>JAIXND010000771.1:1683490-1724045 GCA_023646645.1 Varanus salvator macromaculatus | reverse complement strand
ATTCATGCACTTTTCCTTCTGCCTTATCAATACCCTGCATTCACGGATAATTACTGTACCATTATGTCATGTCCCCTCTGCAGTTTTATCACATTGTTTTGATCATGTACCCATTCTTTCCTCATCACCTGCCCTGTTCCTGTGTACTTGGCTAGAAACCTATAAAACACTCTGTATATGTTCTGGAAACTTGTAACTGGTTTGTGCACCTCTACCTGGCAGTGCTGTTGCAGGTTTGTCTCTGCAGAGGGGTTTTTCCTGGATGTTCTGACCTATAAAACTCTTGAGGTTCATAACCTGGGGGTCTCCCTGTGGATCTGAGTATACATTCCCACAGGCTGTGAAACCGGGATTCCCTGACCACGGAGGCTTGATTTGCTTTGGGTGCTAGGAGAGAAGAGGTGGCTCGTCTACCCCTTGAAAGGATGCATTGCCCCCCTCACCTGAGCCTGTGCGCGCTTAGCAGAAAGTCTGAGAGGATGAAGACAGGTGTTTTATGTGAGCATGTCATTGGTTTAGATGTAAGCTGATGGTGTTGCGGTGGCTTGGTCAGCATTGCTTTTTCCGTATTTGCTTCTCATCTACTCCTACCTTGCAATATTGGCTCAGTGGGGGATTTGGGAGTTTTTGCAGTTCAGTCGTCGTTCTTGGTGTTGGTTGTGTCTTCATCTGGGCACCAGCTGTTCTTTATGAAGGGAGAGAGAGGAAGCCCTGATTTTTTTGAGAAGGCTTAGCCATTGAAATTATCCCGTACATCTGTATAATTGAAAGAACTGGTTAGGACTTGGGCTTAATGAGCAAGCTACCACTTCTCAGAAGGAAAAGCTGCTCTTTGTATTCCTTGGCAGTATAAATACTCACAGTCTGCTTTGCACAGCAACTCGGATGCCTGTTTAGCAAATAACAAGGCAATTTGTATATTGCCTTGACGTTTATAAGAATCTCAAAACAAATTTGCCCCTTAGCTCTTCTGCCGCACGAAAGGCAGGTTGTGTACTGTAGCTGTTGTTCGCCAAATGGTCATCTGTGCATTCCCACGTACAGCATTTTGCACCTGTGCAGGGCCTGTTGTCAGGAAGCTTCTATAGCTAAGCGTGACACATGCATTGGTTACTTCCCGCTTGGATTACTGTAACACGCTCTACGTGGGGCTGCCCTTGAAGACAGTCTGGATACTTCACATGGTGCAAAACAGAGCTGCCAGGATGCTGTCGGGGACTGGGCGTTATTCTCACATAACCCCAGTCCTCTATCAGCTCCATTGGCTTCCCATTGAAGTCCGGGCTCAATTCAAGGAGCTGGTTATTACCTATAAAGCCCTAAACAGCTTGGGACCAGGATACCTAAAGGAACGCCTTTTTCCCTATTTGCCCTCCCGCCCCCTGAAATCGGCAACAGAAGCCCTCCTCCGGGAACCCTCTTTGAAAGAGGTCAGGAGACAGAGTACTCGGAGCAGAGCCTTCTCTGCAGTGGCGCCCCGACTATGGAATACACTCCCCAGAGAGGTCCGCCTGGCACTGTCATTATATGTTTTTCAGCACCAGGTTAAGACTTTTTTATTTGGCCAATATTTTAACACATAATTTTAATTATGATATGATTTATTTATATTTTAAATGATGCTCAGCATGGAATAGTTAATTTATGTTATTTTGAAATAATGATGTAAGCTGTCCAGAGACGACAATAATGGACGGCATACATTTTTTAAATAAATAAGTTTTGGGTGGATGCCCCCCTTGTTCTCAGCATGGGGAAGGGCTCCTGCCCATCCCCTCAGTTCCTCTGGAGACCGCCATGGATCTCCAGACCGAGGGGAAGGAGAAGAGCCAGTGTGGTGTCGTGGTTAAGAGCGTGGGACTGGGGCTGAGGCGACCTGGGTTCGAGTCCCTGCTCTGCCATGGAGCCAACTGGGTGACTCTGGGCCAGTCACAGAGTCTCAGCTCAACCTACCTCACAGGGTTGTTGTTGTGGGGATAAGATGGAGGAGGAGATGTAAGCTGCCTTGAGCCCTTTGTAGGAAAAAGGCAGGAGATATATATACAGGGCTTTTTTGTCATAGAACGCACTGGAACGGCATTCCGGCACTTTTTGTTCCAATGGATTTTACGAAGTGATTTTGAATCAGCAGATCAGCAGCAAACATCGTTAACACAGTGCCTGCAGGCTGCTTTTGTGTCTGCTATCAGCTAGTGAGCTGCTCTCAGCTTGGGACGCTGCTCTGCTGCTTGGCTTGGGATTGGTGTGTGTGGTCGTGTGCTTACTGCTGGCGACGTGAGTTCTGGCACTTTTTTTAACAAAAAAAGCACTGTATATATCTATATGAGAAGGACGGACGGAAGGAGGTTCCAGTCTAGTCTGGCTCTGAGCGCCCATGGAGAGCAAGGGAGAACCTTTTGGAAGGACAGCAGCAAGTGGGGCCAGAGGGTGGGTTGTGTGAGTGCAGGGATGGCAGTTAACAGGGAAGCAGCAGGCCTTCCTTCTGTGCATCACACATGTGGGCAACTTGCTCACTCGCTGTGTGAAGGGTGGAGGGTGCTGTCTTCACCGTGGGACGGAGGAGCAGTCTGTCCTCACCTGGACACCCGGTCGGTGGCCTCAGATGAATGTTGAGGGTGTAGACCATGTGGCAGCTTTGCTGCCATCCTGCCAGGTGACCCCGGCAAGGGTGGCTGGGGCTGGGACTGGGGCTGGGGCGCATATGGAGCAGGCCTGGGCGGCATGGTGAGTTGCCAGGCCGATGGCGCTGGAGACCCACTTGGGGAGTCTGCGAGGAGAGCGGGTCTTCCTTTTTCTCACTGCTGCAGCAGAAGAACAGCCAGAATGAGCAGCGGAAAGTCTCAGTCCTAGGTTTGTAGAAGGCGAGGGCCCTCTGGCTGTCGAGCAGGTGCAGGGTAGTTGCCACTGGGGAGATGGAGCTGTGAAAAAGGCAGGGAGGACAAAGCTGAGGTGGAACGGCGAAATGACCTTGACCGGGGGTGCTGGGTCCCTTGGAAGGTCAGGCAGCAGGGGTCCATTGGAGGGTGCTGAACTTGCTGTGGCACAAGCCAGTGTTCTAGAAGCCTCTGGGGCCGTCTTGATAGCCCCCTGGAGAGTCATGTCCACTGCGACAGTGGCGCCAGGAATGTGGGGGTGTCTTCGAGTGTGCTGGGAGGCCGGCCGGGTGTCCAGCTCAGTCCCGCAGCTCCTTTCCATGATGGGCATGCGCATGAGTCTGCTGCTGCGGCTGCTGCTGCTCCTGTGGGGAGGACTTGGGCCAGGTGCATGTCAAAGTCAGTGTGAGGGGAGGGGGTGGCAGCGGCCGCCCGTAGGGCCCCTCGGCACCAGCTCTTGGTCCACTCTGGGTGCTCCCGTGCCTGCCTAGAGCAGGCTGGGCACTCGCGTCTTTTCTCGTGAGGGCGGTCAGCATAGGGGCCCCTCTGTCGCGGGCGAAAGCGGTCCTGAGCCAGTCTGCAGTCCCAGGTCTGTGTGGAGCGGCCCCTCTCCTCCGAGGGGGGTGCTGGGCTCTGGCTGAACCCCACACCAGCCACTGATGCTCCTGATGGGCACAACGAGACCACTGCCTCTGAGGTGCAGGGATGTTCACGGTCACTTGTGCTGGGTGAAGCGTTTGCTGGGGAGCGTTTGCTGTCGAGGGGTTGCTTTGGCCTGGGGTCAGCTTGGTACTGAGGCCTGGCGATGGCTTGGTGCCAGAGCCCTGGATGGGCTGGTGGTCGGTTTGTCATGTTGGCCAGACCTGGAAGGGTGGAGGCTGGTGAATGGCCAACTCTCATGTCTCTCCAGTGCCAAGGCGGGTGGGCAGTGGGTGCAGCCCTGGCATCAGCACTGATAGTCTCAGTACTGGACCTTGGTACCAGCTTGGCATCAGGGTTTGTGGTCGTCCTCATGGGAATTTTGGGCCCTGGCTTTGGACTGGGAGGCTTCTGGGATCAGTTCAGGCGACAGTCCAGGTGGTCAAGAGCAGAGCAGGGGCGGGCCTGGCTTGGCACAGAGCCTGGTGCCATGGGTGCTCCAGAGCTGAGCCGCTTTCCAGGGGCGGCTTTGTCGGCCTCGAGGCGGCGCTTGGGGAGCCTCTCGGCAAGTCAGGTGCAGAGTCAGTTCTCAGGAGCATGATCCTGTCGGAGCAGAGGCTGGGGGGCTGGCGGTCTGTGTGCGTGGCCGGCCAGTCTCGCAATTCTCCTCCCCGCACAGCAGTGGGGGCCCGTCTCTGCTCCGGTGCGCAGGAATGCTTGGCGTGGGCGCTCAGCAGGGGCTCACGCAGCCTTTTCTCGTGCGTGGCCATCTTTGGATTCCACGCTGCAGGGTCGTCCTCTGAGCTGGAAGGGCGGTCCGGCCTTCCTCCGCAACTCCGCCTTGCGCCGATCCGCCCACCGCTTTCTTTGTTTTGTGGAGACCTTGCAGCGTGTGTCCCTTGCCTGGGCAGAGAAGGCAGTGGGAGAGCCTGTTGGGTGGGGGCAGCTGGCTGCCACAGGGGGCACATCTCCTAAGAGCTGTTGCTTGACACCACAGCGCAGGTGGGAAAGGTGTAGAAAAGAAGGTAGGACAACCACAGGCAACTTGGAAAAGCACAAGGAGCAGTAGATAGGAAAGCAGATAGGAATGTATATTTTTGTAGGGAAGGTTTTTGAGAAAAAGAGTGAAAAGGGGTTGTCGCAGGGAGAGGAATACAGGGAGGGCTGTTTTGGGAAATGAAAGAACGATAGAAAACAAGGAGTACTTAAGGTGGAAAAGAGCAGAGTGATTCATTCCCAGGCTAGGCGTGATGGTGGTTGAAAAGGAAGCCCCTCCCCGTGCCTCTTGGTAACAGGAAGGGGAGGGGTTTTCTTCCCGAAATGAACACTTAGCAATAGTGTTCCTGGCATCAGCTCTGTGCAGGCGCTGGAGCCCATATGTGCGATGCACGGAGATCACAGAGAAGAGCGAATCCTGCTGCAGCTTTGACTGGCTGCATGCTGTTCTTCGACTAAGGGAACGGCCCTGTCCAGAGGCATTCAAGCCTGCAGAGTCGGGAGCAGTGCTCCTCTCGCACCGAGCAGGGGAAGTGGCACTGATTTTCTGCAGGGTCACTAGATGGCTGTTCTCAGCCTCCCAGCAGCAGTGTTGGGGGGAGTGAAGGAGGCAGAAGCAGCAGCTCCAGGGTACCTTGTGTGCTGGCTGTCCCCCCCCCCCCCTGCCCCACAAATGCCTGCTTTAATCCATCTGCGAGGTTGCTTTTCTGACCTTGGGAAGCAGCTGGTGCGATTCTTTCCATGCCAGCTGCAACGGGGCAGGGGAGGGGTATCTGGGATCGGATTCCCAGATTGAGGTCAGAGCACTGTCTGGCCTTGGGGAAAGGAGTCTGAGCTCTCCTGCAGCCCCTTGGACCATGTCTGGTGACGGCAGCGTCGTCATTACATAACACAAATCTGTGCATGCTGGTTCAGGAGCTAAGCCCCACTGAATGCCGTCAGACTTAGTCCCAGATGTTCATAAACTGCCTTGTTGGGCCTCTTCTTTTGGGCAGAGGGTCCTCCCTGGGGAAAAGTATGTTGACCAACTGTTCTGCTTGCTAGATCAACGTATTAAAGATGACTGTCGAAGATTTGGAAAAGGAAAGAGACTTCTACTTTGGAAAACTGAGAAACATTGAGCTGATTTGCCAGGAGAATGAAGGGGAAAGCGACCCGGTTCTGCAAAGGATTGTGGAGATCCTTTACGCGACAGATGTAAGTCTGCGTGCACATTCGGGCACCCCGGGCGATGCTTCGAGAGCAGGACCCGCTGCTCGGTCCCCTGGACAGGTCCCTTGCAGGAGCCCCCTGAAATGGGCCACAGCTGTGCAGTGGCTTGGGAGCGCTCCTGTGGTTCCCGGAGCATTCATGTTGGAGCACTTCCCAGTTGGCTACCAGAGTGACTGAAGTGCGGTTACTAAATTCCAGGACCTCCCTCTCTGGCTGGTGGCAAAGTAGGATGTCAGACAGCGGCTGCTGAATGACCCCTCCTGTGAATCTGTCACTTCAAAAGGATGGCGCTTGCAGCTGCTCTGCACATGCACAAGCCCCTCTGCCCGTACGTGCCGCTGTTGCCACTCGAAGGGGGCTGCCTCTTGCTGGCAGAATGTCCGCTCGTTTGATGTGCTGAGCTGGAGTGCCGCACCTGCAGTGTCTCACACATCACCCAACCCCCCTCATCCTGTGGGTTTTATGTGCCATTTGCTTATCAAATGGTCTTCAGAGTGGCTTACAACCAGCTTTGTAAACAGCTGACATAGAGAGTGTTTTCATCTACTTTGTTTTCTTGGCAAGGCCAGCAGCAAAATCCTGTGTGTGTTTACTTAGAAATAAGCCTTACTTGGTTCCACAGAGATGGGCATAGAATTGAAGTCTTGAGAATACTTGGAAATGTGGGGCTGCGTATGCATTTTTCCTGAGCCCCACATCTTCAGTAGTTTTCCTAGCTTGGAAGGCTAAGAGTATTGCCAAAAGAAAGCGGAGAGTTTGAATTCTCATAGGCTTCTCAAGGCCACTGCTTCTATGTGCTAAAACAGGGATCTCTCTAGGCAGGTGACAGGTCGCCTTGCCTGCGCTTTGGGTTAGCTTGCGCTGTTAGCTGGGACCTATAAAATTCTCTGCTCTCAGCGTTCCCATGTGTCCCTGGTGCTTGGCCCATCACGTTCCCTTGCCGAAGAACTTTGATGAAAGCCAGTTTGATGGAGCGCATTTCTTGCTCTCCGTATTTTACAGAACCCAATGCAGGGCATTATCATAAGTCACTTTCTGGAAGAATTTATAGGTGGGATGTGGTGCTGTGCCAGAGAATCCAGCAGCAGCTTTGCAGCATGTCTGTTCAAGATAGGCTGGTGACAAAAAACCACGTAGCTTTCAGCAGAAGCCCCAACGTGGTTTGCTCCTGAGGGAGTGCAGAAGGAGCTCGGCACTGGGCACATTTCCCCCGCTGCTTGACCTGCAAGTGGCTCTCTCGCCTCTTCTCTTGCAGGAAGGCTTTGTCATACCAGATGAAGGAGCACCACCGGAGGAGCAGGAGGAGTATTAACGGTCCATCAACTGTACCAGCAGAGCAGCAGCGTCAGAATTCAGAAATCAGAATTCTTTGCCCCAATCATGTGCTTATCTGTAAAATACTCCATTTTATTCCTAGAGGACTCACTGGTTTCTTTTCCTAAGTAAAACAGTACCTCTTCAAGTGCACTTTGCGTAAGTTTTACTACTTCCCCCTCCAATGGGTTTTATTTGAGAACTCTTTTTCACTTTCGTAGCAGAGCAGTATTAACATCTAGTTGGTGTAGTTTGGAAGCCAGAGGTTAGTGTTTGGGGTTTGCAGAGTCGCTCGGTTGCTGGTGAGGCGCTGATTTGCGCAGGGTTTGCTGTGCTGTGTGTTTTGGGCAGCGGGGGAAAGTGTGTAGTGGAGCAGTTTTGGGATTGACTTTTCTGCAAGAAGGTTGAGCAAGTATGACATGTGTTCTGCAATTATAGAGATGCCTTAAGGGGGCTTAAAATGTGCTTCCAGATGCCAAATTTAAGTAATGTGATGAGAGATGTTATGTGCTCCAAAGTGGGGTTAGAGCATCTGGCTTTCTTGTTTTGGAAGGAATTGCTCGGCACCTGGAGTCATTGTGCGCGCTGAAAAGAGCCATTGACACAGCCCGGTTGCGATACAAAATTGTGTGGTTGTTGGCTTTCGTGGGGAAAGGCCTGTCGCGAGCCTAGGGTGGGTGCAGCTCGTGTGCCTGAAGTCATCTCAGTTTTATTGTACAGACTATTGGCATGCAGAATCTTCCAAAGCAACAACACGGCCACTTTGAAACTCTTCTCCTGGCTCACTGCCTGCATCTGCTTCTTCTTTCCTCCCCTTCTGCTTTTGTGTGTCTGTTCTATTGAATTTTGTGGGTCCTTCTGTTCCTCTCGGCACCCCTTCTTCTGTCTCTTCCTCCAAGTCCACAGACTAAACTCTGGTGCAGGGCTAGGCAGCCTGGCGCCCTCCGGATGTTTTGGGTCACAAGTCTCATAATCCCTGGCCGTTGGGTTTCAGGCATTGTGGTGCAAAGCATCTGGAGAGCCCCTGGTTACCACCGGCTCCGGTGGCTTCGCCGTGCTCCACTGAGACCAGTCTCTCTCCCAGGCCGGGTCTGCTGAGTGTCCTCCTTGAGCTGGCTTTCCACACTCGGCCTTAGTCAGTGCTCCAGACTACTGGTGAAGAAAATTAATTGGTGTGTGTTGAATAGGAAAGCCAATGCAAAATAATAATAATAATAAATATATATATAGTGCTAAGATGAATTTGATTGTTACAGTATTTCATGCTTGATCCTTTCCTCACGTGGAGCAAACCCTTCACCCTGATTGCTGCTCTTTGGGAGGGCCTCTTTGAGATGTTGCCCACAGCAAAGGCCGAGCTTCTAAGCTTGGTGTGCTGTTGTTTGTTTGCTTCTGGTGGTTCTGTGTCCTAAATGTGTGTAGAAAGCAAAACATTTTATGGTAAATGTTGTGTAGTGCATGAATCCCTATGAAATTACAGAGGAAGACCCAAATTCAATGAATGCCAAAAAAGCAAGCCATTATTTAAAACATCGGAGGTGCTATTTCTCTTGTGGCCTTCTAGATACTTGTTGCCCTAAACCATATTCCACCCAGACTCCTCTTGACAGGGTTTTTTCTACTTTTAAACAGTTTCTAAATAAAGTTCTGTTATTTCAAGAATGTTGTGTGTGCTGGGGTGTCATGTTCTTGTGGGATTGGTACTTTGCTTGACCCCAAAAGATCCCGTTTGGCTTGGGAGTTGTACAGCGCCTGTCTTCACACCCTGACTAAGTTCACGGCATCATGCCCCCTCTGGGTACATCTTGGATATATGTTGTGGAAGAACCTCTGGAGGACAAACTCCTCTCGGTGTTCTTGTGGATCTTTCTTGCTAGAAATTGGGTTGGACGGCACAGAATCTGTTGCGCTTCTGTGTACTGGTGTAGCGATGACCTGGGTTCCGCAGAGCGGGCTGCCTGGTCACCCACACTGGGAGGGGCGTGTGCCAGCGCCTGTTGTTGTCATGCCTTGCCAGGCATTGCTCTGAGTGGTTGCCCAGCAAAGATGGGAAACTGTGCCGCAAGACACCGTGTGAGTTGCCACTTCTGGAAATATCTACTGGAGTGATAAGAAAAAATGAGAAGGTAACAGCTTTGTTCACAAGCCCAGGCTAGTGATTAATGCACTTAGCCAGCCTTTTAAATTGGTGCATAACATTTTCTTGCTATTTGGCTTGAGACGATCATTCATCACTTCTCAACTTTTGAGGTACTGCTTCTCCCTCCCTACTTGAAAGAAAATGTATTGACACAGGTGTGGAGCTCTGAAGGCATCAGGAAGCTCCAGCTAGTTGATAGCCTGTGAGCACAAAATTCCCCACCGGGGGTCTTCACTGAAGGAACGAAGGCATGTGGACCAAATCCCTTTGGTGCTACGAAGCGAGTTCATTTTGGAATGCTTGTCATTCTAGAAGTGATGCCTGCTGGGCCACTTAAAAACTCGGTATCTGTTCTGCATCGATACAGAACTGTTCTGGTGTGTGGCAACTTCAGTTGCAGAATCCCATGTTCTGGTCAGAGAAGATGGATGCAAGAACCTCTCCTGTCCTTCCCAAGCGACTGCAAATCTGCTGACCTGGTACAGTACCTGCTCGCTCACAGAAAGGGCCATTTCACTTGAAAACACAAATACAAGTAGCCTTTCTTAGTTCTAACTTTCCACCCAGATACCGGGAAGGCAAGTGAGATAGAATTTTAAAAAGAGGCATGTACTTTTCTGTACGCGACAGCATATGTCTTGCGGGGGGCTTGCAGGAGCTCCTTTCTTAACTATTGTTCAGTCTTGTCAATCTTCTGACTTTCAATGACAATTCTTACTGTAACTGTCTAAAGACTAAAAAATAAAAATGCAAGAATTTCCATTAAAAGCTTGCTTTTACAGTATCATGATTTCTCTGAATGAAGATTTGTATAAACCTTGGGTTTCCACAGATTGCCACTCCCTTACAGCAGGGAAATAGGTTCCCACTCTCCCGCCTTCTGGAACGGTGGGTGGATATTTTAGGGCGGAGGGGCTTCTCTCCACCTCGGGTTTGTTTTATTCATTAAATTTGCATCCTGTCTCTCTCCTCCAAATAGCACTCAGAAGTTCACGAATGAGCCACGTATTGGCAGGAAGTCGAGGGCCAGGTCAAGAACGTGCACAATTAGCCTCAGGTGGGCATCCGCTCTAAGGGCAACGCGCACTAAGTCCTGCTAACCTGCACGCTTCAGACACGTTGCGAGAAACCAGTATTTACCCGCTGAAATGCCCCCTCTGGAAAGGAGCAGGTCAGTGGTGCTTTTCCCAGGGTGATGGTGGCAACTGTGGAACTCGACTCGCTGCTAGGTTTGCTTCTTGGCTTCATGGACTCCGTAAACTCTGTAACCATGTTCTTTCTCCCCAGTCTATTGAGTTTAAAATAAAATACATGATAAATCAGAATTGGGAAACTTGACACAGCTGGATGCAACAATCCGTTTAATCAAGCAGCTTTGTACACCTTGATCGGGTTTTGACTCAAAGGACTGGGGCTTCTCCAGCGTACGTGATGCTCCCTCAGAGTTAAGGTAGCCTAACCCTGTACAGACTGAAACGGGATCTGTGTCATTTCTGCTTCTTGATCATCCTAAATGGCATGTTGATTTTTGCATCAAGCACTTGCCACAAAGTAAGGGGTGGCAGAAGCCCACTTTTGCAGGTTTAATTCGCAAAATGTCATGGGTTATTTTGCAACAACATACCTTCACACTGGCTGGGACAAAAAGGCTTTCGGAAGCAAAAATCAGTAGATTAGTTGAGATAATTTGTTGTCCCGTGGGTTGCTTTTGTTTTCAGAAAGAAAACTGGGCAGTTGCCTCTGATTCTCTGGATCCGTTTCTGTTGGAAAAGCTTTGCCCCAACATGTTAGATTAGTTGGATGGAGAATATGCCACATCCCAGGGCTTGGTTGTTCTTGGGAGACGTGGTTTTCTGTCCAGACTTTTTTTGTGTTGGGGAAAAAAAAGCCCTAAAGGGTATGAGGGGCGTTCAATGTATTCTCGGTATCAGCATGAAGAAAAAGGATAATAAACTGAAATAATTTTTATTTTTCAATGTAATCCCCTATAACTTCAATACACTTATTACATCTAAAAATTAACTTTTCAATTCCCTGTAAAAAATACCCTTCCTCCTTGTCTAAAAAATATGCGTTAATTGCCACCTTGAGCTCTTCATCGTTGGAAAATCACTTTCCACGAAGATCTTTTTTTAAATTCGGGCATAGTCACTGGGGGCCAGTCCGGGCTATGGGGTGGGTGGTTTATTTCTTCAAAACCACAGTCTCGCATAGCAGCCTTCGAAACACGCACCGTGTGAACGGGCACGTTGTGTGAAGAAGCAACACGCCTACGGTCAGTTTTCCCTGCCTTTTTTCTTTAATTGCTTCTCTTAAATTACACAGAGCGGTTGCGTAAGATGCTGCGTTTATGGTGTCACCTTTTTTCGTGTACTCGACCAATAAAATCCCTTTGAGTCCCAAAACACTGTGGCCATGATTTTTCCTGCCGATGGAGAGACTTTGAATTTCTTTGGAGGGTCAGCACCTTTTTTATGCCACTGCATGGACTCCTGCTTACTTTCAGGGTCATAGTGATGAACCCAAGTTTCATCTCCAGTAACAATCCGGTCGAAAATACTCGATGGATCTTCACCACAGAGCTCTAAAAACTCCCCACAGCACTCAACTCGCACTTGTTTCTGAGGCCCCATGAGCATTCGCGGCACCCGTCTTGCACAGAGCTTGAAAAGGTTGAGATGGTCATGAAAAATAGTAAATACGGTACCAACAGATAGGTTTGTCATCTCTGCTAACATTTTGATTTTTATTCGGGCATCTTCCAATCTAAGTTTCTCAATTTTTTTCACATTTTCTTTCGTAGTGGCAGTAACTGGCCTGCCTGAGCGAGGGTCGTCTTCAGTGCTTTCTCTGCCCCTTTTAAATTCACTTGACCACTTTTGAACAGTAGATAATGAAGGTGCAAAGTCCTGGTAAACGGCCACCATCTCTTTGTGAATGATTTTTTGACTTTTTCCTTGTTTTGTAAGGAACTTAGCACGGTGCTCGATTTCCTTCAACATTGTCGCGTCAGCCATCACGGTCGTCTTTCGCTGAGGATTACTAGGGAACTAATAATCACACTTATTTGAAATTTTGCATGTATACCCTCAGATAGTGTCATTAGCTAATGAAATAATTAAATTACCTACATCGATCGCAAATCAACCCGATACTGAGAATGCATTGAACGCCCCTCGTAAAAGGTATTTTGGGAATAGCACGAATCAGTGCAGGCAACAACCTCTTCGAAGGACTGCATTACAAGTGCTGTGCAAGATACACAGTGAAAAGTGCCCAGGTCCCAGCTGAAGGACCTGCTTGAAGCACCTGGAGCACTCTCTGTGCCACATCAGCCTTTCTCTGCGCTTCCTTCCAAAGGCCCATTCCAGTTTTACCCATCTGTAGTCCTTGGTCTTTCCCCATCCCATTCCAACCGGTCTTAATACCAAGTCGCACATTCGGTGTTCCAGCTGTGGGAGTTCGGGGCACGGACTCTTCCTGTGATTCTGTGAAATGAGGTCATTGTTCCAAAGGATGACGTCACAGTGAGCCAACTGACGCGCCACAGGCTGGCTATAGCCGGGTGCTTCGCTTGAGTCCTTGGCTGAATTACACAGCTGGCGTTGACAGGACAAAGCGACATGTCCACTTTTGGGAAGTCCACCCACTCCATTGGGGGCTCTTTGATGACCTCCAAGACGAGCATACCCCGCAGGTTCAGCATCCATCCCTCTGTGACCTGGTGAGTGCTGGGTGATGGGGCAAGTGGTGGGGGATGGGATGGTGGGGCAAGGAGTCACTGAGGGCAGAGCTAACTAGAACCTGGGGTCACACCTGGGAGTGGGGCTTCTGACCTGCCCCACAACGCAAAAGAGTTCCTTTTCCACACATGTTTCTCAGCACTGGTTAGACCTCATCTGGAGTCCTGTGTCCAGCTCTGTGCACCACTGTTTAAGAAAGATGCAGACAAGCTGGGAAGGGTCCAGAGGAGGGCAGCAAGAATGATCCAGGAACTAAAAACAAAGCCCTGTGAGGAAGGATTGAGAGAGCGGGCCATGTTTTAACTTCGAGAAGACGGAGGGGAGGTAGGATAGCTCTCCACAAGTGCAGGACATGGAATAATTGGCCCCTGTTACAAGAAGCCAGGTTCTGGCTGGGTATCGGGACTATTAGCAGTATGGTCACAGAACCCATGACCTAGGGAGGTGGTGGGCTCTCCCACCCCAGAGGAATTCAAAATGCCACTGGACAGCCATCTGAGAGGAATGCTTTAACTGGGAATCCTGCACTGAGCGGGGGATTGGACCGAATGGCCCAACTCTTACTCTCCTGTGATCTTCACTAACAGAGAACCAGTGTATGAAGCACTTCCTTCCTTCTGGAATACGAGGTGATGTGCTGTGCGCATGTTGGAGATGGTGTGGGGCGGGGGGGTTGTTAGGAAATGACACTATTTAGCTTCAGCAAGGTGGGACCCTCATGGGCCTTCAAGACCTGCTGTGCCTTGTGCAGCAACTACTTCAGGCACTCCAAGGGGGCAGGCAGAGGGTTGCTCCAGCAGCTCCCGCAGAAGCTGCCTTGCCCTGAGCCGAGCCATGCGCCCCCCTTGGCCACTACGGCTCTCAGGCAGGCCCTGCCTCTCCCCCAGCCTGGGCGTCCGGCCGGCCGTTGCGGCAATGGTGCTCGGCTGGAGGGTCTTTGGTCTGATCCGGCACACGCTCCTCTTGTGCCCTCCGAGGCGCTCTGGAGGAATTGGGGTCGCCAGTTCAAAGGCGGCTGGCTGGCTTTCTGGACTGGGGGAGAGGGAGGTGAGCCTGCAAGGCAGAGCCTGCAGGTGGAACCTGGAGTGTGCGGGCTTTTCAGAGACTGGCTCCTAATGGAAAACAGTTCTGCCGGCCAGAGCAGCAAAGGCCGGCTGTGCCAGCAACCCCACATACCCTTGGCCGGGAGTGATCGCCTCTAGGAAGTGGGCGTCGGTAGCCCTCTTCCAGCGTTCCAGGTTGGTGTCTGGGCGACTCCGGCGGGCCTGGCACTGAGGAAAGGGGCTACTTCTGTCAGTTGATGCCAACTGTGCACAAGCACTTGAGGCCACGGGGGAAGCGTTTGCTTCCCCCGTCATTCTGTTTTCCTCGGCTTCCTTCTAACCGGCCCCCCGCACATCGGCTTTGCGCTTCAGCCTGGGCATCGTTTTTCGGGCTTGCCAAACTCTCCGTCTCCCGAAGGCCTGTGCGGCAGCTGCTCTGCCCCCGGCCTCCTGCGTCCTCGGGCCCATCCTTGGGGTTCCCTCCGGGGACCCGGCTCTCTTCCACACCAGAACCTTTAACAAAGGCTGAACCTGCGAGTGTTAGATGACGGTGCATATGGCCGGTTCGTGCAGCCACTGCGGCCGCGTCCCGGGCTGGTGGTCCTTCCTGAACGCACAAGCTCTGCCTGGCTCGTGCCAAGAGTCAACGGGGTCACAGAACTCCAAAACAAGCCGTGAGCTGTGAGCGTCTCTTAACCGTCACCCACCCCGCCCCTGCGACGTGTCCAGCGACAGGACAGACTTGGGCTGAGCCGTCACCTTCAGCGCCCCTTTGCCATCCCTTGTCCCTTTGCTGTCCTGGGCCTTGGCAGATCCTTTGGCAGAGAAGGCCTTTCTTGCTCCTTTCGTCTTTTTGGCTCGGCACTGAATTAAGAAACCGGTTTCAGGCCCCAGAGCCTTTTGATAATGTGCAGGCTTCACAAAAATCCTGCTAGCTTTCAGTTTCAGCCGTTTTCCAAATAACCAGGGCTGTTTCCCAGTGGAAGAAACCTCCTCTGGTTAATCAAGTGTCAATAGCTTGGCGCATGCGTGGGCAGGAAGTGCATTTTCTTTGTAGTTATTCATTTGCGGTGTTTCTATCACACCTCTCAGGCTGTGGAGCAATTCTGGGTGACAGCGCAAAGGCACTTCCCCTTTCGGTAATGGCGCTTGCCATTTCCCTTATCAAAGCGCCTAGCGCATGCACCATCCTGTTCAGCACCATGGCCGGCTGCACCGTATTTTCATCTGCAAAAACAGCTTTTACCAGATTCCTCCAGCCCCCACCCCCCGCCCCCCGGATGCTTCGGATGGGAGGGGCTCCTTGCAGGCCCTGGCTTAGGAAAGCTGCATTCACCAACGCGGAGTGGGAGCCTTGCGAGTAATCGGGAGCGTTCCCGTTTCACAGAGGGGAAATCAAGGCCCCCCACTGGAACCCCGCAAGTCAAGATTGCAACTGAAATGCCAGTTCCTGTTTTCTGCCGCTGGGCCCACGTCCTCCCTCATGTTACCCTTGGAGTCACTGAAGAACCGAAAAGCCGTAATTCAGACATGGACTTACACATTTACTGTTTTGGTTTCTTTCCGATATTTTTAGGGGAGGCTTAGATGTGAACGATGACTTATTCAGGAAGCGCCAGCCTCCAGTGAGTAAATTGAGCAAGATGGGTCATAGAAACATAGAAACAGAGTGTGTCAGAAGGGGTCTCAGGGCCATCTAGTCTGACCCCTGGCTCCAGGCGGCTGCGCTCATGGAATCCCCAACATGCCCTTGTCCAAGTCACATCATTCCCATGGTGGAATGCAATTAATTTTCAGGACTAAAATGGCAATTCTTGGCATGTATTTCCCAGTTGTAGGAGGAAGTGATAGAAACATAGAAACGGAGCGAGTCAGAAGGGGCCTCTTGGGCCATCTAGTCTGACCCCTGGCTCCGGCTGGCTCCGCTCACAACATGCCCACCATGTGCATGTCCAGCCTATCTTAGAACACCCTCACCGATGGGGTCTCAACCACCGCCCGTGGAAGCCCATTCCACGCCCTCGGGGTCCTAACTGTCAGGAAGTGCTTCCTGGCATCCAGATGGAACCTGGGTTCCCTGAGCTTTGCTCCATTGGAGCGCATCCTGCCTTCCTCTGCAGGGGAGAACAGGTCTCTGCCCACCTCTGTGTGACACCCCCTTACATACCTGTATGTCGCCAACTGATCCCCTCGGAGTCTCCTCCAGGCTGAAGAGCCCAGCTCCCTCCGTCCCACCTCAGGCGGCTTCCCCTGATATCTTGCTTCCATCCTACAAACCAGCTTGGGGAGTCACGCTTAAGAGCTTTTGATGGTTGTGATAATAGCAAGCAGCCATTGGCAGCACTATTGACCTCCATAATGGACATAACAACAGTTCTGCTGCTTTCAAAAATGGCATTGAAAGTCAACCAGCTGCACTTTGCCCGCTTGGAAGCAAAATGCAGCGGTGCACAGAATCGCTGGGGATTGGGAGAAGGAGTTAAGCAAAACATTTAGATTCCCCAAGATAGGGTGGGAGAGCCCATGGTCAGCAAGGCTAGTAGCCCCATGGCCTCCTCCCCCATGAATCTGTCCAAGCCCCTCTTATTTTTTTATTTTTATTTATTTATTTATTTAAATGTTTATATGCCGCCCCTTGCAGCAGCCTCGGGGCGGCTCACAACCACTAAAAACATATACAATATTAAAAACCGCCCAGGTCGGTGGCCGTCGCCACTTCCCGCAGCGGCAAACGCTGTGTGAAGAGGGGTGTCCTTCGGTCTGTCCCAAACCTCCCCCCAGGCAGCTTCATGGGGTGGCCCTGGGTCTGAGTGCCACAGGTGAGGGTGGAAACGGCCTCCGTTTTCTCCAGTGCCAGGGGCCCTCATTCTGGATCCTTGACCGCAGGCATCCTGTGTGCGTGAGAGCTGTGTGTGTCAAGGAAATCGAGGGGTGGGGAGGGCTTTGTCACCCCTTCCAATTCCTCCCTGTAAAAGGCTGCGCTCAATACTCCACCGCCCTTCTTTGCTGGCTCGCCTCGCTTTCTGCAGCCCCCAAGTGCTGAGATGAGTCACCTGGGGCGAGCGGGTGGGCAGGCAGGCGCATCATTTTGCAGGAACGGCTGCAGGATGCCTCGAGCCCATGGAGCCTTCTCCGTGTTTTCCTAGCATGCAAATAGCCAGCTCTCCTTCAGCCGACACCTGTGGTGGGTTGAAGATGTGAAGTCAGGACTGGCGGTCTTTTCCGTTCTCCCCTCCCGCCACCCCAAGCAAAGGAAGATTTGCAGGGGGTTAACATCACCAGCTGATGATGCCCACGGCTTGGGGCTGACGCCATGTTCCTTTCCAGCCGAAACTTCCGGGGCTTCTGAGCAAGATCGGGACCGTGTGTTCCTCTCACAAGCTTCTGATGAAGATGGCGGAGACGTGTGACGAGGCTCGTGCCAAGCAGGTGGAGGAGCAGATCAACTATGACCACCTGCAGAAACTGGAGTACATGTTCCACGAAGCGGACATCGACGGAGGAGGAGGTGAGGCCTCCCCACTTTTAGGGGCCAGCGCAAAACTTCAGCCGGATGCGCAGGCGGTGTGGATGGATGGATCCACGGCTCACAGATTCCAGGTGTGATGACCTGGCGGCCTCGCCCTGGGTGGGAGACGGTCTGTCCCGGGCCCCCAGGCTTCATGAGTTCCCCGGACATTTTCCATGGTGCGGAGGAGCCCTTTCTGTCGCTGTCTCTCAGGACTGGATATGGAAGAATTCCGGAAAGCGATGAAGAAGATCATGGGGGATATTCCCGACGAGGACATCGATGTCATCTTCATGAAGGTGGACACCAACTGTGACGGCTCCGTTGACTGGGTAGCGCATCTGCTCTGGCCGGCCGCAATTCCCGCCCCCACAGCTCAGAGCGGGGCTGTCTAGCCATTCCCTGCTCTGCAACAGAGGGAAGCTTCAGAAGCCGACCCAGCCTGGGCCCAGCCCTGGGTTCATGCGACCCAGGATGGATGACGGGCCAGCGGCAGCTCTCCAGGGACTCGGGCAGATGCTTCTCCAGCCGGGGCCTTTTTGAGCACAAGCCACGTTTTCTGCCACAAGCCCACGGCTCTTCCCTGCCTTTGATATCTAGGGTCTCCTCTGCAGCCGGGGAAGCTGCTCTGCGGCTTGGCCTGCGGACTCCTGGGGGAAGTGTGTGCCGCTCGGCTCAGGGTCCTCGAGTCTGGGCTTGGAAAGGGCTTCAGCGCCACGCGTTCCCCGGCAAGCCTGGCTTGTTTTGACCGTGCCGGCTTGTTTCGCGGTTGTTCCCAGCCTCGCTCTGTTGTCTGCCCCGCACGGAATGATAGATGGAAGGGCCTCAGGGCAGGGCGAGCAGCCGTGGCATGGCAGCCGGACCGGACCGGACCGTCTCTCTCTGCCCTCCCCATCCCGCCTGCAGGAGGAGTACCTGAATTACATGCTCAGTGAGTACCGGGGGAAAGACGACATGCTGAAGAGCAAGATGCTCCCGGAGTTCCAACCAACCATGACATCCGTCTCAGTGTAAGGACCCATGAGGGCCGCGCTCAGAGCAGCAGGGGGAGAGGAGCAGTGGGCAGAGGTGTCCCGTGGGTCGCTGTCCCGGTGGCACGGCCTCCCTTGCACCCTGGAGTGCCCGCCCAGCCGTGCCCGCTCAGGGGCTCTGGCGCTTTCTCCGGAGGCGGGAGGCCCGGCCTGGAAAGACCCACCGCGGCTGCTCTGAATGGCGCTTGGAGGACAGATTTGCTGGCCGCCACCGTGGAGTTGGTGCTCCGGGCGCATGGTGTGACGGTCTGCCAGGCTTGGCGGTGGCCGTTTCCGTGCTGATGGGGACACGGCGCTCACAGCCAGTTGGCTCTGCGCCCCCCGTCCTCGCCCCTCCCGGCTCGTGAGGCTAGCTGCAGGGGCATGAGTGGCTGGCGCTGGGAATGGCCCTGCGCCCTTGCTTGGAGGGGCCCTGGGTCTGCCGGGACTCCCCCGAGGGGCTCGCCTGGGACCGGCAGCGTGTGGCGACTCCGGAAAGGGCCTGGTGGCCCCTGGTCCGTGGCTGGACGCCCAGGTGGCCACAGCGATGAGGAGTGCCCCTGGGCAGGCAGCGCATGGCGACGGTGCAGCGAGCGCTGGTCCGCTTGAGCCTGGACCACTGCAGGGTGCGTGACGTGGGGCTGCCCCAGGGCTGGTGCAGAGGCCGAAGCCAGTGCAGTCGGCGGCTGCCGGGGCTCCCCTTCCGCCACGCAGCCCCTTTGCTGAGCCGGCCGCCTCTTTGTTGGCGGGGCCAGTTCAAGATTTGGGAACTTGGCCAGAGAACACCTGAGCGAGTGCCTTCCCCTCACTGACTGCCTGGGGCCTGAGGTCACTGCCGGCGTGCTCCCGCTGGCTCCCCGTGGAGCTGGGCCTGGCTGGGAAGGGCCTTCAGGGTGGTGGCCCCTTTCTGTGGCAAGCACCAGCACTGCTGCCCTCGGGCCCCCCAAGGACGCCCACGTGAAGAAGGCCGCTCCACTTGCCAGCCGCAGGGCCTGTTGCTTCTCTGCTTTGATCAGCCGGCGTGGTGTGGTGGGGACAGCGTCCCAGGTGCCTTGGGCCCTTCACTCACTCCCAGCCTAGCCTACCTCACAGGGTTGTTGTTGTGAGGCTACAAAGGTAGAACCGTGGGAGCAGCTTTGCGTTCCTGGCAAGAGGGAAAAATCCAGGCTGCAAAGGCAACGGAGTCGTCATAAAATCAGAATTAGCAGTATGAGATTGTATTATTTGTATCTCTTGTTGCTCGCTGTTGCAGAATCTGTTTAGACATGCAGCAGAGCCTACCTCACGGGGTTGTTGTTGTGGGGATAAGATGGAGGAGGAGAATGATGTTGGCTGCCTTGAGCCCTTTGAGGAAAAAGGCAGGATAGAAATTGGGAATAAAGGGAAAAAAATAAACAGGCTGCGCACACACGGTCACCCAGCAGACCAACGTGCCCTTTCCGTGGCCTCTGCGTGTTTATTTCTCTCCCGCCCGAGCTCCCTGGGCAGTGCTGAGAGCCAGGCAGCTGCTGGGGCTGGTGGAAGGGCCCCAGCCCCGAGGGCCAAAGGCGCCCCAGCGCCCCTCCTTAGCATGCTGCTTCCTGGTGAGCCGATGGTGGGCAGATGCTGGCGAGCTGCGGAGGAACACGGTGCCAGCTCCCCGTGAAAAGGCGAGGGGCGCTGCATCCCACGCAAGAGCAGCGATGCGAGGGATGCTCCATGCCAGGATGGGGGCAAAGGGGGCCAGAAGTGGGGTGACTCGGAGCAGAGCTGCGGCCGCGGCTCTCGCGACTGGCTCCCCCTCCCATTCCCTGCCCCTCCAGGGCCCACGCCGAGGAAATTGTCCAGATCCAGTTCTTCCCCAGCCAGAGCAGGGGCATCATGGAGAAACTCCGGAAAGGCGCCGTCCGGTCGCCCTCGGGGCGATTCCTCACCGTCAGCCGGGACGGCATCCTGCACTACTGGAGCGACACCTTCAAGATGCTCCGGACCGTTTACGTAGGTGGCCCGGCTGGGGTGCGTCTCGGGGGTCCTCTTTCTCTCGGACTCGCGGGGTGGCTGGCCGTGGGCAGAGCAGCTGGCCCCTCCCTGGACTGGGGGAGGGAAGCGCCCTGTGGCTCACGGATGCGTCCGAGTGGCCTTCGCTGAGGACTGAGCCGGACTCTTTGGCTTGCTCTTCTGGGGATGTTCTGGTGATCCCTTGGTACTCGGGGGGCCCTGTTGATATTTGGCTTTGTCTGTCTGCTGAGCGTGGAATTATACTCGGAGAAATGCATGTGTGTGATTCACAGCATTATGTCATCTTTGTGCTGTCGTCTTGTTGTTCAGTTGCAAGTCATGCCCGACTCTTCACGACCCCACGGACAACCTTCCTCCAGGCCCTCCTGTCCCCCACCGTCCCCTGGAGTCCACCCAAGCCCACACCCACCGCCCCAGGGACCCCATCCAGCCACCCCCTCCTCTGCCGCCCCCTCCTCCTCTTGCCATCGATTGATCCCAGCACCAGGGCCTTCTCCCTCCTCCTCATTAGGTGGCCCAAGGTATTTGAGCTTCAGCTTTAGCGCCTGGTCTTCTAAAGAGCAGTCGGGGTTGTGTTCCTTCAGGATGGACTGACTTAGCACTGTGCTGTCTTAGCTCGTGACTTTCTCCAAAGGATCCGTGGAGTTTAATCGTTATTTTCGTTGCCATATTTGCATCCCAACTTTCTCCCAGGTTGCTCAGCTGGCTGTACATGGGGAATTTATTTCTTTATTTATTTATTACAACATTTCTATGCCACCCCATCACAATAAAGCCTTGGGGCGGCTCACAACAATAAAAATTTTGAACATGTAACTTCAGTTACAAAAACCCCCTCTGCCCCCCCGCCCGGTGCATCTTGGCAAAACCCCATTAAAATACAATCTAAATTAACAAATATAAATATTAAACAAATTAACAGTTAAAATATGATTTAAATAAAAAGGTCTTTGCCTGGCGCCGAAAAACAAATAATGACGGTGCCAGGCGGACCTCTCTGAATTGCCCCTTTTCGTCATGATAAAACTCAGATGAAAAGGGGGATGGAAAAACAACTCGGCATATGAGTGGCACGAGGTAGCCCACTAACTCAAGGGCTCTGTGGGGAGTGAGTGGTCTCTGTGAGCTGAGCATGCCATAGCTGGGGCCACGGAGGGAAGGCCAGTCGGGCAACCAGAATGAAGGGCTTTAAAAGGGGAGAGCAGGCGATGCTTTGTGGCGGGCCAGAAACAGAAGAGCTGGAGAGGCTGCGGTGGCGCATCCGTCATACCAGGGCCCCGTCAGCAATCTTGTTCGAACTAAGGGCCCTTCGGGAATTAACCTTAATGGCGGTACGAGGCAGGACTGTCCGGAGCCCGGCCCCCCGCGGCCCCCGCAGAGCAGCCAGGCGAGGCAAATACCGCAGCCGCCTCTCCTCCTCTCTCCCTGCCGCCCTCTGGACCTCCCACCTCAGCTGGACCAGACCAAGCGGCGCCACAGCCTGAAACTCTGGGTGACTAACATGTTGTGCTTGCCAAACATCAACTTGCTGGCCATCGCGACCACCGATCAGGACATTGGTAAGCCCACGAGGAGGCGGGAACTGGAAAGGCTCGCTCCGTGTTGGCTTGTACTGGCCGGCCTCGCAGGGGCTGCTTCTGCCAGCCCTGGAGGACGGTGGCGTCCTCTAAGAGGCGCTTCCTTTGCAAAGATGCCAGCGACGCGGAAGCGAGGGGGAACCGTGTACGTACTTCCTCGCCTTGGATATCCGGAGAGGGGCGCCCAGCAGCTCCGAGTGCTGCCAGAGTCCAAGGAACGCTGTCTGTGTCTGGCTGCCTTTATTCCTTCAGGCGCCTGCGTACTAAGTCGCTTCCCCACTGGCCCCCTTCTTTAAGCTGGGAGAGAGGTGTACCACCTCGCTCGAACCCTGATGGCTCTTTTGCTGCAGAGAGAGACCCTTTGTCTCAAGAAACATAGAAACAGAGTGAGTCCGAAGGGGCCTCCCGGGTCATCTATACTGACCCCCAGCTCCAGCTGGCTCTGCTCAACACGCCCACCATGTGCATGACCAGCCTGTCCTTGAACACCCTCACCGATGGGGCTTCAACGACCTCCCGGGGAAGCCCATTCCACACCCTCGGGGTCCCAACTGTCAGGAAGTGCTTCCTGGCATCCAAACTGAACCTTGGCTCCCTGAGCTTGGCTCCACTGCAGCGCGTCCTGCCCTCCACTGCAGGGGGATTAAGGTCATGACCTCCCCCCCCCCAGCATGGCAGCCCCTCACACGCAGCATCTTGCAGCATTGAACTCCCATGGAGAGTTACAAGCTGGCCACCGTGGACCCTTAAGAAATGTGATGGTTCTTTGCAGCCATAAAAATCAATCCATGTGTCAGATCGTATTGATCCCTGAGGCATCTCCCCCAACCTGGTGCCCTGCAGAGCTGTTCTACTGCCACGGGCAACTTTGGGAAGAGGGAGACTCAGCGCCACTAATGATGCGGGGCAGCCAGGTTCTTCCTGGGGGTGTGTGCTGCCCCCTCCTGCAGGTGCGGAAGCAGCGCCCGCATCCAGGAAGACCCTGGGGCCTTTTCCCGTAACCTGTAATCCCAGGTGCAGGCAGCAGCGATCTGGCCTGCAGGGAGCTGAGTTTAGGGCCCTTGGCACCTGCGTAGATGAGCTCCTTCTCCATGCAGTGAAAATTCAGGCAGTGCTCCACGGCACATGAGCCGCGGCAACGATGGCCACGTGGCTTTGTGGGAAGATAAGCCCCCAAACCCACAGCTGGGTGGTATCTTCACTCGGATCAGCCAAAACGCCACACAGACGTGTGGGCTTTTGAGTTTTCCTGCATTCGGCCTCATGCCAGGTATTACAAAGGCAGGGGCTGAGATAATAACCAGTGGTTCCAACAGTGGGTTCCTTAAAATTAGATCGGGGAAGAAATCTCTTGTCCTTCAAACCCAGCTCCAGCCTTTCCGTGGCGACTCAATCCCTTCCCTCCGGGGTCTCCCTCCCCGCCTCCCCTTGCCCGCCGGTCGTTCACGTGGAGCACGCAGGCAGCTTCCTGGGGCACATGCCGCCCCTTTGCCCCCCTCTTCACCCTGCAAAGCATCGTGGGAGCCGCATGATGCTCGCCAATAATAGTGGCGCAGCCGCCACACCATGTGACAGAAAATGGTCTTTGTTCTTTCGGCTTTTCCGTGGGTGTTTCCAGGCGTGGCTTTTTCGGTGCAGTCGCCCTGTCTCAAATGGGATTTTCTGGGCCGTGTGCCCTCCGGTCCGACGGCTCCTGCGTTTTCCCACTGCTTTTCCCTGTCTTTTTTGTGTTGGGTCAAAAAAGCACAGATGGAATAGCTACACGGCACCTTCTGGCTCTGGAATGCCCGGGCGGCTTGCAGCTTGCTTCCTTCTTCTTATGTTCTGGGGTTTACATATAGTTTCATAATGGAAAGCTGAAAAGCACAATGTATCTTTGGCTCTGGGTGCCAAAATGTGCAGCAGCCAAAGAGGGGTGTGTGTGTGTGGGGAGGGGGGGGTCCAATTAGGGGTCCACCTGACATCCATCAGCGAAGCTGAGCTGTGGGGTGGGATGGGGGCCTATCCGGCCACGAACCCGGTTTCTGCCGTGGCCAGCCAGAGGTCTATGGGATGCCCACAGCAGGGAGAGCGGAGGCAGTAGGTCTGCTGTGGTTGCTTCGAAGCGTGTCCCGGCAGAGCTGGCTCCCCGGTGAAGCCGGGAAACCAGACAGAGCTCATATTCTGCCTGTGCTCTTTGCACCCAGAGTTCTTTGATATCGGCGGCAGCAAATGTGACCGGATATTTAGCCTCGTTGACCTGGATGGCTGCGCGACAGCCATGGATTACTGGTACGTGGATGGGAGTCTGGGGGATGTGCAAGGGGTCCTTGAGAAGGTGGAGAGGGGTGGCACGGCCGGTGGGGGCTGAGGATGCGACTTGTAGCCCGGCGTGCCTGCAGCGCCACCAGGTTGGGGACAGCTGCTGTAACGCACCCGGTGCCACAGATGTGGTTGTGGAAGCTCAGAAGAGGGGTGGTGGCCCCTGCCCTCCCTCCTGGGGGCCTCCCCACAGGCAGCCCCACTGAATGCTCCCGTGAGGAGCATTAAGGGCTGCCGCCCCTCTGTGAGTTCGTCAGATCTTTCAGGCGCCCTCTCCTAGCGCGGGGCCTTGCGCGATGCTTCGCCTCGTTACATGGGAGGGAGGAGGGCGAGGGCTTTGGCCCACCTGCCGGCAATGTGCAGAGGTCTCACATGGGTGGCTGCCGGGAGCCGGTGCACCTGGCCAGGTGGGAAGAACGCGCCGAGCAGGGGCTGGAGCGGCGCGTGTTCAGGTCGGGATTTGGCCTCGAAGTTGCTGGGCAGCCCTGCTAGCTCACGGGGTCGCAGAACCTCGAGTGCGCCTTGTGGGGGGTGGGATGCAAACGAAGAACGAAGCCCGGACGAGCGCCTGCTGCAGCGGCCTGGCTTCTCTAGCTCAGCAGGAGGGCGGGGGCTCCAGGCACGGCGTGGGGCAGCCGGGGGTAGGGGCTTCCCTTGTCCTCCTCCGCTGCAGGGCCTGCAGCGATTGCAGCTGTGGGCCTAGTTCCGGATGTTCCCCGGAGCAACCTGTCCTTTCCTGGCCGCCTGCTGGCTGAGGGGACTGGGAGACGAAAGGGGGCAGAGAGAGCGAGGAAGGGGCGTCCTGGCCACTCGTGGCTTCGCTCTGCGCACCCCGATACGCTCCCCTCAGCGGGGGCTGCCTGTCCAGCTGTGTGCACACCCGGCAGGGCCGTCCGGAGGCAAGCCGTGGGTTCGCTGGCCCACAGATGGAGGGGATGCCCGCTGCGCCGAGCTGCCTCCTACTCCCACTCCGATTCCCAACCCACGAGCTGCTTCTGCGATGTCTGCAAGGGGCACTTGGCGATGCTTGTGGATGCCAGTGTGGTGTAGAGAGCCAGTGTGGCGTAGTGGTTAAGCGCATGGGACCGGGACTCAGGCGATCTGGGTTCTAGTCCCCGCTCGGCCATGGAGCCAACTGGGTGACTCTGGGCCAGTCACAGACTCTCAGCCCAACCTACCTCACAGGGTTGTTGTTGTGGGGATAAGATGGAGGAGGAGATGTAAGCTGCCTTGAGCCCTTTGTAGGAAAAAGGCAGGATATAAATCGCAATATAAATAAGTAAATAAATTAAGCAACCTCGAATCGGTCCCTGCAAAGCCACGGGTGGGACAGCCTGTAATTGGCTGCAGGGTGCCGCTGTTACCCCCGAGCAGAGCCACTGAGTCACTATACCAGGCCTCCTTGCTGTGCACCATGGGTGGGGAGATACTTCCACGGCAGGGAGGGCGCCCTGCTCCAAGCCAATTGGACTTCCTGTTATGGACAGAGGGGGAGGGGAGGCATTAGGATCATGCAAAGCTGCCTGACTCGAAGGAGACCCATGGGCCTGCCTGGTGGGGTGCAGCCTTTTCCTGCCCTCCCTGGAGGGGGCAGGCTCAGAACCTGGGGCTTCCTGCAAGCACAGGGGGTGCCCCGCTTTGAGGCGCCTTTTTCCCAGGATGCGGGGACCCCGGTGTTCCCGCCAGCCATCACCCAGGCCTGGGGTGTGACGGCAGGTGACTGCCACCCAGGCCTGCCACCTCCACAGCAGCCTCTGGGCCTGTCCCCGGTTTGGGCTGCAGCATCCGAGGCAGGATCTTAGCTCTCTGAGATGGCGGGTGGACCGTGGACTCTTCTCCTGGGTGAGGCTTCCACTATATCCATGGTAAAGTTGGATGCATTTATGGAAAAGTTTCGTGAATTGTTTTTATTTCAAAAAGGGTAGTAGAAGGGACATGGGGAATTACAGACCTGTTAGCCTTACATCCATTGTAGGAAAAACAATGGAAAGGCTCATAATAGAGAGAGATCTAGTGATGCTAGATAGGGAAGGGAGGCTGACAGCCACACAACACGGCTTCCGCAAAAGCAGGTCCTACCAGACAAACCTTGTGGGATTCTATGACAAGGTTTCAAGATGGCTGGATGGAGGGGATGCAGTGGATGTGGTATACCTGGATTTCAGCAAGGCCTTTGACAAAGTGCCCCATGATATCCTGGTGGAGAAACTGAGGAGTTTTGGGATACACCAAAGCACTGTCCGGTGGATTAGGGCTTGGTTGACTGACCGAAAGCAGAAGGTAACCATTAGCGGGGAATCATCGGGATGGCGGCCAGTGACAAGCGGGGTCCCCCAGGGCTCTGTCCTGGGGCCGATCCTGTTTAATCTTTTCATTAACGACATGGAAGAAGGGGTGAACAGTCTGCTGATCAAATTCGCAGACGACACTAAAACTGGAGCAGTGGCCACAACTGAGAAGCAGGTACTCCAGATCCAAAAGGATCTGGACAGACTATGGAAGTGGGCAGGAGACAACAGGATGGCGTTCAATGTGGAGAAGTGCAAGGTCTTGCACTTGGGGCATAGGAATAGCTGTCATAAGTACAGGTTAGGGGACAAGTGGCTGGAGAGCAGCACTTGTGAAAGGGACCTCGGGGTGCTGGTTGACCGCAGGCTGAACATGAGCCAGCAGTGTGATGCGGTGGTCAAGAGGGCGAATGCCACCCTTGGTTGCATAGCCAGAAGTGTGGCTTCAAGATCAAGAGAGGTATTACTACCACTCTACACGACTCTGGTGCGCCCGCAACTGCAGTATTGTGCTCAGTTCTGGGCCCCTCATTACAGAAAGGATATAGCCAGGTTGGAGTCAGTGCAGCGTAGGGCCACAAGGATGGTGGCCGGTTTGCAGGGGAAGCGTATGAGGTGAGACTGAGGGAACTGGGTCTCTTCAGCCTGGAGAAGAGGAGACTCTGAGGGGATCTGTTGGCAACATGCAGGTATGTGAGGGGGTGTCACATGGAGATGGGGAGAGGCCTGTTCTCCCCTGCAGAGGAAGGCAGGACGCGCTCCAATGGAGCAAAGCTCAGGGAGCCAAGGTTCAGTTTGGATGCCAGGAAGCACTTCCTGACAGTGAGGACCCCGAGGGCATGGAATGGGCTTCCACGGGAGGTCGTTGAGGCCCCATCGGTGAAGGTGTTCAAAGATAGGCTGGACATGCACATGGCGGGCATGTCATGAGCAGAGCCGGCTGGTGCTGGAGGTCAGACTAGATGGCCCAGGAGGCCCCTTCTGACTCGCTCTCTTTCTCTATGTTTATTCTCCCCCTGAGTTGTACACCCTGTAGAGAAGAGCTGTGCCTTCTTTCCGTTCAGACCAAAGGTTAAGGGTGTTAAGGACCAGACGTTTAAGGTCGTGCGGCATCTTGCCTTTCCTGGGTATGAAGATTGGCACGCCTCCCCCGGCCACGGCGCTCTGCCCATGGCTTGCTCGGTGGGTGGGTGGCCAGTGTTTCCAGCGCCTAAGGAGAGCCCAAGCATGGGCTCCCGAAGAGGCACCATCTGGCCCGGCCCGGCCCGGCCCGGCCCCCCATTTCCCTCGGTGGCCGGCTGGCCCCTCCCTGGCCCTGCTTGGCCACTAGGGCTGTGGGCTGCGCCTTTCCAGCAAGCAACCTTCCTAAGAAGCTTCCCTGAACCCCGGGAAGGTGCGCAAAGGCGCCAGGGGACGTGGGGCCCGGCAGCGGCGCCCTTCCGGAGCGTGGCCTAGCCGCGCTTGCAGCCCACCGGCCTCCTGGCCGGCCTCTTCCGGTCTGGCCTGCCCCACAGGGCCCGTCGCTTCCCCTCTCCTTGCCTGAACCAGGACAGATGGATGCAGAGGCGTCTTCTGTGTCGGAGACGTGAAGGGGAACGTCTTGATTTTCACCTCCACGGACGTTGTGATGAACGGGCTCTTCAATATTCGTGGCTACATCGGTGAGGGGCAGCCCCATGGGGAAGGGGCCAGGTGGAGCAGTGCCCGGCGGGGAGGGGAGTTGCTGGGCCGCCCCGGGCGGGCTCCTCTCTGGATACCTCCCCAGGTGCCGGGAGGCGTGCTATTCTGGCACACCTTTACCTGCCGAGCGCCCGGGTCTGCCGCTGGCCTCGCGTTACGTTGCGTTGGCGCTTGCGCTGTGGTCTTCACTGCATGTGTGGCTTGACGGCACCGGGAAGGAGGGGGTCAAGGTCCCTCCCATGCAAGCTGCAGACCCTGTGCCACCCCGTCTCCTCGCAGCCTGGAGGGAAGGGGGCACGGCGCTCTCCCAAGGGGCCTCCAGCCAGCGCCCGGCCCTCCCCCCCACCCCGCTTGCCTCTGACACGATTTTGTCATTGCCGCAGCTGGCATGGCCGTTTCCTGCTCAGGGCTTGGGGGGCAGGGGTTGTCTGTGGGTGAAATAGCCCTCAGAGCACCGTGGGCCCTGGTAAGACCCACGTGGTTAATACCCACAGTGGCTTATAAGGCACCCTGGGTTCAAAGTTAGCCTGGCCCCCCACTGTGCCCCATAAATGATGGCGCGCCTACGCGGGGGGGGGGCACGTCTGGAAGGGCAGCACCAGTCCCTGGGACATCATCCAGCGGACTCCTGCCCTACATGCGGCTGCCTGGCTCTCATCCCCACAGGAGGCTTAGCGAGGGTTCCCGTGCAAATCCTCATGAAAGCGAAGACCCCGTCGTACAAGAATTTCACCGTGCCTGTGAGTTCTCCTGCCGGCCCAGGGCTGTGACGGAGTCGTTCGGGGGCCTGTGAGGACATGGACTGAGGGGAGCAGCAGCAAAAGGGGGGGTTGACTTGATTCCCCGCTTAGGTCCCCACTCCCAGTTTTAAACGATTGGCATTTACTTAGATCTGGTCTTGGGCGGTTCGAGCCACGCTAAACGCAGCCTTCGCAAGCTCCTCAGTCTAGAATTAGAGCCAAGGGTCCCTGTAGTTGGGGAATCTCTTTCTTAGACCCAAGCGAGAGCCTGCAGAAGATGGCGCACGCTTTGGGGTCTGCAGGGCTCTTTGGCGTAAGAGCCAAGGGGCTGCGGAAGAGACGGGGGCGCTGAAGGGTCTGGGCAGCTCCTCTCGTGGCCGAGAAGGCGGCTTTTCAGGCTGGGCTTCAAGGTGGCAGTCGGAGCTGAGGCGGAACCACTCCATGGGTAGGTTTGCTCCCCGGCCCCATAGAGCACCTCCTGTTTGGACCACCCAGCACCAACTCGGGACGGAGCGTCCCCGATGTCCAGCCCGGCGGGCCTGGGCGGCTGGTCGGGGGCCAGAAGGCCGCTTCCTCGCTTCTCTTGGTGCCTCGGGTGGCCCCATCCTGCAGACCAGCCGATGAGGGGCTGGCAGAGACCCCACGTGCCTGACGGCAACAGCTGGGCTTCTGGGCCCAGGAAGCCACGGCCAGCCTCCTGAAGGCCGGCCTTTTGCCCTGGTCAAAGCAGCCCGTCCTGCAGGAAGCAGACAAGGGGAAGGAGGAGAAACAGGGACAGGCCCTGCAGGGGCTGGGCTTGCTCCCAGGCCGGCTGTCGGGAGCCGAGAGCAGGCCAGCGCAAAGGAGCAGGGGTGTGCGCGGCGCACGAGCCCCCGCCGCCCCCGTCCTGCCACGTTTCTTCCCCCTCACAGGCCTTGCATGGCGACTGGTGCCAGCAGATCATGTACATTCCCCAGCTGAACCTGGTCGCCTCCTGCACGCCGGCGGACAAGACCGCCATGGCGCTGACGTCGCTGCCCCTGCACAACGTCGGGAAGACCCAGTAAGAGCCCTGTCCGCACGCCGCCGGAGGGAGCGCCCCGAGGGTGGGCTCAGGCGTCCCGGCTGCCCCCCAGGAGGGTTGGGTGGGGGGGCAAATCGGCCAGAAGGATCCATGCGGCGTGAAACGGGTGAAGGTCCGGCGAGGGCGTTGGCACAGGCCGGGAACGCGCAACAGTGTCCCGGTCCGTTCAGCAGCTTCCACGAAGTCAGGTGCCTGCGAGGAGGCGTGTGTCGAACTCCTTCCGTGGCAGCCGGGAAGCAGGGAGAGCCTAGCCTAGGCCGCGTGTGGGCCGCACTCGGGGCGCTAATTGCGCGGGTGCAGCAGCCGGGATTCTCGTTCCCTCGCCTTTGGCGTGTGGCACAACGGCCACGGCTCATCCCGGGTCCTCTGTGCAGCCATGCTGCATTCACACAAGAAGCCCCGGACGGGTCGGGCCAGTGGTCGCCTCTGTCCTGCATCCGGCCCATCTCTGCCGGAGAGCTGATGCCGAGCATGGCAGGCAGGAGCAGGGGGGAAGGAGGATCGTAGGGCTCCCTTGCCTGGGTTTGAACCGCAGCAAGATGCCTGGAGGGCGGGGGCTTTATTTTCGCCCCCCCCGCCCGTGCAGCGAGAGGGTCGGTTTTTGGCTCCCTCGTGCCCTTCCTTGCCCTCCAGCTGTCACTGCCCCGTTGCCTTCCCCACCCCCTCCTGCCTTCTCCCCCTTCCGGTCCCTGGCGAGGAGAGAGAGGCTCTCTTGTCCTGCTGCCGTGTGGCCGGCCCTCCCCTCTTCAGAGCCAGCCAGCAGCTGTCCCGGCATCCTGCATGGGGGCGCACGGAGAGCATGTGGCGCTGGGCCAGCCACTGGCCTTTCCGCCACGGGGCCCAGGCTCTCGCAGAAATGCCTGGAAGAGGCCCAGAGGCGTGAGATGTGCCACCCCCGCCGTGGCCCGCCCTGGCACCCCCTCCGAGCTTCGGCTGGGGCGCCAGCCTGCCCCTTTGCCCATCGCCTGGCAGCACGAGCTCTCCCACCAGCACAGCTGCCTGCGGGGCGTTGCGCACCATCCGGGAGCCACATCCCTGTGAGGAAGGCCAGGACGCACGTCCTGCGCCCACCGCTGGATCGTGGGAACCGGCACGTACTCTGCCCCGAATGCGGGCCCTGCAGGAAGGAGCGGGAAGCAACTTCTCCCGGCCCGGAGGAGGTGCCTTGGACGCCCCTTCCAAGAGCCCCTCCCTGCCTCCCGTTGCGCAGTGCGAGAGCAGCCTCGCACACCTTTACCTGTGCAAAAGTGGAGGGGACACACGGCAGGCCTCTTTCGGTTTTCGCCTCCAGTTTTAAAAAACACCTTTGGTGCCTGTGAGCCCTCAGCTCGGAGCATCCAGCTTCTGCTCCATTCCAGTTTTGGCCGGGATGGGAAACGGTGGAAGCTCTTCCTGGACTTCCCCGGAGAGCGAGCAAAAGGCAGAACAAAACCCCTTCCAGACAAGGGGAAATCAGTCCACCTCCCAGACGGGGGCAGCCCCTCCCAGCTTCACCCACGACACCCAGTCTTCTCACGGTGCCGCTCTGGGCAGCAGCCGGGGCAGGGCTTTCTCTGTGTTGGCCCCTCGTCCGTGCAACGGCCTCCTCACAGATGCCTGCCTGCCGTTGGTCTTGTCGTCCTTTTGACCCCCGTTCAGGCAGCCTGCAATCGGACTCGCACCTCTTGGCCCTTGGCAAGCTTCAGCCCTCCCTGCATTTGCAATGGGGGAATAATGCAGCCGTCCTACTTTGCAAGGGGGTCGTAGAGACCGAAGGAGCTTGCCCTGGCCCTCTGACCCTTCTCTGAGGGTCTAGTAACTAAAAATCATCACAAAGCAAGCTTGCTGCCTCAAGGGGGGGGGGTGTCAGATTCGAGAGCTGCTGCGGGGTTCTCTCAACACAGGGACCCACGCAGCGCCCCAAGCCAAGCCACATGGGCTGGTTGTCCTGGGCCTGGTGCCTCGCGGCACTGCGACCGCCTCCTCCATTGCGTCCCCCTGTGGGGGCCGAGGGGACTTGCCGGAGCGGAATGGCTCCCCGGTTTTTGGCTCCCTGCGGCCAGATTCTGCATTACGTTTTTTGCAAAAATCAGTGCCTAAAAGAGGGCTATTGCGACCTATGTGCACAGTGGGCACTTGCAGTTACACGAGAGCAGGAATGGGTTGCACAGGGCTGGGGGGGGTGCTGGGGGGCCCAGTCTGCACGCACCCTCTCCCCTTCCCTCGCCCTTTCTCTGAAGCATTTCGCACCTTTCAAATGGGGGGGGCAGGAGTTTCAAAAGCCATTTCCTGTGGAATCACAGCTTGCGGGAAGGGGCTCGAGACCCTGCTTTTTGCAGCAATATCCCTGGCATTTGGGGGGGGGCTCAAACACACCCAGCGCCAACTTGCAGGTCCCTGTTGCTAAGGACTCCTGGGCCCCCACCCCGTTTTTGACCCTGCACCGTCGAGTGGATTTGGAGGCCCCGTTTCCTTGCCTGTGCTTCACTCAAGGCCACCAAATAGCCAGAGGCAGTTCAAAACCAGGACAACGCAAAAATGTACACATTGATACAGTGTACAATGACAAAAAAGCCTGTTCAAGAACAATGACAGCAAGACACACTCAAATGGATTTCCTGACTGCTTCTGGGCTTTCTGGGGGTGCGTCAGCAGGGACAAAACTAGTGCAGACGAAGCACTCCGGGGTCCGTCGGGGCACCTGCATCTTGTCCGTTGCGAATTCGCGCTGGCAGTTCAGCGTGTGGCCAGCAGAGGGCAGTGTCGGGCTGCATTCCGTTTCAAATGTTTTTTCTGCTGCCTGGCCTAGAAAGGTTCCCAGGACGTTCTTGCAACCGATTAAAACAATAAAATACGACCAAAAATGCAGCAAACGAAATTGACCCGCCCCATTTCCTTAGATCGAATAAACGCCTCGGCTCAGATTACCGGCAGAATGCGCTAAAAAACCAGCCCAGGGTGGAGCGTAAATTAAATAGGCCCTCCGTGTGCTTCCGTCCGTGCGATTTAGATGGCACATTGCACAGGACGTGGATGCAATGAATCGCTCGCTGCAAACCACGAGCTCTTGCAGCCAGCGCCTGCACAGATCCCGGGACTCGGGCGCTTCTGCTTGCTCGGTGCTAAGCAACACGCTCGGCATGTTGGGTGCTCTGCGGTCTTTTGAATTTTGGACGGATCTTTCCAAGTACGCTAATCATCATGCGCGCGTGCCTGAAAGTGCAGCAGCTGCAGGCTGGCAGCACTGATGCTCAGAGGGGCCTTTTAAAGGTCGAGCTGGACGTGTCCTGGAGCTTGGCGTCTTGGGGCTTTTCCCCATGAGGGGCCGAACCTGCGGCTCAGCCGAGGCTGCGTCCGTTCTGTTTGAGGCAGAAAAGCGTCTCCTCGGGCTGTTTGCATTTCTCAGCCTTTCTGCAGGTGCTCTTGACCAAGCGCACGGCGGCGCGGCGCTGTCGCTGCATCGTGGCCGTGCGCGGGGCTTGCGTTCTGTTTGCTGCGGCTTAGAGGCGTAGGGCTGGCCTTGCTTTAAGATCCTCCGCAGAAAAGGAGGAAGACCTGGGGAAGGCTTTGGGGAGAGGCCCTCTGCAGTGCGTGCCCCGTCTAGAGAGGTCGGGGGGCTGGTAGGCCAAAGACAGGGTCGGCTGGCGGAGGCGCACGACACAGTGGGGGCTAGTCAAGCAGGTGGCCCGTTGCCACCCCCCCACCTCTCCTGGTGACTCTGCGTGGGGAAGCTGGAAGGGGTTCGGGGAGGGCAAGGGGGATGACGGAGGGGCGGCACGAAGCCCTGCGGGGAGGGGCTGGGAGAACGGGCCTGTTCAGCCTCGAGAGGCGATCTTGAAAGGCTCTCGCAAGGAGGAGGGTCAAGAGCTCTTCTTGCTGATTCCAGAATGTAGGCTATGGAATAACCCAGATTCAGGCTGGGCCTCGGGAAAGGCTTCCTCACTCGCTGTCAGAGCAACACGGCAGTGGGACCAGCTGCCCGGAGAGGCGGGGGGCTCTCCCACACTGGAGGCATCCAGAAAGAAACTGGGCAGCCACCTGAGCGGGATGGTGGGACTTGGTGTCCTGCACCAGCAGGGGTTGGACTGATGGCCTTCACGGCCCTTTTAGCTCTCCTATTCTGTGAGGTTCCGGCCGGGCATCAGGAAGAACTTCCTGGCTGTCGGAGCAGTGTGACAACGGGACCTGGGGAGGCGGGGGGCTCTCCCACCCTGGAGGCCTTCAGGGGGTGGCTGGAGAGCCACCCGGGGGGATGGTTCAGCTTGGCATCCTGCACTGAGCTGAGTGGGGGGAGGACCCAGTGGTCCTCCGGCCTCTTCCAGCCCTGCTCTTCTAGGGTTCTGGATGTCCAGCAGGGAGCCGGCCGGCCCCTGAGCAGCGAGCGAAGCCAGTGAGCTCTTTGCACGTGGAAGGTCCCAGACTGGGTCCCCAGGGGCCCTCAGGGCCGGCAATGCTGGCCAGGCACACCAGGGGCTGGCCCCATACATGGCAGCTTCTGCGCTCCCTGCCCCACTTCCCGCCCCCCAATCCACACAGACTCGGGGGAAGAACGGAGCCAGGGAGCTGGGGGGGCACTGCAGAAAAGTGGCGGTCCCAAAGGGGACAAAGGGGCTGCTGAACGGAAGGCTCTAGAAGCAGGGGCTCGGCAGAGGTCCCGCTCACCTCTGAGGGGGGCGAAGGTGGAGGCAGCAGAAAGGGGTGATTTCTGGAAGGTTCGGCTGGTGGAGGGCGAGGCTTCTCCCCGCGCCTGCTGTGGATGCTGCTGGTGCCGCCCAAGCCCAGTGAAGCCACCCGCACTCCGGCAGCGAAGGCCTGTGGGCGCAGCGGGCTTTCCTCCCAGGGGGGCAGGAAGGAGGCCGAACCGGCAGGCCCCTGAGGCCCGGCCCCAGATGGCTTCCTGAGAATTGGCAGAACGCGGGAGTCTGGTCACGGGCACCGCGGGAGGACTCGGCGCGAACTTGGGGTGGCCGGAGTTTCCTGGGCCAGAGGGGAGCCCATGAGGCGCATGGCGTTGGGCGCACACGCAGCCCGCCCGTGCCGTCCTGCCGGGATTCGGATCGGGTGCTGTGACGCTGAGATGCTCGCCGACTTCTCCGGAGGCGGCTGTGCTAGAGGTGACGCTTTTTGCAAATGCCACAAAGTCTGCTCGCTGCTCGCTTTGTTAAAGAAAAAGAGAACCGAGTGCTTGGGAAGAAGCTGGCGTTTCGTGGGGTGCAAGTTGACCGCCGGGCTTTACTGCTCCTGCTCACCCCAAAATGGCTTTGATTCGATGAGTGAAGGGCTGAATGAGTTTAGTGCAAGGGAAGGTGCCCGCCTGCCCATGCCAACGCCCCGGGGGCTTCTCTCCCCTCTGCCCGTCTGCCCATCTGCCCGTCTGTTCATCCCAGATCAGCTCTGATTGTCCTGAGGAAAGGCATACTGTGCTTCGACTACTCCTCGGAAATGAACATCCTGGGTAAGTGTCCTGGGGCTGCGCAGGTGGGAGTCTGCGGGGGAGGAAGGAGGGCAGCGCTGCGCTTGCCCACCATGCTCCCGGAACGGTGCCCGTGTGGCATGTGGCAGGAGGCGGCTCTGCGAGAGCGTCTCTCCGCCCCCTGTGCTCCGGCCCGGCTGCTGCTCCCGGGGGCCGGGCCTGGGCCGGGCGGGTTGGCGCTCGGTCCGGAGGGTGTGGAGCTGGGCCGCGGCCGCTCAGCCGTGCCAGGCGGAGAGGTGCGACTTGCATGGGAAAGGCTGCCCCTTCCACCAGTGGCCGGGCTGCTGGGACCTGCCCGTCCTTGGGAGCCCAGGGCCCCCGCTGGCACGGTGCCCCTTCCGGCGGCTGCGGCCTCTCCTGGACGGAGGGGCTCGGCGTGAAGAGGTCTCCCTGCTCCGGTGACAGCCTGGCTTGGATTTTTGCAGCTGGGACAAGGCGTGAAAAAGAGCCGCGCTTGCTCCCAGCCTGCTTTTGGGCCCAACCCAGGGTGTTTTGACCTTGAAGCCCTATAGAGCTTGGGGCTTCCAGGCACCTCCAGGCAGCCCCCACACCACCTGGGGCCTTCTGTCCGCATGGCTGGGACCCTTCGGCCCTGGCCAGGCTGCCCAAAGGGTACACATCTGGAATACCGTCCCCGGGGAGCCTGGTATTAGTTGTGGCTGTGGTGTGCTGTCGCACTGTCTCTGGCTTACGGGGGCCCTGTGAATGAGGCTCTCAAGGCTGAACCTCCTCCTCGGAGCCCACCCATCTCGGGTTCGGCCTGCATCAGCACCGCTGGCTTCTCCCGCCGCCGGGCCGGCCATGCCGAGAGGGGATTCGCGGAGCAGCGGCATGTGGATGCCCCAAGCGAATGCGCACGCTTCCCGAGCTGACGGAGGCTGCGCCAGTGGCGCGAAGGCGCGCTTCCCCGGCGTGCGTCATCCTGGCCGCCTCCTCTCTTCCCCGCCAGTGACGGGGGGATACGAGCCGCTGATCCGCGTGTGGAACCCGTACGTCACCAGCAGCCCCATCACGCACATGAAGGGCCACGCCACCGCCGTCACCCACATCATGATCAACGGGCAGAGGAACACCATCGTCAGCATCTCAAAGGACAAAGTAGGGAGCTGTGGGGCAGGGCAGGGCAGGGCCTGGCTGGCGGGGGCCCCTCCCGGCTCGGAGCTACTGGCCCAGCTGGAAGCGCAGGCTTCCCTGTCCGCCCCGAGCACAGCTTTGCTGCTTGCTTCGCTGCTCGGGCTGGCGCCAGCGACGACGGAAAGGGCCGTGCCGGCTGCTGGTCCCGGGCGCCACCGACGCAGCAGGCCCTCAGCTCCCGCCTGCCCCCTTGCCGCCCCCAGAACATCCGCGTCTGGGACCTGCTGGACCACTTCTGCGTGCAGTCGATTCACGGCAGGAACGTCCCGCTGGGCAACTACCCCATCTCAGCAGCCTACTACCACCAGTCCAACAACGTCTTGGTTTGCGCCACGTACACGGTGAGCAGCGCCGGCACACCGGTGCGCGGGGCGTGGGGACGGGGGGGGGGTCGCACTCGTGTGCACGGGGCAGGAGACGCTCCATGGCGCTCAGTGCACGCCGGCTTCGTGGCACGCTGTTCGTGGCCCGTTCACGGAAACGGGCCACGGCAGATCCATTCCACCGGGCAGATCAAAACACGTTTTAAAAGGACAGGCTTCTAAACAGATCTGTCCTGTACTCGCAATCATATCAATGCAACCTGATATACCTCTTCAGGGAGCTTTTGCAGCTTGCGTAGTTTGTGTGTGAAGGACTTTAGATGCGGCCCTTCGGCCGCAGGTCTTAAGTCAATTAAAAGCGAATCAAAATGATAACACAGCATTAAATATGCAGAAGTCAGTACCATACAAGGCATCGCAGCACAGGGAGAGATACAGCAGGGCCAGCAAGCTCGGTGAAAGCACCAGAGAGAGGGGTGTCAGGCAACGAAGCCACCCATAGGCAGCTGCGTGTGGATGTCTTGGGTCCCGAGCACTGAAGGCCTGCAAGTCTGCCCTGGAACGGTGCTGGGAACAGCTGGCCAGCTGCAGCAGCAGGCAGGATGCGGCCTTCTCAGCCCCACCCCGTTCTCTCACCGTTGCACCATGCCGGGCCTACAAAAATATGTAGGGAACAATTAGTATGACCACACAAGCATGAAATCACGAGTCTGGCGAAGGATGACTTATCGGCACCATCTTGGGGTGGAGATTTGGGAGTTACGGCCCTGATTCCCGCAGCACGCGCGTTGCTCGGCACACGTTTGCTGAGGAGGCGTCGAGGGCTGTGGGCCGGGGCGGTCTCTTCCCCGCCCTGCCCAGAACTCCTGCGATGCCTTTCGGTGCGTGATCGGCTCCTTTGCGAGGAGTTCACCTCCGTCTCCGTGTAATTCGGTGTCGTTTTCCCACAGCTCGGTTTGTTTTTCGGAGCAGAACTTTCCGAAGCTGAAATCAAGTCCCACGAGCAGCCGGTGTGCTGTGCGCTGTACAACAAGAACTTCAAGCAGGTGAGGCGAGGGACCAGCTCGTGCGCAGCTGGGCGGACTCCAGGCTGGGCACTGCTCAGTGTATCCAAGCAGCAAGTGCGGGAGCGTTCGGAAACGGCCAGTTGGTGTTAGGTATAACATGAAGCATCCAACTAGCTCACTGGCACCCGGTGAGTCCAAGTCCCGCTTTGCTAATTTGAGAGGATCCATGAACACGTGGACAAGGGGACCAGATAGGCCACGGTTTACTCAGTCTTCCCAGGGGCTTTGGACAAAGTCTGCCGAGGTCTCTTGGAGCTGTCTTTGGAAGCGCCCGGAAGGGGCCTTCTTGGTGGTAGCACTGCAGCTGTGGAACCTGGTCCCCAGCGGTGCTTGGCACCGCCTCTATTCGTGTTTTCTTCCCTCCCCTGTAATTCTAGAACCCAAATGGGTCCTCCCATGAAGCCGATGGGCAGGAGGGGCAAGGAAGGCCTTCTTTACACAGGACCGAGTTTAACCGCGGAAGTCGCCTTCTGCAAGACGAAACACGGGCCCTCCATTTTGATGGCTTGACATGGGGGGGTGGGCAAATTCCCAGTTTCCTTACTTGTCCCGATGGCTCTGTGCTACTCCAGTAAGCCACCTACATAGGAACACAGAAGCAGAGCGAGTCAGAAGGGGTCTCCTGGGCCATCTAGTCTGACCCCCGACACCAGCCGGCTCCGCTCACACCAGCTGCTGGGGAGCACAGGCCAGGGATGGCTGGCTTTTCCTCTAAAAGAGCCTCGATAGGTTGTGGAGCCCGATTCTGAGGGCCGGGGCCGGAATCTGCCCTGAACTGCCCAGGTGGAAGGGCTCCAAGATGAACCGGAGGATCCGGCAGTTCACAATTCTGGGGGAAAAGTTAGTCAACAAACTGGGATGGAGGCATGTGGACTGAAGGTCAGGCATCCCAGGATATGGCCAGGCTACTGAGGTGCACTGGCTGAGACACATCAGGTGTGGCAGGTAATTGGCCCTGGAACTGGGAGGACACACCTGGAAAATACGGCTTGCGTTTGCTTGGCATCGCTGCTTTTCATGAAGCCGCAGTCCCTAAAGGCGGTTTTTCGAAGGGTGTTCCTTTTGTTCTCTCCTGCTGCAAACTCTTCCTTTGTACTGCAAAGCCAGCTGCGCTTGTCCAGCCTAATCACAATAAAACCCTTCAGCTCGGTGTCCTTTCGGCTTTGTCCTGGTCTGCTTGGAAGGAGCGAAATGGCCACACCGCTTTGGGCTCCCCAGTGGGGCAGCCCGTCAGCCGCTGTGCAAGTGGAAAGCGGGGCTGGGGGCTGCGGCTGAGCATCGTGCAGGGCGAGCACCTTGCAAAGCAGCTTCTCAGGGCAGGGCGTGTCTCCCATGGGAGGCCGGACCCGGAGGGGCCCTTGCTGAGCCCCTGCAGAGACCCAAAGGATTGCACAGGGCAGGTCTCGGTCCGACTGTTGAGCAGCTCCCGGGAAGGGACGATTCCAACTACTCGCGAGTGGCTGGGTGAATTCTCCCGTAGCTGCTTCTGCTTCAGCTGAGAGAGCCCGGAAGGGGTAGAGAAATGCAGATTTTGGGGTCTGCAGCAGGCTGGCCCTGCTTGCAGGAGGGAGGGGGGTTGGTCTGACCCAGGAAAGCGCCCCAGAAAGCTGGGGGAGGGGGCTCACGCCCCGCGGGGCGGCCACAGGGGTGCAGTGGTGCCCGATGCTCGTTTTCCCGGCTGCTTCCCCACAGGCCGTGAGTGGCTGCTACAGCGGCGTCATCAGTGTCTGGGACATCATGACCGGGCAGAAGATGATGGAGTTCTTCACCTCCCGCGAGAACCCGGTGGAGATCACGGCCATGGCCTTCGATACGCCGGAGAGGCGGCTGATCACGGCCCTGAAGAACGAGTCCGTCAAGCTGTGGAACTTCAACAACGGCACCTGCCTGATGGAGCTGCCCTTTGAGGGGAGGAACGAGGTCGGCCCAGTGGGGGGACGGGGCGCGGCCAGGGCTGCCCTCCGCTGCGGGGAGGGGGCTCCGCGGGGGCGCTGGGACTCCGGGAACGTTGCACGCCTTCCCGCGTGGCTCAGTGGCACAGCCTGCGCCCCACGGTCTCCCCAGCATCTCCAGGTGGGAAAAGCCCCTGGGGGGCACAGCTGCCAGTCCGGGTCTCACCAGCCGTGGCGAAAGTCATCTCTGGGTCAGGAAATGTTCCTGTCCCCGCCCTCCAAAATTCTCAGAATACCCCGTGGACCCCAACCTGCCCCATAGCTTGGATGCGCAGTTCTGGTCACTGCTTGATTGTTGCCATAAGTAACGCACACACTTTCTGCACTGTTGCTTTGGTGTCTCGCTGACAGATCAGCTGCATCCTGTACGTGAACCACAAAATTTTTGTCTCCGGGTGGAGCAAGCGAGTGACATGTTACCTGTAAGTAGGAGGCACCGGGTTCGCACCACGGAGCCCTTCCCCATGCAGATCCTTCCATTTCAGGGGGGGGGGGCAGTGAG
>JAIXND010000771.1:1649801-1683390 GCA_023646645.1 Varanus salvator macromaculatus | reverse complement strand
CCCCCCCCCCCCCGGCCACCTTTGAGTGGGGCAGGTTCCTGTGCAGATGTGCTGCGTCAGAATGGAGAATAAGGGGGCTTGTTTCCACTCCCGTCTGGCACAGGCGTGCGAGCGTGTGCGATTCGGGGCCACGATGCACGAGGGAGGCAGTTCCGTGGGTGGGCGTCCTGGTGCCTTCCTTATTCCGGAAGCGGCCCCTCGTTTCCCAGTGACGGATCCACCGGGATGTTTTCGCACACGAGCCGAAGCGACCCTTGCAGGGCGAGCTTCCGATGGATTCCGCCCCGTGGGCGGCTTTACCTGGCCTTTTGGTGCAGGGGATCCAAAGAAATCTGGAAAAGAGAATCCCGAGGGAAGGGACGGGCTGTGCTTCTGCCCCCACACGCCATCTGGGGGGCAGGGGGCGGCACCCCCCCGCCCTCGCCGCTCCTCTCGCTGCCGAGCACCGACGGACGGCCTCGCCTGCTCCCAGGGACACCAAGGACGAGCGCAAAGTGGTGGATTGCAAGCACTGGAAGACCTACCACTCCGACGACATCCTGAGCATCGACAGCTACGGCGGCAAGCTGCTGGTGACCGCGTCCTGCAACGGGGACATCGTGCTCTGGAACATCAGCTCCGGGCAGGCCTTCTGCTGCTTCAACGGCTCCGAGAGCCCGCTGGTGCTCCTTCCCAAGCGGGTATGCTCGGCCTCACTCCGTGCGGCCCTGCCCCGGAAGCCGCCTTGGGTGCAGCGCCGCCGGGCGAGGCAAGAGCCCCGCCGAGCCGAGCCGAGCCTTGCCGTGGAGCAGCGCATCGCCTGCCCTGCTGCTGCACTTCCCCGCACGGGCGGCTCCAGGGGCGGCGGCGAGATCCGCTGGCCGTGGCATCCCTGGAGGCAACGCGCCCGTGCAAGGGACCCCCCGCTGCCAGTTAAATGCATCGTTCCACTTGCGCTTCCAGATTTTGCTATACAAAATTTCCTCTCACCAGGCAAGCTTTGTTACCCTGCCTGAATCCCTAAGCACTGGCCAGCTCTCGTTAAACCGATTATACCTCAGGATAGCGTCTTTTGTTCTTGTGTAGTGTGCAAATTTAACCGTATCGGCCTATTCTCACTCACAGCTATGCACACCCCTCTTTCACGTGCTGAGAGTTAGCAGAAATCATCTTTGCCACCCCAGTTTATCCTTCCCAATGTGCAATTCCTATTCCCTCCAAGTGTTCTGCGAATTGCCCTGTTTCCATCTGCTCTCCACTCCAGCCTCTTCCTCTGGCCTTTGTTCCTCTTCTGATCGCAAACTAATTCCCCTCTCCCGTTGCTCGGATGGATCGTGTGACCCCTTCCTTAAACCCCCACACCGGTTTGCGGCCACTCCTGGGTCCCATTCACCCCGCCCCCAGCCGTGTTGCCCAGCTCGCGCTGCCCCCTTTCCCTCCCCGGTGCCCCAGTATCCCTGCCCTGGTGGCTCAGACCAGGGCCCTCTGGCCAGCATTCTGCCCCAGGGTGGCCAAAGCTGCCCCAGGGAAAAGCCCACAGGTGGGGTGGGACGGCAGCAGCCTTTTCCGCCCCTGGTGGATGCACACCCTGGGGATGTGGGATGGGGCCACTGGCCGCTCTTCCCTCCAGGAATTTATCCAGCCCTTTCAAGCCCGTCCAAGATGGCGGCCACCACTGCACCTGAGTACGAAGGGGGGGTGGGAGACCTGCCTTCCTTCCGCCCTCCGGAGCACACCCACGAGCCCCTCCCCTCCGGCTCTCCCGCCCTCGGCCCCCGAAGCGCTCTTCCTCCCCCAGAAGACTGTCCTTGTGCGCGTGCAGCCCCCGTGCGGGCGCCTCTCGGTCAGATCCCCCGCCAAAGCCCACGTCCCCCCGAAGGCTCAGCCACCGCCCCTTAGGCCCCCTCCCCCAGTGGAGCTCAGCCGTTCGCACGCGGCACTGAAATGAGACCCCCTCCTCGGCGGTCCTGACGTGCCGCCCAGTCGTTGGCAGGCTGTGGTGCCCCCGTGAGCGATGGCCCCCGTCCGGGGCAGCCCTGCTCAGCTCTTGCCAGCCCCCCTCGCCCACCCGCTTGCCCCCTGCCTCCCGTGAGGCCGTACGCTGCTCCAGATGTTCTCCACACAGGTGGCGCTCCAGCAGGTACGATCTTGCGCAGGTGTTGGGCCGGGCTGGATGGTTTACTACCTTGGATTGCCTGAGTGCCTGCTCTGAGCGCCACCGCTGAGGGAGGGAGGGAGGGATGGGGAGGATGCTGCGGGCCGGGCTGGTGGAGACGATGTTTCCCCTTTCCCAGGTGTTCTCTGTGGAGGCGGAAGGCCCCGCGCCGAGCGAGGACCTCAAGAAGGGAGCCGTCGCGCAGGGCGAGGGCGGGAAGAAGCGCTGGGCGTTCTCGAGGACGGCGCTGCCCTCGGGGTGCCCGCTCCTGCCCCGGCCCACCAGTGCGCGCGCCCCACCGGCGGCCTCGTCGCACTGCAGGAGGCCGGAGTCCGCCGTGCTCGGGAGCCGGGTCATGCAGCCCCAGGTACGGTGCGCGCCGCTGCGGCGGAGGCCGGGGAGCCTGAGCTCGGGTTCCGGGGGCCTGAGGAAGCCCTGCTGGACGTGAGCCAGGCCAGCTGCCCCGGGGGCCCTCCGGCGGGAGGGGGCCAGACCCCAAAGCAACCGGAGAACGCAGGGATGCCGCCTCTGGAGAGGCCCGTGGCCAGCCAGGCTAGCAGCCACGGAGGGCCCCTCCTGCGTGAATTGGCTCAGCCTTTGTTCTCGCCGGCTTATGCCCGCCTGTGCAGGCTCCTAGGGGCGAGTTGCCGGCCTGTGGCGTGGGCTGCGGGCTGCTTGTTTCGTGCCGGTTTGCATGGATTGTGCGTCCGCTCGGGGTCACCTCATGGGGGGAACCGACCCTTCGTGCACCCCCGAGCGAAACAGGCAGAGGCAAACCCGGCAACCTCCCACGTCCGCTGCCTCTGCCCCCTCGCAGGAGCCCTGAAGCGGGGCCAGCCGAGGCCTGGTGCTCCTGCGTCCTCCCGGGGGCCCGTGGCAGGGCCACCCCTGTGGCCTGGTGCTCCCGGCCCTTGGGGGCTGCTCCTCGGAGGGTGCGGCGGCAGAGCGGGGGGCCGCTCTGCCCTTGCACTTCCCAGGCGCACCAGGCGGAGGCGGGACGTGGGGCCAAGCTCCCTTTCCCAGAAGGCCCTGGCAAAGCGTGCCAAGGCAGCGAGGGGGGGTGGGGACTCCAGCCCGGGCCAGCTTCCAACTCTTCCCGCTGGGATCGCCGCCTCGGGACCCTCGTGCAGGGGGCGGACGCCACAGAAGACGGAAACCGCGCAGCGCTGGCCTGCGGGGGGAGGGGGTGCAGCCTGGTTATCGGGCCCCGGGGGGCTGGGTTTGGCTGGCGGGTGAGGCGGCCCACCCTGGTGAGCAGGAGAGCCCTGGGGGTCCAAGTGGGGGTCCATCCAGCCCAGCACCTGTTGCCCCCGGTGGCTAGATGGCCTGGACCCGAGAAGTCCTCCTCTGCTCCCACTCCCTCCATTATCTGCTACCCTAAATGCCTTGCGGGTGGAGGTCCCGGTGCTTTCGTTGCGGTTGGTCCCAGCGCCCCTGCTCCATCCAGCCGAAGACCGCGGTGTGTCGGGGGGGAGACGGGGGGGCACGGTGCAACCCTGCCATCCAGCCGCTTTTTCACTTCAAGTGCCCCCTCCATCGTTGACCTCAGAGAGCGAAAAGGGGTCCCGGTTTCTCCCGAGGCTCCAGAGAAACGCGGAGCTCCTCCGCGGGTGGCCGGGGTGGGCCGCTCGGGCGAGATCGGGCAGCCTGCAGGACCGCGTGTGGCCAGACGGGCAGCGGCCACGTTCCTGGTGACTTTGCAGGTGGCGGGGAGCTCCGACGGGGGCAGCACCGTCTCCCACGTCCCCGGTGTCGCTGAGAGCCGCCTGTCAAGAAAAGAGGCGCCCAGCTGGCAAGAGGAAATGCGTGCCTGCCAGGTGGCCGTCGAGAAGGTCAGTGGCCCGCTCTCTCTGCCCTGCGCCCGGGCCTCAGTCCCAGGGAGGGGCAAGATCCGCCCCCTGAGCACGTGGGCCGCGCTGCTCTCATTTGTTTCCGTGTTTGGCGACGTTAGGTCTGCTTGGAAGCGGCACGGGAAAGCAGGACTCGTGGCACCCGCCGGTCCCTCGCTCCGCGGGCCGCACTCTGCCTGGGGCAAAGAACGGGGAGCCCTGCGGGGCCGAGAAAGCCGAATCTCGCCCGCCTTCGCAGGAGAGCCCCTTTTTCGGCTTCTGCACAAGTAGCGAACCGTTCCCTGGCCCCAAACTGCCCGCTTTGCCTTCAGCGCGAGGGACATCCGGCTGCTTTAGGCTGCCGGAGAAGTTCGTTGCCCGTTTTGGCAGCAAACAAGCCGTGCCCACGCGACCTTTTGCAGCGTGGGGCTGACTGGGGCGAGGCGGTCAGGCGAAAAGGTTGCTGCCTCCTCATTCAAGCCTTGTCTCCGGAAGCGGGGAGAAGCCAATCACCTTTTAACAGCTTCCTTTCTCAGGCAAAAGCCAATTAAGCCGCCCCTTGCAAGGCACTAAAAGCAGCAGCCGCCTCCCCAGCTTTTTCTTGGAGTGGGCCCTACCCTGAGGCAGAGCAGAGCTGTTGCCTCGGGCAGCAGATTCTGGGGGGGCGGGCGGCGAAGGCTTGGAGGCGGTGCTGCGGAGGGGGTCCCATGGTGGGGGCAGTCCTGGGCTCGCCCTGCGGTCCCCTCGGCTTCTCCGGCAGTGGACCAGAAAAGCGTTCATAGCCCCCCGTTCTCCAGAGCAGAGCGTCCACCCAGGAGGAAAGAAGCCCGCCTCCTTGTGATTCAGTCTGGTAAATGAAAGCTCAACATTTCCCCTGCGTCTCTGAAAGGGAAAATTCAGTTCGCAGAGAGATACAAACAGGCCCTGGGAATAGAAGTCACAGCTTCTGAAGATCCACTTTTTCGTTAAAGTTACTGCAAAGGGCTGAGGCTGCAGCTGGAGTGTCCATTATCCCTCAGCTCCGGAGCTGCCCTTTATAGTCCTATCTAAACCAGAACATCTGGATTTAAATGTCCTTTGCCTGGTTTTCAAAGCCCAACTTCAAGACAGCTCAGTTTTCTTTCCAGTCTTTGGACCGTCGCTCCCTTAATAATGAATGAATTCCAAAGACTTGCTATCAACATTCTTCTCTGCTCGATTACTTGACGAGTGAGCGCCTCCCGTGTCAAGCTCGGCACGGCCGGTCTCTGGTGCCCCCTGTCCTTTCTCTAGGTCAGCAGTTCTGCCCTGGGACTGCCCAACTGCATTCCCGACAGCACCCGTTTCTGGAGAGAACTTTTTCTCGGGGAAATCCATGTGCTGTCAAGAGGCAATTGCGGCCTATCACTACTTTTCCGGGAAGCTGAATGCGTGCCCTATTTCGCTTCGCCCGCTGATTCCCTCAGATGCAGTGGTTGCGTGGCAAAGCGGAGGGCTTCGTCTAGGTCTGAAGACAAGCATTTCTGGCCCCTTAGCGTAGAAGTTGGGCTCAAGGCGAGCTTGAGATCCGAGGTGAAAGGGAGGAAAGGCCGCAGGGGCCTCCGAGGGAAGCCGCTGGAAGCGTCTGTGCATGGCCGCGATGCAGCCGCGCTGCTCGCCCTTGGACTGGCGGTGACCATGTGGACTGGGGGGGTGCGTCATGCTGGGCGCCCCGACTCTGTGCCAGCCCCTCCGGGAATGTGTCCCGCCGGTGCGGAAATCCCCACAGCGGAGCGCAGGACTCGGTGCTGCTGCTGTCCAGAGCCTGGTCACTGCACTTGGCTTGGGACCTCCGTGCCTGATGGGACACCGCTCCTGACCTCAGCCCTGCGATCCGCAGCTGGGCCTTCCCCTGACTGCCCCCTCCGAGGGAGGCCCAGGGGAGGCGACGGGGAGCAGGGCCTTTCAGTGGCGGCCCCCAGTTGCCGCCCAGTGGCTTTCCCACTGAGGCCTGCCTGGCGCCCACACTGCCATCTTCTCGGCATCAGCAACAGAGTGCCCTCTGCTCCCAGCCACGCAAAGGTGCGTGATGGGCTATGCCAGCTGCTTCTGTTCGGTGTCGCTCTCTGGCTCTTCAGCATGCCAGTCCTGCTGCCCCCGGGGTTCCTGCCAGGAGGGGGACCGGCTCCACCTGCTCCCTGGGCCAGGGGAGGGAGCGGTGCGGTGGGTTGAGGAAGCCCCTGAAGGAGGCAAGTGGTCGCAGCCCTGAAAGCCCCGAGGCCGCCCCGGCCCTCTCCGGTTCAGAGCGTGCCCAGCGGCTGCAGAAGCCACCCCTCGGAGGACGGCACGCGGCAGGTGTGGCGGCCAGGCCAGGTCAGCGCAGCTGGCTGCCTGGAGGGCCTTCGACAGCGGAGCTTCCCCTCCGCAGCCTTGACGGGAGACCTTCTCGTAGGTAAACAGGCAGCAGCCTCGGCCGGTAGGAAGCCGATGGCCTTTGCAAAAGGGTTTCTGGAGTCCGTGGCAGGAATCGGACTCTTCTGGCGTGCGATCAGAAGCCTCTTTTCCGGAATCTGCACTGGGTTCGAAGAGTGAACTGAATCGTACATTTCCCATGACCTGTACATGCGACAGTGTTTAGCTGCTTTTGCGCTGCTTCCCCAGATTCATCTTCACGCTGGATGTGCTGTGAGGCTTTGCTCTTTTTCACAGCCTCCCCAGCTGCCCATGCAATGCCTGCGCTCGTCGTACTTGCATTTTCTTACAATTACTTTTCCATTGCTTCTCTGCCTTGGGAGCCCCCTGCGCAGGTCCATCTTTGCCGAGAATTAGGGCAGGTGAGCAATGTGTCAGGGTTGCATTTCTGTGCAAGAACACCCAGTTTCCAGCTCCTGGAAGCAAACCCTGACCTGGATGCATAAACGGCCCAGGTGGTGAGAAAGTCGTGCATTTCTGATGTATTTTGAACCCCCAACCCTCCAAGCATTTGCATACATGTTTAAAATTTAAAATACATGGCGGGGGGGGGGGGGGGAAGGGGGATGCACATCTTTGAAAAATGTGCCAAAGCTTGCTTGCGGCAAGGGACATGCCAGCACAGAAGGGATGCATCCTGGAAAGTGCTGAGGCCGGTGGGCATTTCTGTGTGTGGGAAAACGTGGGGCTAGAGGAGAGCGGACCTGGGCTGGGAAAGGGAGGGCCTGAATGAGATCAAGCTTGCCCTGTTTGTCCGTTGGCAGAGCCCCCGTTAATTCCTTCTGGGAGGGGCTGCGTGGGTCATTCAGTCCACAGGCAAGGTCGGATTCTGCTCTTCCACCCAGCCCCTTCCGAGGAGCCTTGGGTCAGCCTGTGCAAGTGGCCAGGCCAGCAGCCTTCCGCCTGGTCCCATCTCTTCCAGGGCGTGGGCAATCGGTCTTCCACCAAGGCCCCTGGCTCTTCTGGCTGGCTGGCTGGCTGGCTCCCAGGGCGATGTGCTGCTGGCCCTGGGACCAGCTGTCTGGCCTTTGTATTGCTGGCCGTTGTCTCTTGGCCGCCTTGGGACAGGCTCCTCTTGGCTTTTCTAGGTCCTCTTCCTGAGGACGCGGGAGCGCGGTCCCCACACTGCCATTCTGCTGACCAGCTGTGCCGACGGGTTCATCTACGCCTGGGCGGTGGGCAGCAAAGGCGGAATGATGGGCAAATTCCATGGGGCCCACGGGGGCGCCCGGGATGCGGTGGTCGTCTGCGCCATGTCCACGGATGACAGCGACTTGGTCCTCTTCACTGGAGATTCCTTAGGCTACATCAAGGTCGGTGCCCCGTTTCTCCTTGCAGTTGCTGGCTGGGCAGTCTGGCCTCGCCTGGCCCCGCTCCGGGTTTGCGCGCAGAGAAGGGAAAGGGGCTGCCAGCAAGGGTGGCGTTGATCGCTTGATCCGCTGTCCTTCTCAGCACCCTGTTTTGCATCAGTGCTAAGATCAAGCATTAAGGGCTGAAAGGTAGGAGGCGGCCTGAGCCAGTGGCTATAACTGGCCATCCTGACGCTTCCTGGGAGAAGGCAGCGGGACGGCATCAACAGGAAGGAGGGCGGGTTCCTCTGAGTGCTCCCCCCCATCCCCAGATCTGGGACATCATGAATTACTGCACAGCAGCAGAGGAACAGGATTCTGGGCTGGATGTCAGCAACGAAGCTCCTCGTGAGCGGAGCTACTTCTACGACTTGATCCCCGACTACTGCAGAGTTCCGGCAAAATTCCAGGACTATGGAATCACTAGGCAGGTTGGTAGTGCTCTGGGCACCCCACCCTTGGGCAGCTTCCAGGCGGGATGAGTGGTCTTCCGGAAGAGGCGAGCAGCCGCCCGGGCACCTGCTGGCTACGTTCACACAACATGGCAAGCAGCCCGTGTGCTTTCCAGTTTCCAGCTTCTCACCACGATCCACCTGTCACACCATCAAGTGGCTTCCCTCCTCCCGCTGTTGGCATGTATCCCATCAGCCACTGCACCTGAACTCCAATCCCATGGTGCATCGCTCCTTTCCTGTGTTGCCTGCCTCGTCCTCATTGGTCCATGCATACAGGCTGGATGGCTGGAGTGGCTCTTGCGTACCAGGACCTTGGAAACCATGATCCTGGGTTCAGGCCGCACAACTAGCCATGGTTGCACAGAGAAGCCACAGAATAAACCATTGTTTCGGATCGTGGATTCCCAAGACCAAGCTGTTCATGGTGAAGTGCCAAGACAGCACACCAGAGCGACCGTGGCTTGTTGCTTTGCCTGGTCCCAGCCGCCGTCTCAGCAGCTGCTTGGACAACGCTTACGCCTAGTATTACTGCACAAATGCTAATTTGTAATCTGGGCAGAGCCGCCCCGGGCCGGGCCGTCAATTTGGCCCTGGTGCAGAAATCATGGCATTGCATCTCCGTGTCCTTCTGGGAGCCCTGGAGGGCGGGACTTGGCCCTTGAGGCTGAGGCGCTCTAGAAAGCAAGCCAAGCCGAGAGGAAGGCCCACGGATGCCGTGGAAGTCCCGCTGCGCAGCCGCCAGCCTTCGCCCGTGTCCGTGCAGCAGCACACACACAGGCCGTGCGCGTGCGCGCTTGCGTGGTGGTCTCGGTTCTGGCGAGTGCCGTGGGGATGCTCGGCATGCTCACCTGGCCGTCAGGCTCATGACCCCAGGAAGGTGGGCCGGAGCCCGGGAACCTGACGCTGTCCCAGCCCCAGAACGCTTCCGCAGCCACGCACTCCAGCTTCAAGGGAGGGGAGCAGCGCCCCTCCCAGGGCCCCTGTTTCTGTGCCCGCCGGCGGCCTTCCGCCCTGAGTGGGATGGGCTGCTGCTTCGGCAGGTGCACAACGGCTGGGTGACCTCCCTGGTTCCCCCCGTCTGCCTGAGCTCGTGGAGGGGACACCTGAAGAACGTGGTCAGCATCAAATACGTGGAGAGGTTCCGCGTGATTCTCACTTCCAGCCACGACTGCACCATCAAGCTGTGGATGCTGTCCGGAAGGCACGTAGGTCAGTCTCACGCGGGAGGGTGAGGCAGTGTGGTGAAGTGGGTAGAGTGTCGGCCTGGGACTCGGGGGAGCCGGGTTCTGCTCACTGGGTGACTGGGCCAGTCACAGGCCCCTAGCCTAGCCTAGCCTAGCCTGGCCTGCCTCGCAGGGTTGCTGTGCGGATAGCTAGAGAGGAGTAGCAGGGCATGAGCTGCCTTGCATTCCGGAGAGCCTGCGCTCGTCTTCTTCGCTTCGGGCAGTTTTTGCTAGCCTGGAAATGGCCCAGAGAGCGATGGGGCGCCCTGGGGCCCCGCTCTCCCATCACAGGGAGTCCCGCCAGGCCGTGGCCTGCCTTCCGTGTGGGCGCCTCCATGGACCTGAAAGAATGGCCATTGTTGTGGCCCTTGGGAGGTCCGATCCTGCTTTGAAAGGGGACGCTGAGTCCGGGGAGAGCTGAGCTCCACAGCTGGGGCAAACCTGCGGCCCCCTCGCCTTGCGTGGAGCACCCAAAGCGCAGGCGAAGCTCGGCCACGTGCGCGGGGCCGGGCTGGGCCAGCGACAAGCCGAGGGACGGATTCTGCCCGCGATGTCCGCCGGGGGCCGGGGGCGGCCGCTGCAGCTCGGGGCTGGAGGTCTGCTTCCGGCTCGCCCCGCAGGGACGTTCGGGCACTCGCTGTGGAAGCTGGGGGCGCCGCCCTCGGAGCTGCCGGAGGTGCCGGAGGAGATCCGCCGCGTGGGCTCGCTGCACACCCTGAAGGTCCTGAACGAGGGCCGCCAGCCGCACTGGGAGTGAGTACGGGAGGGGGCAGGGGTGGCGGGCGAGGCCCATCCTCCTGGGCTCGAGGGGCGCTCGGGGAGGAGCACCGCCGCCGTGGGGCCCGTGGGCTCCCGGTCCTGGGCCAGGGGCCTGCTGCCGCCACGGTGCTGAGCCCTGCAGCCGCCTCCGTGGCGAGCCTGCCGGATCGGATCGGGGCTCGCCACTGTCCGGACCCTCCGCCTCTGCCCTTGCTCTCCGCTGCCGCCCGTGTGGAGGGGCTGGGCTGCCCCTGCCTGCTCGGCCCCCCTCTCCCTGCGAGGCAATGCGGCAGGGCCGGCCCCGTGGCTGCGGGAGGCGCCCGGCCCGGCTTGTGGAAGGGGCACGTCCCCTGCTGACCGGCAGCGGCAGAAGAGGCCTTGCCTTGCATCCCCAGCCCCAAAGGGCCGGCCCGCCCGCCCGCCCGCCCGCCCGCTGCTCTACGGCCGTGCCGGCACTCCCCTTTCCGGCCGAGCGAGCGAGCGAGCGAGTGCCGGGCCGGGCCGGGCCGGGGCCAGTGGCCGCCTCCTGCGCCCTCCGGGTGCTCCCGCCCCGCTGCCGGGCCCTGTGATGGGGCTGGAGAGGAAGGTGGCCGTATCCGGGCAGCAAGGCCTGCGGGTGCGGAAGGGCGAGGAGGCCGGGTCGCGTGCGAGACGCTGCTTCGGGCTGGGGGGGGGGCAGGCGGCCGGCCGGCCGGGCGGCAGGCAAGTGGGGGGGCAGGCCAAGGGATGCGGGGGCCCAGCCTGGGCGGGCGCGGAGTGTGGTGACCCTCAAGCACGAGGGCGCCCCGTGAACGGAAGTGGGTCACCGCCCAGTCGGGGCTCCCTCGAGGGGGGCTTTGCCTGGCCCGCTGACTCCCCTGCTGCCCCCCCGCCCCCCAGGAGCACACGCAGCATCGTCCAGACGCTGAGCCAGCAGAAGCGGCAGCAGTCCCTGCTGATGGACTTCCTGCACGTGGGCTCGTCCCTCAGCAGCGACGCCGCCAGCCGCATGCAGGAGATGATCCAGAAGGAGACGCGCATGGCCCAGTTCTCCGAGGAGCAGGTCGAGGCCACCTTCCAGAAGTGGGAGGAGTCGGGCAAGCAGGTGAGCGGTGGGGGGCCCCCGAACACCTGCACCCCCCAACTTTGCAATCAGGAGGAGAAGCGGAGCGGCAGGTGGGCCCGGAAGCCCCGGCCCCCGCAGCCCGGGGTGGGGGGCGTCTCCGCAGAGGCCTCTTCTGGCCCGGCGGCTCCCGCTCGTGCCCTGGGCTTCCTCCGGGGCTGGGCCGGGAGGGCTTCCGAGGCTGTGGCCTTCCGCCGTCAACCCCCCCCCCCCATGCGTTCCCACTGCTTTTTGCATGGGGGGGGCGGGGTCACTGCTAACAACATCCGCTGGAGGAAAAGATCCTCGGAGCCTCTGTCTGGAGGCACTTGCAAGATTCGGGACGGGGCCTTTGGGGAGCCAACTGCCCCTCTTAACACGGGCCGATCCTCGTGCGCCTTCCACCGCCCGCCACGCTTCCCAGTGAGGCCAGCAAAGGGTGGGCTTGGCCCCGAGGGTCTTGCCGTCCTGGCTGAGCGTCCGCTTGCCAAGAGGCTGTGCGGAAGGTCCAGGGCGTGGGCAGCAGGAGGCTGAGCAGAGGCCCCGGGGGCCAGACGATGCGGCCAGTAAACCAAAGGGCCAAAGCCCGGTCGTTGCCAGAGCAGGCCAGGATCAACCCAGGGGCCACGGGGAAGCGTGGCCAAAGCAAGCCGGAGGTCAGGGGCCCGGAAGAGCGTGCGAGGGCAGGGGTCCCTCTGGAGCAGGGGCAGGGTCAGCGGCATGCAGGATCCGGACGCCCCCAAAGAGAGCCCAGCCTGCAGCTGCGGCGGCTCTTCCCCGGGGCTCCCAGGTGGCACTCATGCAGGCCCGGCAGTGGCAGCAGAAGCAGAGTCTGGGACCCATCCTGCAACCACCGGGCCTACTCTGGCGTTTGGCCAGCAGGAGGAGCCCTGTGGCCGCCCAGATCCTGGCACCGTGATGCCAGATCCTGGCAGGGCCATGAGGGAGGCAGGAGGGCTGGAGTCTCCCCGTGGGGAGAGCCTGCTGGCCTCTCTCAGACACAGGGGCCGCTTTCGGTGGGGGGCGGCAAAGCAGCATGGGAAGGGCTGGGCGGCGCCACGTGCAAATGTGCCGGTTGAGCTGAGCGCGCCTCCCGCAGCGGCGGTGCCTGGGAAGAGGCTTCGCGCCCCTTCGGACTGGGGAGGGGCGGCGGGAAGGCCGCTGACCGCCCGCTGAGGGAAAGGGGCGAGAGGGCCCCCGGGGGCCCCGGGGGGGGAGCAATTTGGCTCTGGGGCCGGAGGCTCCCCGCCTCTGCGCTCATGCTGGGGAAGGCCCCTCCAGGCAGCGGGGAGGGGCAGACCGGGAGGGCATGACCCAGAGACCCCCGGCGCCCTGACCCGCCTCCTTGTTCTGTGTCCCGGCGCGTCCAGTCGAGCGAGATCCTGGGCCACTCCTACAAGCCGAAGGTGCCGCGGCCCTTGCTGAAGCAGCTCCCGGAGATGAAGGCCCACGTGGACTGCAGGGATCAGGTAAGCGAGCCCAGCCAGCTCCCCAGCAAGGCAGAGCCGGGGGTGCGGCTCTTCCGCCCTTCTGCGGGAGCGCCGGCTCCCCGGCAGCCGCAGCGGCACAGGGCCTCGCCCACCCACGTCCGGCGTGCGGCTGCTCCCTGGGGACTCTGGCCCCACTTCCTTTGCCCTCAGCCTTGCGCCGACTGGCCACCTGTACACTGACCAGCCGTCTTTGCGCACGGCTGAACCCAGCCGTTCTGGAGCGCAGCGTCTGCAGGTGCGCCACAGCCGGCGGCATCCGGGGGGAGGCCTGCCTTCCTCCTGTGTGCTCTGCTCCTCTCAGGCACGGCTGTGCCCGGCTGGCAGGTTTTGCAGTCGCGCCTGCCGAAGAAAACGGAAATGACAAACCTGCCCGATTGCTTTGGGCGTCTCTTTTTAATCGATCAGAGGAGTTTTCAGCCACCTGATCGAACGGATGGACCCCCTGCTGCCGCCTCGCATGGAATCGGGCGGGGGGCACGGCCCGTGGGGCTGTAACGCAGCTCTTTACCCGGCTGTCCCTGCAGCGTGACCCGGCCGGCCGCGGTTTGTTCGGCCTGCCACTTGCCGCTTGGTAGTTTGGACGCCAGTGGCTCTCTTGTTACGTCCGTCCAACGTCGCCCTCTGCCACGGGCTGCCACGGCTCTGCAGTGCTGCCTTTGTGCAAACTGCATTTATAAGTGGCGAGGCAGTGGTCCCGGGAGAGCTGGCGGCCCCGCTTGAGCCTGCCCTGTTGAGGGTGAGGGGCCAGCAGGCAGTGGGGGCCACTGCCCTTGCTGCTTATTGATTGATTTATTAGAAGCTTTTGCAGGCCGTCCTATTATACACGCTCCCAGGACGGCTTGCAGCTTGCGCCTCTGTGGCTCCCGCTTTTGCTGGCTTCCCGGCTTTTCTCAGCGGGGTCCGCCGCGAGGCGTGGTCCGGAGTGGGTCTGGAGTCCGTGCCGACAGGGGTTTGCTGAACGAGTCTCCCTGTGCCCCCCCCCACTCCCCCAGCCCCGCATCTATCACTGCATCCAGTACACGGACCTGCAGCCGATGGTCCAGCCCCACGTTCCGGACATCCTGGCCGAGTCGCAGCAGGTACAGGCCATGGCGGAGCAGCGGACGGCCAAGCGGATGCGGCGGTGGTCGGCACTCACGGGCCTCATCATCAAGCCCACCCTGAAAAGCTACATGATGCGCAAGCATGCGCTGTACATCAAGGAATGAGCGGGCAGCCCGGCAAGGGGCTGGAGGCCGGCAGGTGGGGCCAGCGTGGGCACGCAGGTGGTGGCTCGAGGCTCTTCCGGCCTTCCCGCTCTGGGGCTTCCTTTCCCAAGCGGGGGGTGGGCAAAGGGGTCTGTCCGGAGAGGGAGAATAAACATGCTTTCGAAAGTGTATCACCAGCCTGAATTCCCTGGCGGAGAGTTTGGGGCAGCGGTGGGGCAGCGGTGGAAGGTATGGGGGCTGGAGCCCACGTGCCGGTCCATTTCACCAGGAGGGGGGGCTGCATCGGTCCCCAGGCCTGCGCGGGTGCATGGTGTGGGGTAGTCCCCCCCACCTGGAGCGAGCAGGAAGCGCCGGTGCGCGGAAGACGGTTGACTTCAGGGGAAACGGTGACGGTTGCAGGTAGAGAGGCTGCTGGCAGACAGGTGCGCTGCCCCAGGGCAGTCCCCTTCTTCTGCGCTCCCCCACCCCCTGTGCAAATGGGAGCACACCCAGGGCACGCTCCGAATTTCCCTGCACTTGCACAGTGCAGCCGTGCCCGGAAAGGACCTTCGGCACGGCTGTCGTGAGCCGAGGCTTGTTTGTTTAACGTTTTTACTGAATGTCATTCATTAAAGCCCCGATGGTTCCGCCTTCGCACAGTCAAAGCCGCAGACCTTTTCCTGGCGCTGCGTTCTTTGTCGCCCAAGGCACAGAGCACCCGGTACAGATCTGAGCACGTGGAGCCGTTTGCTGCACCCGGTCTAGCATGCGCCTCCAGGGGCTCTCCTTATGGGCACGCCTGACCTCCATCCCTCCGGTCGTTTTGGCAGAGCGGTGAGCTGGGGTTTTCCCTTCGCACCTTCAGAGCCGCAGACCCTTCTTGCAAAATGCTCTTCCTCGGCCAAAGCATTTCCCAGGTGCACAAAGCTCCGAAAGGAATCTCTGAGCATGCACAGAGTGGTTTGCTGCACCAGGTCTAGCATGCGCCTCCGGGGGCTCTCCTTATGGGCAGGCCTTCTGGAAAACCGGCGTGCCGCCTCCTTGCCGGCCTTTCTTCTAATTGGCCCTCCTCCTCCTGCTGGTGCCACACGGTGGGGTCAAGAGTCACGCCCCGCTCAAGGAAAAGCCCCCTGCTCCAAGTGCCCTCCGGCCAGCCGGACATTGTGGTTGTTCCCAGGGACCGCCTGCCCTCCTGGGGGCCTGGCCTTGGGAGCGGCATCTCAGTGTCTGGAGATGACCCACATGCCCTGCCCTGACTCCCCCTCAACTCCTCCTCCTCGGGCATGTGCTCCCGAAGCAGCCGGCTTTCTCCCTCCCAGCGATGGCCAAGATGAAGACCCCTTTGGGAGAATCGTGTCCACCACCACCAGGCTGGTCCATGAAGCGCTGCCAAGGAGACCTCCCGGGGATCTGCTCCAGAGCCATGGGCCCAGGACGAAGGCTGCTGGCCGCCAGGCTGGAGAACCCTTGGTCAGCCCTGAGGATGGCTCAGGCCGAGGCCCGTGGTGTCCGGTGGGTCCACCCCGCTCCCCACAGCGGCCAGCACCTGCCACGGGACCCCCAGCAGAACCTGGGGCAGCTGCCACCTTCACCGAACGCGGGGAATTCTCTGCGGCCGCCCAAGCCTTTGCCGGAGGCCCCCCAACAAAGACGGTGTGGCCCATGGCCCTCCAAGGCAGGCCGTCCATCCTCCTCCGGAGGAGCCCCCGTGACCAGGGAGGTCTTCCTCCCGTTCATCAACATCCACTTCATGGCCCCCTGGACCTCCAGGCTAAGCTTCCGACCCTCTCCTGGAGCCCCCTGGCTTCCCGGGACGACCATGCTGGGCTCTACCCGCCACGAGGGAATGATCAGGGAGCATCTCTCTCCGCACTCTCCACACCATTTCATATGTCTTGGTTGCGCCGCCTCCTTCGCTCAGTCGCCCGTTTCCCTTTGCAGGCCGTGTCCTTCCTTGCGCTCACGGGGGCAAGTCGTCTGTTTGCTGCAGGACGTTTTCTTGTCCCTGAAAACTCGCTTGACACTTGCTGGGACCCCCTGGACGTGGAGGCGGCCCTTTCCTGGCCTTGTTTCACAACTGGGGGGCCAACGCTCTCCTCCTTGCCACCCCCCCACCCCCCGAGCCTCCCTTGGAGGTGGCAGCCCGAGGCAGGCCCCCGAGGGCACTCGCAGCAGTGGTGGCTGGGAGAGGGGCTCCCCCAGGCATCGTGGCCCCAGGCCGTGTGGCGAAAAGCAGCGCCTTGAATCGTGCCGGGACGCATACAGGCCGCCGGTGCACACGGGCCAGAATCGGCATGGCATGCGCAGACCCTCCGGTCCCTGTCGTTCGTCTGGCTGCTGCGTTTTGTACTAGCTGCGGCTGCTGAACAATCTCCAAGGGCAGCCCCACGTGCTGTGCGTTGCAGCAATCTAGTCAGAGAGTTGGAGAGCATCAGAGTGCAGATCCCTGCAGCAGGCCATCTCCGCCCAGACCGGGGAGCAGCTGGGCCGCAAGCCGAAGCGGGTAGAAGGCACTCTGAGCCACTGAAGCCACCTGGGCGCCAGGTGACCGAGATGGCTCCGGGAGCGTCCCCTCCTTCGGGGGAGAGCAGCCTGTTTCAAACTGGCCGGACTCCCTCCTTCTGGTCAGACGAACCGCTCGTTGGCAGCATCTCAGTCTTGCCTTGGGGGAGCGTCCGTTCGTTGGCCCCCATCCGGCGCCTCGTTGCAGCCAGACACCGGCTCAGCACAGCCGCAGCCTCAGCTGCGGAGGAGGAAAAAGAGAACTCCAGGGCTGGCTAATGTTCCCCGGGCACCGCCCTGTCCAGGCGGCCCTCCAGGTAGGAGGGGAACCGCTGCGGCGTGGTGCCCCCCACGCCCAGCCCATCCGGCTGCTCCCCTGGTCCACGGCATCGGAAGCTGCCGAGAGGTCCAGCAGAGCCGGCAGGGGTCGGCCTGCCGTGCACCTCTCCCAGGATGGGTCACCAGACGGCGACCGAGGCGGCTCCCATGCCAAAACCAAGCCTGAGCCCCGAATCCAACCGGCCCAGAAAATCAGTCTCACCCGGGGCTGGTTGGCCACCACCCTCTCAAGCGCCTGGAGCTGAGCATCCGAAATTCACGTCTGGTGCCTCATTCGCCGGCTGCTCTGCACTGAGTCTTTCTGTATCCGCCCCATCATCCATCATCCAGTGGCCCGGCCGGTGCCGTGGGGAAGAGCGTGGGCCTGGGACTCGGGCGGCCCGGGCTCCAGTCCCCCTCAGCCATGCAGCCCGCTGGGTGACTTGGGGCCACGCACGGCCCCTCAGCCCAACCCACCTCGCAGGGCTGCGGTGGTGGTGGTGGTGGTGTGAGTCTCTCTCCGGCGAGGGCCGGAGGAGGAGAATGAGGTGAGCCGCTTTGAGTTCTTAGCAGGAAAAAGGCAGGATACCAGTCCAACAAATACATCAAGCCAATAAATCGCCGCCGCCTTCTGCCTCGGCATGTCGAGGGACAAAGCAGGAGTGGCTGCCAGGGGACCCGACCCCCGGCCCCTCGCCTCTCGCAAATGGCCAAGCTGCTGCAGGATGTTCCGGTTCCGTGCGGTGCTTGTCTCGGGGGGCACCCACGTCCCATTCCATCCCCGCAGGTTACGGTGACCCCACTGGGCACACGTGAACCCACAGGCATCATACAGGCACCGAAGGGTTAACCCGCCCCCCCGGCACTGCCCAGCCCCCCCCCCGCCGCCGCTTGAGCGCTCAAAGGGATCTGAAGGAGATTGGATCGGGGGCCGCCTGCGTCACGCCTGCCTTGGCACCGCGGGGGCTGCCCTATCGCGGCGGCCCTGGAATGAGTGGCGAAGAAGGTGACGCCGTTCGCGGCCCGGCGTGGCGCACGCCGGCTTGGCAGGAGTCGCGGCAGCGCCCCTCCGAGCAGGCGGGCCTTTGATCCCGGGAGCTCGGCCCTGTCTGGGAGCCGCCGCCTGATGGATATCGCCAGGACGTCCTGCGTCCGAGCCGGGGCTGGCTGGCAACGGAGTACGTCAGCGGCTCCGCTGCGCAAGACGGGCCGGGCCCGGCCCAGATGGATGGCCGTGGAGGGGCACTCCTCTGCCGCCCCCCAGGAAGGGCAGCAGAGAGGCTGTGCACGGAGGCGCTTTCCCCGTGAAAAGAGCAAGGAATCATGCTGATCTTTGGGGGGGGGGTCGCTGCACAGGGAGGCTGTTGGCTCGGGGCAGGGGATTCCAGGCCCAACGCCTTGGCCAGAACCGCCGGTTCTCAGCTGGCAGGCTTCCTTCCCAGAGGAAAGCAAAGACCCGGCTTCTGCAGCTTTGCATCACGCAGGGAAGGGAAGGGAAGGAAGGGAAGGGAGAGCAAGGCCAGTGGCCGCGGCTGAACCGGCCTCTCCTCTCTCTCTCTGCACGGCCATTTTACCTGTGTCTTCCTGTAAGCAGCAGGAGCAGCACAGGGCGGCCCCAAGCTGGAGACGACTTCACGGCAGCCTCACGCAAAGAGAACCCTCCCTGGGCACCGTGCGGTTTGCTCCCTTTTGCCCGGCTCTGACCTTGCGCCTCTGTAAGAAGCTCCGGGTTGCTTTGCCAGCGGGGCCCAGCCTGACTCATCCAGCGTTTGGCTCCCCTACAGACCAGCTGGAGGACCGGGGGCCACATCTGAGCAGCTCACCCTCCATCCTGCCTGTGCGGCCGCCTCCGCTCTGTCCCGCCCCATCCCTCCTGCGAGGCCGTGGCTTCTCCGCTTGTGGGGGCACTGTGGCCTGCTTCTTGCACGGACACTTCTCGCAATGTCAGGGCCTGGCTGGATTAGCGGCCGCCGGGTTTTGCAATCCGAAGGGTTGGCACGAAGGGGTGGCTCGACTGTCCGGAGCGGCAGTTGGAAGGGAGAATGTGTGGTCCGGGGAAGGGAAAGGAGCCGCGGAGGCTGCTGTTTGGATGAGCTGGGATCGCCCTGGGAGAGCTGAGCCCTATTGTGTGAGCAGCAGCATCCTCCTGCCTAGATGAGATGATAGGAGGACAAAGGGAAGGCGAAGACGTAGGGCCCAAGTTCCATTGCACAAGCGGCCTGGCCTGGTCGCTGCAGCTGCAGCCTTCCTCAGTCAGCTTTGCTGGCCACTGGCTGGCTGGCTGGCCGGCCGGCTGGGCTGCTGGCCCGGAAGAGCGAGCCTGGGGAGGTGGGCTCAGGAGAGAAGCGTGGAATAGCTGCCTGCCGCTGGCATCTCTCTTTCCGACGCAGAAGCTCCCCGGTCTGCAGCGACGGGCTGCCCTGAGATCCGCAGCTCTCCTTCATTTTCCAAGGGGCTCTGCGTTGCAGAACGCGAGTGGGGTGCTGGTGCGCCTTTGGGTGCTGAGGACCGCATCGCAGAGGGGGGGCAGAGATCTTGGTGGACGAGGAGGCCTGTTGCGCCCGCAGGCTTGCCGTGTGCCAGGACCGGAGCGGCCTGAAGGTGGGTGAATTGTGATGCGGTTGGGAGAGGGCCGCCGGGAGTTCCCTTCCTGGGTCTGTCCTGGATTGTACCTCGTGCAGTCTGTAATGCCGGTGCTTCTGGGAAGATGGTGAAAACGGGCATGGCTTTCTGTGCTGATGAATACTGGAAAGCTGGGAGCGTTTTCTTCTCATGCCTCTTCCTCCCGCAGTAATCATTGAGGACTAGCAGCTTACTGCCTTCAGGATGAATGGACTTTTGAGGGCTCCCAGGAGCCTGTCAGCTGTGGGAGGTCATGACATGGGCCAAGAGGTGTTAACTCATCAGAACTGTGTTTTGTTTTACTCTTAGAGCAATTACTCTTAGAGTAAGTGGTTTTTAAAAAGCTGTTTGGCTTAAGGGTGTTGTTGAAGAGAACTGTAAGATTCCCCCCACCCCATTTTTGAAAGATTCGAAAGAAAAAAAGACGAGTTAAAGGTGGCATGTGACGACTCCTCTCCATGAAATTCCATGAATGAGCCAGGCAGTTTCATGACCGAAGTTTCATCTGGAAGCGTCCTTGGCCGGAAGGATTTTCAAAAGCCTCCCGGGCACACCTGGCATGTGCTGGTGTCCCAGATCTACCAAGAACAGCCTCTCTCTCTCACACTGGGTCAACCATTCCCCTGTTTGGCATTTTGGGGGTGCCTTTTTATGAACTTCCTATGGGCATTAGCTTTGGGGAACCTTGGAATTCCCTTTGAAGTGGAGGAAAAATGCAAGAGAGTGGTGGATGTGACACCGTTATAGGATTTCGGAATGCAGTTAGGCAAACAGATTGACAAACCAGAGAAAAGCCACAGTGAGGTCAGAAACCTTCGCAGCCTTTTCCTCAACCTGATGGAGGTCCCCCTGGCGACCAGAGAAGCCCGGCCTGTTTCTCCTTGCCAAGCCATCCATCGGCCTTTCAACCTCCCCGTTATCGCAGCCACCGAAGGGGGTGCCATGGGCCCGCTCCCCCCGAGAGGCAAGGAAACGCTGGCAGTGTTGTTCGACAGTCGGTGTGGGCTTCCCTCTGCCCAAAGGTCTGCGGGGACCGTCCTGCTGGAACGGCAGGACGCGGGTTTGGATCTCTGCGGCGAAGGCTTCCAGCGCCACCCGCTTTGTTCCCTTGGACACGCCTTCTAATTTCTGGCTCCATTAGCCTTGCTTACCGGCCTATATAATGACGCTTCGTTCCCAGCCGGGGAAGGCTGCGCGAAGACAGCCGCCAAATATCCCACCTGGACTGAACGGCAGCCCCAGGTAAGGAGGCGTAGGGAGCGGGTGGCAGGAGATGACGCGGGGTGGTGGGGGGGTGGCCATTGGAGGAGCTGTACAAGGCTCAAGCCCGGGGGATGAGGGGGCCGCTTGATCCCGAACCGAGAAGGGCAGAGCCCCCCAGCCTCAGCCGCAGGCAGGCCCACGACTGCGAGCGGAGCCTGTGCCCTAAGAGAGCGGGATGTGGACTGGCCAGCTGCTCGGTGCGAGAGATGGTCCTCCGGAGGCCTGCTCAGTGGACCGGCTGCTTCGGCATTCCAGCCTCCACCTTCCGGCTTGCAGCTCCTCTGCCCTTGCTCTTCCCTCATCACCTCCTCTCCTCCCCATAAGCCGCACTGGTTTAATCCCACCTGCCTGCTGTCGTCTTCCTTCCTCCGGTCTCCGTTCCTTTGGCCGGGCTGCTCCAGGTGCTCGGAATGGCCCTGGCCTGCCCTTCTTCGGTGCTCGCCCTCTTTGTGGAGCCGCTACCGTCCCCACAACTCTGTTCTGACCCTCCTGGAGGCGATGTGGGGCTGCAGGCGTGTGACTTAACCGGTACGGGGGACGTGGGTTCATGGATTTGCCTTCTCTTGCTGTCTCCAGGTTGCCGCGAAGCCGCCATGGCCAAGACCCTCATGCTGGGAGCTTTCCTGAGCGCGCTGCTCTCGTCCCATGGAGTCTGGGGAACCAGCGGGTGCAAGGTCCCTGCAGAGGGGCTGCAAGCCTGTAAGGGAACCTCCGCACCCCCCACCAAAGTGCCACACACACTCTCGGTTCAGCCGCGGACCCTTGCGTGCCGCTCAACTGTGCCGTACCCTCTTGCCCGGCTCTCAGTGTGGGTCGGGTAAGGCCTGGTCCAACCAGCCGTTGCTTGATGGAGCCTGGAGATGTGCTGCTGGCTAGAATAGACTGGGGTCCCTGTTTTGGGGGACTTGGAAGCTGCTCTGGCTGCCACCACAAAGTCAGTGGGTTGTCAGTTGGCCCTTCTTGCTGCGCCTCCAGGTCTTGGGTTGGGTCTTACACAGCACAACCCTTTTTCGGCTCCGCCGGACACTCCAGCACCTCTCGGCGGTCTAATTCGGCTCGTGGCAATACAGTCCACTTCTAAATGCTGCCTTTTGTCTTGGCAATGTCCTGTTTGGGGGGAGGGTGGCCACAGATCAGATCTCTCCTGGCGCAGTCCTCAATATTCCCTGATGCTCTTTAAAATTATTTATCTGCTTCATGGACATGAACGAAGAGCCTCAATGCATTTTCCTACACCCTTTTGTCTGCCGAAAGACCGAAATTGCCAAACTGGATGGATAAAGACTCGCCTCCTAGAGTGGCCTTGATCAGAAACCCCCAAGGCTGTTCAGTCCCCCAACAGGTGGCGTAGGGACAACTCCCATCAACATCTACTTATTTGGATAGTTGGCCCATCTTTGCTGGTCCATGAATAATTGCTAGGAAATTATATGCATTTCACACAGAGCCATATAAGCATATTTTTAAACAGGGGAAAATAAATATGGAAATAATGTTATGCAAGGCGTGGGGATGGGCTGCAGGTGACCCTGGCTGGGAAGCTCTGGAGTAGCAGCCCCCGAGCTGCTCTGACCGAGGGATGCTTTGGCTTTGCGCAGGGGCTTCCGGCCACGGGGGGTGGGGGTGGCTCGGCAGAGGCCTGGCTTTCCATGCGGAGGGGCCCCGCTTGATCCCGCCTTGTCTAGGGGCAGCGGAGCCGCCCTCACTGAAGCCTGGCACCTTCCTCCACTCCAGCCCAACGCACGTCTTCATTTCGTTTCTACACTGCCAGCAGCCGAGGCTCACTGGGGGTTATATTTATTTAAATGAAATACCTGAGTAACGTTTGAGCTGAGCTCAGGCCTGTGCAACGGCCACGGCGCTCCTAGAGAAAGCCCTCGGCGCTGGAGCGGTGCGGTCCCGCTCGGCGCGCGGGGTGACCCCTGCCCGCGAGCCCTCGCCCGGGACCTGCTCCCCAGGGCCCCTGCCTGCACGCAAGCCCCCCGAATCCGGGTGATGGGCCGCGGGGCCGCTCGCCCGTCCAGCTGCAGCCGCCTCAGCAGCTGCTCCTCGCCGTGCCCTCCGGAGCCGGCCCTAACCGCTGGCTTTGCCCTCGCAGTCTGCCTCGGCACGAAGGACCACTGGGTTCCGGGCCTGCAGAGCGCCTTGGGGCAGGTGCCCATCTCCGTTTTGTCTGGAGGCCTCCTGAAGTGAGTAGCTGCCTTTCCAGTGTGAGGTCACCCCGGGCTCTTCCTCCCTCTCGCCCCGAGTGCTCGGCAGGGAGAGTTTGCCCTTCCTGATTTGAAAACGAGGGGTTTCGTCCACTTGGAGAAATCTCTGCCGGGGCATCCTAGGAGTTTCAGTTACTGATGGAAGGATCAGCCTGCTTCTGTTCCCAGAACGTGTTAGTCTGTGATTCTCACAAGTCGGTAACATTCACATATGTATGTTTGAATGCATTTGCTCTAAAAATGCATTCCAATACGCATTTTATACTTTTTAGTTTGAGCCAAGGAATTAATTGCAAAATCTGGGGTAATCATGGTATCACAGAATCATAGATTAGTAGAGTTGGAAGGGGCCATGAAGGCCATCTAGTCCAGCCCCCTGCTGGTGCGGGACACCAAGTCCCACCATCCCTCTCAGAGGGCTGCCCAGTTTGTAGCAGTTATCCAAAGGATAACTATTTTTGAATCCTCGTGCTAGTCCAAGAGGTCTGTTGATACCGGAATGCACAAAACAAGGTCTGGTTTCAGTCAATTAACATATTTGCATATGCATAAACACTGTTTTTGATGGATTGCGGTCCTGAGCACGGCTCGTGGCACCTGCCAGTTTTTGATTTTTTGCAGCACTGGGAATAAAATTGGCTGCCTGATTAATTGGGGTACGGTTTTGGCTGATGAGGGAGCAATCCTGATATTGCCCCGGGGGCCACAGAATGACTTGGAGACGCAGCTCAGAGATGCTGCTGCCTCAGAACGGGGGCTCTGGCTGGGGCAGAAGGGTCCCCGTGTCCGGTCCTGGCATCAGGCCAGCCGGGCCTTTACTGGTGTGCCTTGGATTGCCATGGCCCACCGCCCCTGCACGGGGTGCCCAGAGCTGGCGAGCCCCTGCATTTGGAAGGGAGCGCTCCTCGCCGTGCAGGTGGCTCGTGCCTGCTGGCAGGGGCATCCTCAAGCCACACATCTTGGGGATTAAATCTGGCAGCCCCGAAACTATACAGCTTTCTCAGTGTGAGTCAGAAAGCCCCTGGGTTTTGTCGCGACAACACCCATGCTGAGATCCCAAATACCGCGGTGGTCGGGATGCACCTCTTGCAGAAGGCGTTCCGGGTGCCGGGGCGGAGGGGGCGGCCGGCCTTCTGCACCCAGCTCTCTCTCCCCCATTTCCACAGCTGCCGGATTGTGCTCCTCACCTTTGAAAGCATAAGGGTGTCCCTGGTTCCAGGTTTTGGCTTGCACGTGCTGGTTTGCCTGAAGATCCAGGTGCGGTGTGTGGCGTGAGTATGAGGCTTCCGGGGTCTTCACGGGCTCGGCGGGAGACCCTGCCTTCATCACCTGCAGCAGCTCCTCCACCCCATGCCAGGACCTGCGGGCTGCTCGCTAAGGCAGCCTGACCTTCTGGCAAGCGGGCACTGACCCCCTTCCCTCACCCCCAAAGCACCCCTCCTTGGTTGGGTGGCTGTCGGAGGAGTCGCTCCAGCCACCCAGTTGCTGGGCCCTGAACGGTAGGATTTAACTCTTTGGCCCAGTGCAGAGCGGCCTTTGCCCGCTTGGCCCTCTGCAGCACTGGGGCGCTGGTCCCCATCACTCTCCGCTGGTCCTGCTGGCTCGGATCCTGTGACTCGTAGCCCCAGGACCTGTGATGGGAGGCAGGCTGAGAAGGCTTCGTGCGAAGTACATCCTCTTGTATAATATGGATGCTCCATCCTTTTATGTAACCCTGCGGGGAGGATTCAGCCACTTAGAAATATAGACACAGAGCGAGCCAGAAGGGGTCCTGGGCCATCTAGTCTGACCCCTGGCTCTAGCTGGTTCCACTCGCGACATGCCCACCATGCGCACGTCCAGCCTATCCTTGAACACCCGCACCGATGGGGCCTCAATGACCTCCCGTGGAAGCCCATTCCACACCCTCGGGGTCCTAACTGTCAGGAAGGACTTCCAGGCATCCAACTTGAACCTTGGTGCCCTGAGCTTGGCTCCATTGGAATGCTCCGACAGGAGGTGGGTGACGGCTGGTCTCCCTCCATATCCCCGTGTCTCAGGGCGTTGCTGCTGGAGGTGCGCGTGACTGTGAAGCTGTGTGGCACGCTCAGGCTGAAGATCGGGCCCCACGGGCTCATCGTGGACGGCTGCAGCGTCGTGTATTCCGAGCTAAGGGTGGATCCACTGATCAGGTCAGTGCCGCAGAGCGTGTTCCTTGCTGGGGAACAGGAAGGCTCGGTCCCCCCGCCCTGAGGCCCTCGTGGCACTCCCCAGAAGGCTGCCGAGCGTGACGGGCTCAGGCCGCGCTCGCGCCCCACGTGGCGAAGCCTCACAGAGCAGGGGGAAGCCCGACGGACTCGCAGGACCTTCCTGTCCCGTGATGGCCGCCCTCGGATGCCTTCTTGCTTGGGAGCAAAGCGCAGGCGAAGGGGCGGCCGCCTCGTGTCCAAGGGGAAGGAGTGCCCCGTGTCAGCTTCTCATGGGGCAGGGCATGACCTCGCCTCAGTCGCACCCTCCAGCGGGAGAAGGGTCCCGTCCGGGGCCGGAAGGGCTGCGCCCCGTGCACAGGGCAGCTTCTGGGGCTCCTTCATTCCCGGAAGGGAAGCCGCCTCGCCTCTCGATGGCACCCCAGGCGGCTTCCTTCCTGCTTCTTTGCTTTCCTTTGCAGCCTGCAGCTGTCCCTTCTCGTGAACGCCTTGGACGGCCTTCTGAGTGGGCCGGTGAGTCTTTGGAGCAGCGCTGCTTCCCGCAGGGGTCCCGCCCGAGTCAGCGGGTCGGCCGCTCAGGCCCGGGGGCCGGCCCTCGCGGCGGGTGCCTCTGCAGCCCGCCTCGGGAGGGCGGAAGGGGAGGGCGGCGAGCGTCACGGCTGGGACCCCGGCTCTGAGTCGCGGAGTGGACGCTGCTGTCGACCGGAGGGCGGCCTGCGCCAAGGGGCCCTCGCCTGGCCGGCCGGCCGTGTTCCACCGGCACGCTCCGTGACCGACGGAAAGAGGTGGAGACTGGTGCGTGGGCGGGAGAGCACGGCCCCACGTGGCCTCCGCCCAACCGGCCCTTTTGCTTTTCCTCCGGCAGTTTTGCAGGCGAGCTCTGGAGATTTGTGTTCAGCTGAATTACTTGCTTGACTTCGACGACGGTGAGCGGACACCGGTGGGAAGGCTCAGCAGTGGCCCTGCCCCCAAGGAGGCGCCCAGGGTCCTTGCAGGTCCTTGCAGGCCTCCCTTGCAGGCAGGCCAGGCGGTGGAGCAAGGGGCCGTCTCTGAACCCGCACCTCTGCTGCCTGGCCCTGCCCAGTTCACCTGGGGAGCCGGGTGTGATGCTGAAGGGCCCTCGGCTGCCTGGCTGCCACGGTCCTGATCCGCATCCAAGAGAGGAGACCCCACCCGTGGGACTGAGAGGCACATCTCACCCAGAGAGTAAAGGTGCGGGGCAGCGGTCCTCCTGTCGATACGTTTACCACGATCATCCGGCTGCCGCCCGTGGGCACTGCGCTTTGCAAACTCCAAGGGGACGGGTGGCAGCCCCAGGAGACCCCCCCCCTCGAAGTCTGGGCGCTTGGGAGAGAGCAGAGGAGGGGCTGGAACTTCACGCGGGGGCAAACTGGGCGGAGCAGGTGCTCGGGCACGGAGGGTCAGGGCGGCAGCGAAGGCTTCACGGGGAAGGCGGCATCTGGGGAGGGATGGGGTGCTCGTGCGGCCCCCATCCCGCTTCCTCCTCGCCTCCTGCGGTCCCATCTCCGCAGCCACTGTCCCTGCATTCCGAAAATGGCAGGTGTGCTTCTTGCACTGTAGCACGAGTCGGGCATGGAGCCGGGGCGGTTTAGGAGCCGGGGTCTTTGCCGCTCTGGTGCCAGCGGTGGCCACTCGCAGCGCAGGGGCTTGTCATTGCCGGGCCTGGAGAGGGTCCCAATTTGCCAGCAGCTGTGCCGAGCCGCCTCTCTCGGGTTCTTCTCCATCAGGAGCAAAAAGGGTCTTTACTGCAGGTTTAAGGCAGATGCACCGCAAACTCCGTTGCATTACAACAGGGAGCAGAACCCCGTGGCCAGGAAAATCCAGTTCCCCCTGTCTGGAGTGAGCCCAAGGCCAAATTCAGAGGGAAGGGGGAGTCCTGAGGCGGGAGACAGGCCCTGTGAGCCCAAAGTCCTGGAGCTTCCGCCCTGGGGACCCAGATGCCGCTGCAGCACTGTGCGCGAGCTGCCACGGCGGAGCAGGCCGCCCCTGGAGGGCACGGTCTCCGCATCGCTGGAGACAGCCAAGCTGTGGCCGGGCGCCCACCTTTCAGGGGTGCCGCAGCTCCTTCTCGCAGCGCAGCCAGCGCACAAAGGAAGGGCCCCTCCGCCCTGTGATCCCAGCACTCGCTTTGGGGGTGCGGGCGAGACCCTACAGCAGTGGGAAAAGGAGCAGGCAGGTTCTCAGCATGCCTGTGCTGTGCAGGGAATACTGCAGAGTGGGAAGGACGACAGTGATGGCCAAACAAGAAGAGTTTTGAAATTGGAGCATTTCCTCGAGGGATCGGTCGGCCGATAGCGCACCGCATGGCGAGCGACCAGTGGAAAGACTGCAGGACACCACAGCTGGGAGGGGGCCGTTGGGGGCTGCCTCAGGGGGAGTCCCAGGTGCAGGGGCGCAACAGAAAGAGGAGGCAGGGGATTCTTCCAGCCCCCCCCCCCCTTAGAATTTGGGCAGAGCTTGGTCCTATGTCCACCGGTTGTTCCTTGCAGGTCGAATGCGCTTGCAACCTTTCCCAGCAGGGCCTTTCCCAGGTTCCTCCTGGAGCACGAGGAATTGCCACGTGGCACATTCCCAGCTGCCCTGGCTGGCTCTCCCGACCGTGCTCCGGGCTTCCGCCAAAGCTGCCTCTTTCCACAGGGCCATATCCGTTCCCGGTGGGCTGCCAGTGCATGTATCGGAAGTACAGCCCCGTGGTGACCAGCCTGAGCATTGAGTTCCGTTTCAACGTGAGCAGTTCCTGCCCTGGCCGCTCACTGGGGGGGCCCGTGTGGGGCAGTGGTGGGACTCGGGGGAGGCGGGTTCCAGTCCCCACTTGGCGCTCCAGGGTGCTTTGGGCCAGCCACTGCCTCTTAGCCTGTCCTACCTCACAGGGTTGTTGTGAGGTTCACATAGAGAGGAGAACTTTGCAAGCTGCGGTGTGGTGCTTCTGTCCCAGAAAGCTGGGGTGGCCTGCGCTTGGTCACTCCTCCTTCCCTGCCGCCTTCAGGCCACGAGGCTCACAGGCTTTCCAGAAGCAGCTAAGTGGGGAGCCGGGCCGACTCCGGGCAGCCTGAGCATCTCACGATCTCTCATTTTTGGGGCACGCGCAAGGGGCAGACGACCCACCCGCACCGTGCACTTGCGTTCCCCCCACACCTTTATTTCTTCCTGTCCCTGCAGCCTGTGCTCAGCTGCGACACGTCCACCCTGCCATTCCCCATCGACCCCGGCTACGTCCTGCCGCTCTCGGGAAACCTGCACAGCCACCTATTCCTGATGTACTTCACTCAGTCTCACTTCACCTTCTGGGTGGAATCGATGCAGGGGCAGCAAATCTTCGATGATGACGACAGCCTGGGGGTGAGTGGGCCAGGGCACCGCCTGATCTCGTCCGGGGCTCCGCTGCCCTTTGTTCAGACACAACGCTGGCAAGGGACCGGAGATCTTTCCTCAGATGCAGGGCTCGCCTGGCGTCTGCCTCCGCGTGATGACGGGGACGTGCCAAGAGCTTTTCTGAGCGAGCCGCTGCAGCACTGCCTGGCCAACGCGGGGCCTACTTGGCGGGGCTGGCAGCCCCGCGGCGACACCGGCCAGAGGGATCCCCGCGGGGGAGGACGGTGTGCGCCCTGTGTTTCAGGAGGAGGCCTGCCCCCGCTCTCTCCTTCCCCGCTTGCGGGCTTTTTCTTTGCTGTGCCTCCTGTGTGGGAAGGCTGGAGATGGCCGGAGAGAACCTGCGTGGCTGCCCCCCCCCCACTCCTGGCCCGCTGGCGTTTTCCACTTCCTCCTTGATTTCTCTTGGCCGAGAAAGGGATGGTGCGATAGGACCGACGCAGGCAGAATCATTTGTAATGTGGCTATTGCAAGGGGCGGCATATAAATTTTTAAATAAATAAAAATAAATAAATTAAATAAGTAATGTAGGAACGCTTCCTCCTTGCCAGAGCAACACGGCAGTGGCACCGGCTGCCTGGAGAGGCGGGGGGCTCTCCCACACTGGAGGCATTCACGGAGAAACTGGGCAGCCCTCTGAGTGGGATGGTGGGACTTGGTGTCCTGCAACAGCAGCGGGGTGGACCTGATGGCCTTCCTGGCCCCTCCCAACTCTCCTGTTTTAAGAGTTCAGGATTCTGGACCTGGCTTCCATCTGACTGAGGCCCCAAACCTGAGCAATGCAAGCACTTTCATGGATACCACAGATATTTCTCTGCCGTTCCACATCCAGACAGATTCCGGAGTGGTGAACAGCACGAGGCTGCAACCAATTAGAAAATAAAAGCAATGCATTAAAGACATTTAAAAGCGAAAGAGCACCCACATCGCAGCATGCCAGCAAGAAAGGGCTCGGATGCCTTGAGCAGGGCCAGCAGCTGCCCAGTCTGGCTCCCTGCCTGATCTCCCGGGTCAGGGGGGTTCCTAGAAGCGGGGCTACCGCCTTGAGGGCTCCTCCCAGGGGGGACTCATCTATTTCCGGCCACTTCTTTGCTGCCCCATAACCTGACGGTTCTCCTCCAGCCAGGCCGAGGGTCCGTGCGGGACGACCAGCAGAAGGCCTCGGGCTGCCTTCACAGACCACGTGGCCGACACCCCCGGGTGCCGCCCCAAATCCGGGATTGCGGTAGATGACGCTAATCCAACGTGTTCTCCTTCCACAGAGCACCGTGACCACCACCTCGGTGATGGAGCGCATTCCAGCCGTATGTGATGCTTCCTGGCCCTCGTAGCTTAGCAGGGGCTCCCCGTGCGGTGCCCCTTGGGGCGGCGGAAGGTGGATGGGCTCGGATTCGCACAAGCAAGCGTGTTCCCAGGCAGGAGGGCACGTGGCGCCCGATCACCCTAAAGGTGTGGAGATGTGGCCCTTCGGAGCACTAGGGCCAGTTCTGACAACCCCACTCTGCTCAGTCAGTTGCAGAGGGCTTTGGGGGAAGGCACGGCCTGGGCACTGCCCCTGTCCCCACCCGGAGCAAGCCGCATCTGTTTTCAAAAGTGCATATTATGGCAAAGGCGAAGGATGGCAAAATGACCTTGACACACAAGGGGAGGGAAGCAGCTCTGGCTTCCGGGGTCTGCTCCTGCTGGGCAGCATCAGCTCGGGCGGGGAGCGGGGCGTCCCAGGGTAACCCTCCAGGACGGCACTGGTCAGCCCCACTGAAAGGCTCGCGAGCGGCATCAGCGACGGGACACGCGGCCCCAGGGGGACGACCTCTGCTCCCTCCTCCGCAGGTCACGCCTCCGAAGGACCTCCCCATTGTGATCAAGATGGTCTGTGCCAAGATCTACGTTGAGCTGCACCCCGGCAGGGCCCTCCTGTGCTTCACGTTCCACATCGCCGTGGGGTACAACGGCCCCTCCGGCTTCATCCGCCTCTTCACTCTCACAGTGGTGCGTGGCTCCCAGCTTGTGCGCAGGGCCGGGCCGAGCGCTTGCTGCCTCGTCCGTGCAGCACATGGGACAGGCGGAGGCTCTCCGGGAGGGGTGGTGGGAAGCCCCGCGTTGGAGTGCGGCGAGCCAAAGGGGTCCTCCCTGGGAGGAGCTGGGTACCGGAAGGGGAAGCCTTCCTTCCACCAAGAAGGGGCTCTGGCGACGCAGCACCCTGAGCTGGCGCAAGGCGTTCACGGCGATGCTTGCAGAAGGCAGCTGTGCCGTCGGTGCACAGGCGCTCGAGACTTCGGCTCCCAGCATTCCTGACCATTGGCCATGTGTGCAAGGGCTTCTGGGGTTGGAGTCTATCATCCGTCCACCTGCAGCTGGTTGCAGATATAAGATGACAAGTGAGCATCTGTATAATGCAGTGGTGGCGAACCTATGGCACGCTTGCCACAGTGGACATGCAGAGCCGAGCCGCCCCAGCATCGCCCCAGCAGCCGAGCATCGGATAACAGCGCACATAGGGGCCATGCGCATGCTCGGAGTGGGGTCAGCAGTGCCAGGTGATGACGTCACATTCCGTGACTCGTTGGCCGCGACTCATCCGAGGTTTCGCATGGCCGGTCAGTGCGCTGCTAAGGATATATATATATTTGCTTGGACTGGCTGTGAGTTGTTTTTTCTAAACTAAAACCTCATTTTCAGGTTTTATTGTAGTGTTGGCACTGTAGTGATAAATATGTGGGTTTTCGGTTGCAGTTTGGGCGCTCGGTCTCTAAAAGGTTCACCGTCACTGGTATAATGGTTCAAAGCAGAACCGCTTTGAGTTTCTCTGCGCTTACTCAACAAGAGCACTGAGACCAATCCAGGAACTGCAGCCTGGGGTTCCACAAGCCGGTTCGTAAAGGCACACGGAGCGTGGCCAGGCAGGAGCCCCGGCTGCCCAGGTGGGCCGTCTACCTGGAAGTTTAGCAGAGCTTAACATGAAATTGTGGCATGATTATTTTGCCGTGGTTCTGAGCCCACGTGCTCCGCTCTGGGGCAATTTGGCATGGACGGAAGGAAGGCGCAGGCTTGGGTTGAGTGCTGGTCTGGAAACAGCACGAAGGGCTTTGTGATCCCGCCGGCTCCTGGGTTCTGGGGCCGTGGCTGCTTGAGGAAGAGCGGTGCGTGTGGGCAGAGAGGGGGCAGTGCCTCTCCAGAGAAAGCCCCTCCTCTGCCTCCACGCCTCAGTTCTGCATCGGGCGCATGTGGGATTCGTTGGCGCCTGGCACTGCAGGAGGCTGCGCAAACCCCACGCCCCTCTGAGAGACGCCGGGCCTTTGGCTGCAGCCGCATGTGCCTTTGCCACGCCCGTATGCACGTTTTCTCTGCTTCCCGCACTCACACATGCTCGGACACACGTGTAATGAAAGGGTTCTTTCTATTCCATGAAGGGAAGGGCAGCGTGAATGCCATCGGCTTACGGGTTGGAGAGCGAGGCAGCCAAGCCGGAATGGCCGTGCCCGCATCCCTGCTCCCAGGCCCAGAGGCCCTCGGCCCTTGCAAAGAGGCCGGTGGAAACCCGAGCCTTGCCGCACGCATGGGGCAGTCGGCCCCGGAGCAGTGAGCTGCCTTCCCTGCTGGAGCCAGGCGCCCTTGCCTCTCGGCCCCCCACCCTCCCTTGCGCGAAAAGGAGGGGTCACGCTTCCCGCCTGCCACTACAGCTTTGCTCCCACTCCCGTCGCATGCCGTCCGTTAGCCAGACATTTTGACTCGTTAGGATTCATTAAGCCAGCCCTGGTGAGCCTGCTTCCTCCAGGTGTCGCCGGGTTACTCCCCTGCCCACTGGGAAAGTGCAGCAAAGCCGTGTCTGTCCGCCACCAGGCAGGAATTGTGCTCACTTCACCTCCGCTGCTGTCCAGTCGCGACTCTGCCTCTCCGTGCATCGCCTTCTCTGGCATCGGAGGCCAGCGGGATTTCTCTTGGCCGCTGTCCCATCATCCCTGGCAGCTCTCGGTCCCTCTTTCGAGGCCTGCCGCTTTCCCCTGCGGCTCTTTTGTGCACTGAGCCATGCCGAGGCGAGGCGATCGCACACAAAAGCCCTTCTCCACACCCACCTGTGGGAACAGCTTGCAAATGCGGAGCGGTGAGGGAAAGGCGGGCCGGGGCTTTCCGTCTGGCATGGGATTCCTCCAGCCCCTCCGATTTCTGTAAGGAACGGCAAGGCCCCATTGAGACGGGCACCAGGTGGGTGCAGGTGGAGGGAGGAGGCAGGTCGTGTGTGTGTGTGTGTGTGTGTGTGTGTGTGTGTGTGTGTGTTCACACTGCCTCCAGCACTGGTGCATCAGGCGAGGCAGGGATGGCCCAGCGGCCTTCGTGACAGCTTTTGTGCTACCGTTTCAGACCGGGAAATTCCTCCTCCGAGTGTCCATCGACTGCCCCAAGAGACGGATGTTGCCCACGGTTGAAGTGTCCAGGTAAAGCGGCCAAGCCTCCAGCACAGGGCTGGGCCGGGCGCCTGGAGCCCGGGGGCCGGAGGCAGAAGCAGCAGGGTCCCGCGGCTTCAGGCGTGGCTCGTGCGCTCCCCCGGAAGCTCGCTTTGGCCGCTGCCTCCCGACTCACCCACCCAGTGCGTGTTTTCCCGATCCGTTCCAAGCCGTGCCTGTTGCGGTGCCTCCCTGGAGCAACGGTGATATTCACCATGGCATGCTGGGCTCTGGACCGCCCCCTCCCATGACCTAATTTGCAAGGCAGGAATCAAACACCCAAACTATACAGGAAACCCAAGAGAAGAAACGGGCCGCAGCGCCTCGCTGCCAAAGCTCAGGGGTTGCTCTGCCTCGTGTCACGTGGTTTGTTCTCCCTCCAGTGACTTCCAGATTACGGGGTCTTGTGAAGGCAGGTCCTGCTCTTTGGTTGTAAGTATCTGGCGGTAGGTTAATGTGGGTGCACCTGCACTGGGGTGGTGTGGGAAGCTCGGGTCGCCCCTCTGCACATTCAAGGCAACAGACCATTCCTCTGCAAAACCCGGATTCTCTAAGGTCCCTCCAGGAAGCGCAGTCTCCATAGAAGGGGTCTCTGAGCATGCACAGAGTGGTGTGCTGGACCCAATCCAGCCACTACTTATGAGAACCCCCCTTTGTGGGGGGGTTCTCATGAGAACCGCAAAGCGTGTCCAGCCCCCTGCCCGGCCGCGGGGGGGGGG
>JAIXND010000771.1:1629271-1649791 GCA_023646645.1 Varanus salvator macromaculatus | reverse complement strand
GGGGGGGGGGCCCGGCTTGCGCTGGCCCGGGGGGCCGCGCTCGGGGGGCGCCGCCGGCATCGCCTCCCTTTCCCACCATCTCCTCCAGTCAAGCTGAGTGCCGGCTTCCCCTGGATGCTGCCCCGTCGGTACGGCTGCGACACCTGCCAGCGCACCGTCTACATCTCGGTGAGCGGCGGGCCGATCCCCGAGCCTGGGGGGCTGCAGGTGCCCGAGCCTGGGGAGGGGGCTTCCGCGCAGGGTGCCCCGGCCACCCTCCCCGAGCCTTCCAGCGCGGCGCTTCTCTCTCCAAATTCCCTTTCCTGGCCTGGCTGACCGCCCCCCAGGAGGCAGCCGGGATCCTGGGGAGCTGCGCCCCACCGGTTTTACAGCTTATTTTAAAAAGAGTGAAATTTAGAAATAGGAAAGGAAACAGTAAGAATGCAAACAAAATTTACAAAGAAGCCCCAAGGGTTCTTAAACAAAGATAACATAGAACGTCAAGGATTTCTTTAAAAATATCACTGTAAAGCTACTCAATCACATTTTTTGCAGTCAATTACAGTTCATTGCATATTTCTCTAATCTCAAACCATTTTCTGAAAACTTCTGTTCCCTTTTACCTATATTTTCCCACTGATATTATCCCCGTGAAAAAGGAGAGCCCTTAGGCGATGGAGTTGTGTGCAGATACAATAAACACACAGTGGCATGGCCTACAATTTCCACTTACCATTTTCTTTGGCTCGTTATCTTTCTCCGTTAGTGGTTAGTTTTACCATTCCTATTTTTCCAGCCTGGGTTGTGCCCCATCTTAATGCGTGGTCGAAAGGTGTACCTATTTCGTTTTCAGCCTCAAAGGCCAGAATCTCTCAGGCCGGCCTTGATGAAGGTGGGGAAGAAAGGGGAGCGGGGTGGGTGGGGTCTTCACCGGCTGCTCTTCTCGCCCCCCTTTCTTAGGAATTCATTTATTGGCCCTGTGCACTGCGCCTCCTTTAGCATCCCAACAACCGCCAGAGGACACCCCACTCCGCAGTGGAAAGCAGGATGCGTCTCACCTGCCGCCCAGCATGTCTGGTGGGGAAGGAGCAGGGCAGCGGCGGAGTCCCCCTTCACGGCGCTTACTTGTGGTGGGCTCGATCCGATAGACGGGCCTTTTGCCGGTTTGAAATACCTCCAGCACTCTGTCTCAAAGCCGGTTTCTGGCACCTGGGACTTTTGGGGGCCCGGTGGCGGTTTACACGCTTAAGGTTTAGAAGAAGGCAAAGACTCATTAAAATGTCTTTTTGCTGTGTTTCTGGGTCTGAGACCTGTGTGTTCTTCTGGCTTTCTAAGTGGGTCGCTCACTTGCTGAACCATTCACACATGCGCAAGACTATTCTGCGAACACGACTCGCCATCACTCACCAACGTGGTTTAAAGAAAAATCTGACAGCAATGTTGCCAGCCCAGCCTTTACGTTCCGGTAGACCTCTGCTGTGTTCACATTGTTTCTGCTTTCCAGGTGTGGCCTGCAGCCACACAAAGTCAAGAATAAAAGGCTGTTGCAACACCAGCTGGTCCCCATGGCCTGTTGTAGTGCTCTTGAAGCCCTGTGGGGCTCGTGCACTTTGAATTAGTAGTTTCCTGTGTATAGCTTCTGCCCATTATTGCTTGTGTTTTCAGCTAAGCAGCGGTTGTTGTTGGGTTTAAATTTTTGTGTCGCAAAGCAGTGTATTTTTTTTCCTTAAAAGAGAGAGAAAAAAATGAGAGGAAATGAAACACTTGGGGAGATGCAGGAAAAAGGGACTGAGTAATTAAGGCTCAATTCATCAGCTGAGTTGAAGAGGAAGACGCATGCCGCAAAGATGCTGAAGGGAGATGGCTACTGAATAAACAGCTTCTTAGTACCTTAAGCATGGGAATAGGTTCACTAGATAATATAGCGATCTCTGTATGTAAACATTGATGATCACTTTAACAATGCAAAACCACAAAGAGAAAATCAACGGCATAGATTTGAATATCTCAATCCCAGTGCAAGCACTTGAAGCGTGCATGGGGTGAAAATACAGCTGTTGAAGAATTATACATAAAGTTGAACAAAGACATCCCTTCTCTCCAGATAGGTGTCCATTCACAAGGGCTGCCTCTCTGCCTCCCCCTGACAGTCGCTGCCAGGTCATCACTGTTCTAAGACGGGGTCTTTCCCTTCCCAGGGTTGTAGAATGCCCTTTATTTAGCTGTCAGAAGGGCTCAAAGCATCCGTTTGTATGCACTGTGTGTCACTCCCAGGTAGCAGGTAGCTTCTTCAAGAAGATGCGTGTAACTCTTGAAGAATGTGCTAGAACATCATGTCTCCGTATTACAATCCCCTCCACAAAGAGGTGCCCTTCTCGGGCACTCCCAGGACATACGAAGGAAAGAAGCATCGGCCGCGTTCTGCCTCCAGCTGTTGGCCGGCCAAGAGAGACCCTTAAAGAGATGCTGCAGCGTCCCCCAGACACAGGAGAAGGGCTTTCGCTGAATAGGATGCAACCGGGTTCAAACGCGGATGCTAATGCGCCGATGTGGGACTCGTAATGCCGTTATTTCTGTTTCTATACTGCTCACAGCCGGAGCTCTCTGGGCGGTTTGTGTCTGATCCAAACGGGGCAGCCCAGCTTCTTATTCCGTTCCTGCTTAGACCGTGTGTCGTGCTTCTTCCCAGAGAATAAATATGTAGGAAGCCCTTGGGCTTTAGGAACAGCTCGCAGCCTCCATGGAGTTTATGGGTAAGTTTTTGCCTGCGTTACCGGCCTTGCCGGCAGGCTTCCCAGAACTGGGCCTGGCGTCCTTCAGCTTCTGTGGTGCTAGGCAGGGCGGGGAGCTGCACCAGGTTGCACCAAGGGGGTTTCAAACCCAGGGAGACATTTATTAGGGTGGGCATCTCTACGCCATGCTACCTGGGAATCTTTTACCTTCCTGATGAAGATCAACTAAAGAAACGCCTGTCTCCTGAAGTGGCCGATTATTTCTCACCAACCTCCAAAAGTTTCTGCCTATGTGGTTGTTACTTAAGAAGTGGAATTTGGCCTTCTGTTAGTTTCATCTTCTTCCTTCTTTTAATGCAGCGGTTCTGTACAGCTAAAGCATACCGAATAATCTGAATTCTTTTGAAAATTTTGGACTGAAACCATATCGGTACCACATGTGGTCTCAGTTAAAAGAAGGTAGCTTCTATAAAATGGGTAAGATCAGTATATCTGAAGAGGTACACATTTTTTCCTATATTTAACTTCATGGGATTGTAGAATTCAAAGAAGCAGTTCTCACCCATTTAAAAGAGCTTAATGCTGACAAAGCTTTGGCATTTTTGTGTGCAAAGTCTTATCTGTGGTTGAGGACTGGCTGAAGGCAGGTTGGATTGTGAGGGGTGCAATTTTAATCCACTGTCTCCAATTTCAGTTCAAAAGGCGAGTATTGATCCTGTTGATCCCAGCCTTTGATTCTGGTTGGGAAATAGAATGATCAAGCAATTAACGCAATTACATGATGCTGTTCGGTATTTCATGATGCTGCAGCCACATTTCATGCATAGTTTCAAACACTGGTTGATCTTGTCCATGATTATTGTGAGGGGGAACTTTAATGAGATTTTAGATGCTTTGCTGGACAGGAATCCACCTGCTCCTGAAAGCTGAATGGTGCTGAGAGTTGCACAGGGTTGTGTGGCTGAACGTGGTTTGGTGGCCTGCTCGGGGACTCTGCAGCCTGGCAAGAGTGACCGCATCTTTATTGCACTACCTGCCATAATAGCTTTGGATTAGATTATTTTTTTGTTTTCTACATTTTTGCTACCTCTACTAATAGAAACATAGAAACAGAGCGAGTAGGAAGGGGCCTCCTGGGCCATCTAGTCTGACCTCCAGCACCAGCCAGCTCCGCTCACAAAGTGCCCACCATGCGCATGTCCAGCCTATCCTTGAACACCCTCACCAATGGGGCCTCAATGACCTCCCGTGGAAGCCCATTCCACCCCCTCGGGGTCCTGACTGTCAGGAAGGGCTTCCTGGCATCCAAATTGAACCTTGGCTCCCTGAGCTTTGCTCCCTTGGAGCGCATCCTGCCTTCCTCTGCAGGGGAGAACAGGTCTCTACCCATCTGCATGTGACACCCCCTCACATCCCTGTATGTCGCCAATAGATCCCCTCTGAGTCTCCTCCAGGCTGAAGAGACCCAGTTCCCTCAGTCTCGCCTCATATGGCATCCCCTGCAAACCAGCCACCATCCTTGTGGCCTTACGCTACACTGACTCCAACCTGGCTATATCCTTTCTGTAATGAGGGGCCCAAAACTGAACACAATACTCCAGTTGTGGGCGCACCAGAGTCGTGTAGAGTGGTAGTAACACCTCTCTTCATCTAGAAGCCACACTTCTGGCTATGCAACCAAGGGTGGCATTCGCCCTCTTGACCACCGCATCACACTGTTGACTCATGTTTAGCCTGCGGTCAACCAGCACCCCAAGGTCCCTTTCACAAGTGCTGCTCTCCAGCCACTTGTCCCCTAACCTGTATGTATGACACCCATTCCTGTGCCCCAAGTGCAAGACCTTGCGCTTCTCCACACTGAACGCCATCCTGTTGTCTCCTGCCCACTTCCATAGTCTGCCCAGATCCTTCTGCATCTGGACTACCTGCTCCTCAGTTGTGGCCGCAGGTAATCATTTGTTTGATAGTCTTGCTGATACCCTTAGACCAAGCCCAGTCTGCTTCGACTTCCAAATTTGGGATTTGCCACCCCCACCCCCCTCCCGCCCATCCCATCCATCGCTGTTGCTTTCATCTTTCTCCTTTGTAATGATGTGCCTGCTTAAGGCTCAGATTTCTGCTGAGTTGCTTGAATATTTTAAAAAGAAGGAAGGCTTGTTGATTCTGGTGCCATCTGGTAGGGGACCAGCCACACTTTGAGATGGGGCTGAATTATTTATTATGCTTCCTATAAGAAAACAATGCAACCAGAAAGAAGTTGCACTCCTTCGTAACCTAATTTGCTTCACCGGGTAACTTTATCAGGGGTTGCAGACTGTTAAATATGAACTGAATATTTTCTCACAGCAGGCAGAATTTCCTTCAACCTCTTTGCGTCAGGCATCTTGGGAAAATGGGATTGAGGGGCTATGAGGGGCAGGAGAGGAGGCCCCGCTCAGGTGGGCTGGCAGCCCACTCCAAGCCTGCAGGGGGGGGGCTTTGGAGTGGGCAGGAAAGGCTCAGGCCCGAGGGCCATGGAGCAGGGGAGCTGAGCTCATGGGGAAGGGCCTGCAGATCCAGGAGCAGGGGGATGAGGGAGGGCTCTGAAGCATGGCCGAGGCAGGTGTATTTGCACACAGATCTAGGTGTGTAACCCAATGCATGTGGTGAGGCAAATAACACGTGTAGACGTGAAGTGAAGCGCAGCCGTTCCAGGCACGGGTTCCCCTGTTCTGTGATCCATGGCCGGGCAGCACAAATCTCTCCCATTCACCTGCCCCAGATCCACCTTCTGCCCGCCCCTGCTTTCAGTTTTTGGGAGTTTCACGCCCCTCTCCTAGATGCCTCGTTTCCTTCCCTCCCTTTGCCCGGGTAGCAAAGCTTGGACCGCTCCCTCAACGACGAGGAAATGCTCGTAGGGGTGGGATGAAAAAGCCCATTTTGGCTCATCCCCAGATTTGGGTGCAGGGTTCCATGATGAGGAATCCCACACTGGAGCCCGGAAGTGCTCCTGCTCGGGGATCCAAGGTGCAACTGCTGCCTAACTTCCCTGCAGCCGCTCTGAAGCAAACGGACTCGGCCTGCGTGGAAGCTCCGGCGGCAGCTTCTCCGACTTCCAGTCTCAGCCGGGCTTTGAGCATCTGAGCAAGGAAGCGTCTCAGATGTGAAGCCCACTAAGTTGGCATCAAAGGGCCGAGCAGCCAGCAGGGAACCGCCGCTGCCCCGAGTCAGTCGAAGTCCCCGCAGCGGAAGGAGGAACTGCGCTGGCTGGATCGGCCCACTTGGCTGGCGGTGGAGGCTTTGTCAGAGGAGAGGGAAAATTGCAGCTCTGCCGGCAGCTCGTTAGACGAGCCATTTGGAGTTCAGACATCAGAAGCGCCGTGCTGGATCAGAGGAAAGACCTGCCTTTGGTGTCCTCAGTGGCCAGGCGGGGGCTCCGGATGGGAAGCCCAGCGGCAGATCTGGGCAGATGAGTCTCCCAGCACGGAGAAACAGTAGCCATTAGTGCCTCTTAGGGAATATGCTTTCTACGTTTGCACCTCCTGAACCCTCATTAGTGCAGGAAAGATGGATTCCCCCCTCAGCCACGTGGCTGGCGTGGCCCAGAGGGCTTGGTCTGCAGACACATTTTAGAGGGATCAACCGTTACGAAAACCAAGAACAATGTTTTTCCTCTCAGGGGCGAGCAGGTTTTAATGCAGGTGGCCGGCTCTGCTGAGCAGTGGCACAGCAACATCATCTGAGCATGGATCCAGAAGTGGAGATAATTTGGGGGGGGAAAAGGGGGGGGGGCCCCCCCCCCCCCCCCGTTACTCTGCAGTTCTGGATGTGTGGGGAAAGGCTGTGCATTAATCTGGTTTATTTTTTCTTTTTTGAGTGGATGCTTGATGCTTCAACACCGAATGCAAAATGTTCTTTCAGGCTTTGAAGCTCCACATGGAGAGCATTTCCCACCATCCACTGTGACTTTATCTGAAATAAAGTTGATGGGATTTCAGAAGTTAATAGTAAAAAGTAAAACCATTAAAAAAAACCAACTTTGTTCTCTCAAACCGTATGTCCTGACGGGTACTAATGCAGAGATGAGGATCTCTGAACCACACTGAAACAGGCACCGGAAGGCGTGGGATCTGCCACTCGGAAGACCACCCGTCGAAAGGGGGTTGGCCGACGCTTCATGGGGCGACCCCTTGGCGGCTACTATTAGGAGACCGTGGGCCAGTTCAGGGCCGGGGTGAGGGCAGCGAGCCAGGGTGCCGTCGAATGCATTTCTCGGCGTGGGCTTGTGGCACGTTTGAACCGTCTGAACCTGCGCCCCGTGGCTCGGTGGGGGAAGCCCCCCGGTAACCCAGCGGTCCCCAAGTCACGCGAGCCCCCCCCCCCCACCAGCCCCTGCCTTCCTGGTTTGGGTGCCATGGAGCACGAGTCGGGCCTGCGGTCAGTGAGGGGAGCTTTCCCCTTGCAGCTTTTATCCTGAGCTCCACAGGAGACAGTCAGGGTGGGTGGGGGCCTCTTTGGGACGGCAGAGCAGGCAGGGTGGAAGGGGCGCCTGGCCCTGCCTGCTGGGAGTCTCCCTTTGAGGCGCCCCGCATGCTTTCTCCTGAGAATCGCACTGCATTCATAGCCGGCCTTCCTTGCTCCCATACCGCCGTTCTCTCAACAACCAGCCTGCGAGGTCGGTTGTGCTGGCCCAAAGTCACCCAGGGGGCTGCATGGCCAAGTGGGGACCAGAGCCGGGTATCCCCGGTGCCAGTTCAGTGCTGCCCCAGCCCTTACGGCGGCCGGTTTCCATCTCAGTGCCTGCTGCTACATACCTGGCAGGCCCTTCAGGAGCCAGGAGGGGCCGCAGCTCAGGCGGGTCCCCTGCAGCCAGGAGGCCCCCCAGAGGTAAGGGTCCCCCCGGAGCGGGCCAGGAGCCCCCGCGAGCTCGCTGGGCCCCGTAACCCGAGGGCCGCCACTCGCCTGGCTGCGGGTTGGGTGGAGCACGCAGCCCACCGTCCCTCTGGGGATGCTCAGCCCACGGGACCCCCATGCCAAGGGGAGGGTGCGTGTGGAGTGCGGGGGCGGGGACCGTGAGGATGCGCCCGGGTCTCACGCAGCGGCTCGTCGCGGCGCTCCGGCCGCGGGGCTCGCCGCCACCAGGGGGCGCTGCAAGCCAAGGCGAGCCGCTTCTCGGCGGGGCTCCGGTGGCCGCGGCGGAACCCGCGCAGCTCCGCTCGACGCCCCGAGAGCCGCCTCAGCCCTCCGGAGGCTCCGGACCGGGCTGGTTCTGCAGAAGGCGGTGCTGCACGAGCAGCGGGGGGTGCCGTGCCCCGCGAGCCCCCTCGGCGGCCGGAGAGGCTCCTCCGGAGGCAGGCTCTGGGCCAGCCCCCCAGGGCCACACGCCCCCCTCTTGGCAGCAGCCAATTGCCCCCACCTTCAGCCCTTTCCCGAACGCTCCTGCCCCCGTCCTCCGGAAATCCCGCAGTCCTGGCTGTGGGCGAGGCCCGGCTCAGTCTGTCACTGGGGCTTTCGAGGGGGCTGCGGCCCCCAGGTCTTTCCCAGCCTTAGATCTTTTAAGTGGCACATGATCCCGGGGCCTCCTGCACGCCAAGGGCGTGTCCCATTGTTCCCATATCCTGCACCAGCACACCTGTGTTGCATCTCCTGCAGAGTTGCTCCCTTTTGTGCCTGACTGGCTTTCACCGGCCGCATCGGTGCTGGGTCTGTTGGCACTTGAGCAGGTGTGATGGATGAGGCTCAGGATCTGCCCCCCCCCCCCCATACAGTTGCTCCACATAGAAAGGTGTGAACCTGGTAGGATTGAGACAGAATCTCGGTTTTCCATTTGCGAGGAATGAACACTCAAACTCCTGGGGAAGATCAACACACCTGCACCTGTGTGGCTTCATTGAATCGGTGCCCCAGTTCCTGCAGCAACTAACAACAGCTCTCCTGGGTAAGGGCAAACTCAGCTACAGAATCACAGCCCATGCACAGACACTTTCCTAGCCTGCTGGTCACATACAGAGTGCCAAGTTTCCAGATAATGTTAGTGAAATAGCATCTTGATGTCTTTAGGCATGGCTTAATGTTCTAAACCGATCAGAAACACTGGTATGGAAAACATGACTGATTGCTTTAATGATGTGTCAGTTCAGTAGATTCCTTGCAGTTTGGATCAGCCTCTGTGTCTGCTTAAACATGCAAATGTGTCTGATGGAGGAACCATTCAGGAGAACTGGCTTGCCACGCACATGTGCAGGCGCTCTGCCTCTGCGGAACCAGAGGATTAACTGGGTCCATTCGGAAGCACATGGGCACCTGATGGGAACTCTGGATTTCCCCACTGATCGCGTTCGCCTACAGCAGCTTCGAAATCCAGCTAGGAATTCCATCTTCTTAAAGACCAGCAATGCTAGACAGTAACCCGGCTTGGAATTCTGTTGCTCTTGGAGAAAGAGTGGCTTCTGTCATTCCTGGTGGGAGTCCGGTGACACCGGCAGCTCAGTGCTGGCAGCACCCAGTTCCAGAGGACGCGGGTGGCCACAGTGCTGAGCTGGTTCCATCAGGAGCTGCTTCTCTTCGCAAATAGATCCCTTCTCCTCCAGGTAATGCGATTTGGTTGGTGCATTATCTCAGCAAGAACCACCTGCTCCCACCTGCGCCTTGTCTCTTTGTGTTTGTCAAGTGACAGAGAAAGGAGCCCGCATGCGTTTCTTCGCATCGCCGCGCGCACGCGGGTCCCTTGATCAGCCCACCAGAACACTGGCGATTTCGCTGTCAGGGTTTGGGACATTTGGGAAGCCGTGAAGCCGACGCCACACAGCCGAGAGCAGGGACTGTGAAAGGAGAAGGGGCACCTTGGAAGGCGGACCACGGCTTGTCTTGCTGCGTCGGGGCAGGTGTGGGTGGCAGGGCAGGACAGAGGCCCAGGTGACAGAACCCGCGGTGAGGCGGAGTCCAAGCCCCACAGCAGGTCCAGGGCACGGTCCCAGATGGGCCAGCCGAGGCTTGGGAACCAGGAGGATGCATGGAGGTGCAGGTATCTTGAGGCAGCTGGGATGCACGCCGAGGGTCGGGGAAGATGCAGGCAGGCGGCGGGCAGGGGGACGGAGTAGCTGAGGCCCATTCGGGGGGAGGGGTGAGCTAGCTCTTCCTGAGCTCGTCCCCAGGGCTCTCAGTTGGTGCTCCTCAGGAGGCTGAGCGCTCCACCAGGGCCTGGGACCCATCCTGCAAATAACGAGGTGAGCCTCTGGCTGGGGCTACCCGGAGGAGCCCCAGAGCAGCCCAGATCCTGACCCGCTGGCGGAGTGCCACAAAGGAGGTGTGACAGATGAGTGCCGCTCTTGGGGGACGAGAGTCGGTTGCTGCCCTCACCCCGATCGGGCTTCTGCTTGTGAAGAGGGCCAGGAAAGTGGCCACTGCTGTAGCTTCCAAGGGAATATATTAAGGGCACAGGCAGCACCTTTCTGGCAGTTTTCCCTCAGGACCCCCTGTGTGTAGTGTAAGTGCACACAGGGTGTGTGTGCTGTGTTTCCTTTCGTTTGGCTTCCGAAACGAAACTCCTGGAGGGACGCTGGAATTCTGCTGCGACCAGAATTCAATATTCTGGTGATTCTGCTTCTGAATCACAAGGAAAAGGACATGCCCTTAAACTTTACTGATCTGGGGAGTATTGTAAGTGCCCCGAGGAGGAATATCTGCTTGAAACAGAAGAGACATTGATTCCTTAGAATCCTAGAATGCAGAGTTAGAGGGGCCAGAAGGCCTCTGGGCCCAAGCCCCTGCTCAGCACAGGACCCGCCCCCACCAGGTGGCTCTCCAGCCGCCCCCTGAAGGCCTCCTGGGTGGAGAGCCCACCGCCTCCCCGGGTCGTCTGTGCTGTCGCTGTGCTGCTCCAACAGCCAGGAAGTTCTTCCTGATGTCCAGCGGGAGCCTGGCTCGCTGGGACGTGAGCCTGTTAGTCCATGTCCTGCACTCGGGGATGATGGAGAGGAGATCCTGGCCTTCCTCTTTGTGGCAGCCTTTCAAGTCTGGGTGCAGTGCTGCCCAGTTCCCTCAATCCCTCCTCAAAGGGCTTTGTTCCCAGTCCCCGGATCATCCTTGTTGCCCCCCTCTGATCCCTTCCCAGCTTGTCCGCATCTTCCTTAAACTGTGGTGCCCAGAAGAGGGCTCAGGACTCCAGGTGGGAGCAGAGTCCTGAGCTCTACCAGTTCTGAGTAGAGGGGAACGGGCACTTCGTGGGATTCAAAATGCAGAAGCAATGCATCCTATTCTTACATAGTTGAAAACTGTGCGAAGGGGCCCGTCGTTCCTCGCGAGCCTGAGAAAGTGACTCCCCCAAAAGCGTCCACTCCTCCTCCAGCCCCCATTCGTGCTCTGAGCTCTGCTTCCCCACGAGGATGCAGTAAGGGAAGCCCCGGGGGCACTGCTCACCGATGGACAGACAGCAGCAGGAATCTTGCTCGGCCTGCATTCACCACACGGCCGGGAAGGGGTGCCGATCCTTTCTGGGGGTGCTACCGGGGGCGGGTGCTTCTGGAACACTTGCCAAAGCTGGACGTGAACCCGCAAATGTTGAAGGAAGGCCAGGAATGAAGCCCGCTCTTCCGCTCTGGTTATCGTGTGGAATCGTGAAAGCAAACACCTACCCGCAGTTCTTCTACTCCACAGATTTGAGCGATCTTCTCTTCATGCTTTGAGGATTTATTGGCATGCCAAGATAGGAAGAACTGCTTTTCCCCAGAACACGCCATTTTGGCAGCTTTGCTGTCTGATTTTTGTGTCTCAGGCCGGAGTTCAGGAAAAGAGGCTCCAGGGTCCCCTGTGGGAAAGGGCCAGGTTGGGCCTGTCAGAATCCCGGAATCTCAATTTGAGAAGGGGGAATAAAACTCGGGTTCGTGGGAAAGATCAAGCGTCTGGACCATCTGAGGCTTTATTGTATTTACCCCAAGGTAAATGCTCACAACAATACTCACGATAATGCATGCATTACCGGGCAGGCAGAGGTGAACTCTGCTGCCAAGCTTCAACACAACTAGAGAGTTTTTATACACTCCCAGTCACATACAGGTACAGGGCAATTGATGACAGAGTGCAGAGATTACAGTAAGACTCTGAGGTCATCACATACAGAACAGATAAAGGAATGTCAGTCAATCACACAGAGACAATGAGATTACAATATTTCTAATTGCCTGTATTGACACTTTAGTTCAGTAGCTTGAACCCATCTCCAGGTCTGCTTAGAGATGTAAATTCAAGCTACTGAAACTATGCATGAACTCAAGACTCTTATCTACTCTAGACATGCTGCATTGGCCAGGGCACATGGAGCCTCTGGGCTATCAAAAGAGACTTCCTTGTAAACTGAATTCCAACAATGACTATTTACGATGTATATTTGGACTGAATGGCCTGTCTACTGTAGCCCACAGCTAAAGGTGAGAGAAAGGAGCGGAGAAGGCCATTTGAAACAGTGACAGTTTGGTTTTGAGAAGGAAGACAGGATTTGATCCCACAATTCAAAAACACACACAAAAGTGATGCTTTTCAGACAGGATTTACCCAAATTTTCCCAACAGGCCACATGTTTTCCTGGGGAAATTACAGGAGGAGAGCTGGGAAGAGCTGATCTGTTACAAATGTGTGTGCATGCCTTACCTTTACCAGCCCAAGGCATATGCACACCTGGAATGCAGGTACAATGGAGCATAGAAACATAGAAACAGAGCGAGTCAGAAGGGGCCTCCCGGGCCATCTAGTCTGACCTCCAGCATGCGTGGGGGGGGGGGTTGTGTCATTTCCATAGTCACTCTCCCATCAGCAATGTTTCCCACTTTCCAACAAGTTGCCCCTTAGCTGTGGGTTTTCACCCGACTCCAGCGCTTGAACATCAAAGAACAGGATGCACTTGCCATGTGCTAATCCAGAACTATGCACGACGAATGCAGCAGCCATGCACTTCCTGCTCCACTTTCCTTTTTTCATTGTTTTTCTTTTGAAGGCAAAACTGCTATAATCAACAGAGCAAGCTGAAATAGACAATAAGGCCAAGGGGATTCGATGCCGATCCAGCCTGTACGATTAGCCCTTGGAATCTCTCCATCAACACGCCATCAAAATGTAGCACAAAAGAAAGCCTTAATCTATACAACAGCAGAACTGCCAATCACTTCAGGCCCTCCGCAGCTTTCCCTGTTGTTTTTAAAGAACTGTGATGTGGTTGCGTAGCCAGAAGTGTGGCTTCTAGATCGAGAGAGCTGTTACTACCACTCTATGCGACTCTGGTGGGCCCACAACTGGAGTATTGTGCTCAGTTTTGGGCCCCTCATTACAGAAAGGATATAGCCAGGTTGGAGTCAGTGCAGCGTAGGGCCACAAGGATGGTGGCTGGTTTGCAGGGGATGCTGTATGAGGTGAGACTGAGGGAACTGGGTCTCTTCAGCTTGGAGAAGAGGAGACTCAGAGGGGATCTGTTGGCGACATACAGGTATGTGAGGGGGTGTCACATGGAGATGGGGAGAGGCCTGTTCTCCCCTGCAGAGGAAGGCAGGATGCGCTCCAACGGAGCTAAGCTCAGGGAACCCAGGTTCCATTTGGATGCCAGGAAGCACTTCCTGACAGTCAGGACCCCAAGGGCATGGAATGGGCTTCCACGGGAGGAGGTTGAGGCCCCACTGGTGCAGGTGTTCAAGGACAGGCTGGACGTCCGCATGGTGGGCATGTCGTGAGCAGAGCTGGCTGGTGCCGGAGGTCAGACTAGATGGCCCGGGAGGCCCCTTCTGCCTCGCTCTGTTTCGATGTTCCTATGTTTCTAACTCAGATCCACTTATAATGTTGCACATTCCTCTCACAATCTTTTAAACCATGGGACTCCACCTCCATTCTTCCGTTTTTGAGGGCTCCAGTGACCTCCACCCAGAACCAGCTGCAATCCAACTCTGACATATTCCGACTCTGCATTTTTAAGACACATGAAAAACTGCTTTGATTCTCTTAAAAGAAAAACTCATCAATCTTCCTTGACAATATCTTCATGCTGTCGCTAAAAATCAATCTAAGGGGCTCAGATAACTACAGTTTCTCTTTTCCATCAAGCTTCTGACTTCAGCATGAGGGACCCTCCAGGCACTGGTCACTTCCAAAATAAACCTCCAGGTACGTCCACAGGTAGAACCACTCTGTTGGGAAGCCATCCCTCAGCAAAGGGAGGGAGAATATGAGGCGCCAGCCACCGGCTTTGTTCTGGTCTTTGGGCAGCAGCTCAAAGCCCTTCTGGCCATCCGAGTTCCAAGGGGCTCATGGGGCCTTCGGAGGCCGTGCCGCGGCGTCTATTGGCCGGGCAGCCGGTGGCACCCAGGTTGCTAGCAGCGCTTCAGCTGTGTCCAAACGTCCCTGCGAGAGGTCGCCACGGCCTCTGGCAGGATCGCCCTGTCCCTGCCCTGGTGGTGCATCGCAGAGGAAGAAAGAGGGAGAAAGAGCAGGGTGACTTGCCCCTTTGCCCTGGCTCAGCGCTTGTTCGGCTCTGCTTGCTGCAGGCAGGGGGCCTCTGGCAGATTCTCGGAAGGAAAGGGAGGCCCCCTGGCGGGAGGAAGCCCACACCCTGCCTTGGGCCTTCCTGGCAGCTCCCAGGAGATGGGCTGCTGGTCTGGGCTGTGGGGCCCGTCGTGCTCTGCTCCAGCGGGGCCCCTTTAGGCCCTTAATGGACTTTGGACAACTGGATGGCGTTCAGTGTGGAGAAGTGCAAGATCTGGTCGACCGCAGGCTGAACATGAGCCAGCTGTGCGATGCGGTGGCCAAGAGGGCGAACGCCACCCTTGGTTGCATAGCCAGAAGTGTGGCTTCTAGAGCGAGAGAGGTGTTACTGCCGCTCTACACAACTCTGGTGCGCCCGCAACTGGAGTATTGGGCTCAGTTTTGGGCCCCTCATTACAGGAAGGATATAGCCAGGTTGGAGTCAGTGCAGCGTAGGGCCACAAGGTTGGTGGCCGGTTTGCAGGGGAAGCCGTATGAGGCGAGACTGAGGGAACTGGGTCTCTTCAGCCTGGAGAAGAGGAGACTCAGAGGGGATCTGTGAGGGGGTGTCACACGGAGGTGGGCAGAGACCTGTTCTCCCCTGCAGGGGAAGGCAGGATGTGCTCCAACAGAGCTAAGGTCAGGGAGCCAAGGTTCAGTTTGGATGCCAGGAAGCACTTCCTGACAGTCAGGACCCCGAGGGTGTGGAATGGGCTTCCACGGGAGAAGGTTGAGCCCCCATCGGTGCGGGTGTTCAAAGACAGGCTGGATATGCGCATAGTGGGCATGTCGTGAGCGGAGCCGGCTGGTGCCGCGGGTCAGACTAGATGGCCCGGGAGACCCCTTCCGACTCGCTCTGTTTCTATGTCCTATGTTTTCAAAGCTCCTACAAACAGTGAAAGGTCAGGATTCCTGGGTGGTGTCTCTGCTCTCCGGCTCTGAGGAGCAGAGCTCAGACTCTTGCAGCGAGCACCTCGGGAAACGTTCCCCAGCTCTCTCTTTTCTCTTCGATCATCATCTTCATCATCATCATCATCACGTTTTATGATTGCTACATTCACCGCCCAAAGGCTGCTGGAGGCTGTGGGAAAGCAGCATGGATCCTGGATAAAGGTCCGTCTCCCGGAGGGCCCCGGTAGCAAGGCCCGTTGCTCCCAGCCGGCCTGGGGCACCTGGCCAGGTCCGGCGCTGGCGCTGCTCTCCGTGGTGCTGAAAGCGCCGTCCTCTCCGGAGTTCGGATGGTGCCGCCCGTCTGGGCACCGCAGGTCTCCTCGTGTCACCTCAATGTCCGAGATTTCAGGGGCAGAGCAGCTGAGCGACCCCGCTGGTCCCGCTGGTGGCGGCCCGGGGGCAAGACGCCCTCCTTCGGGGGTCCGTCATGCCACCGCCATCTTCGTTCGCTCCCGTGCTCTCGTGGGTGTCCTGCTCAGCAGGCTGTGCAAGAGGCTGCGTGTGTCTGCCTCCGCTCTCTGGGCTGGGCGAGAAGCCTGAGCGCAAGCAGCTTGCGACGAAGAAGAGGGGGCAAACTCTGGAAGACCCTCATCAGGGGTCCAGTCACACCTGGGCCAGCGGGACCTAAGGTGAGCCATTCAAAGCCGAATCCTCGCCCCACACCAAGCGGGGCTTCCCGCCTTCCCTCTCTGCAACGGAAGGGAGCCCAGTCACCGGCTTCGCCTCCCACGTTTCCCTCCATGTTGGTGGCCTGCCCGAGAAACCAAATCCTCTCCCAAGCCCCCTGCCCCCCCCGGCCTGCCCCCTTTTGCCTCAGGGGATGCCAGGGCTTGGAGGGCACACAGGCAATGGATGGATCTGGGGCGCTATGGGGCTGCCCTCAGTTAATGAGCCCGGATCTGCTTCCACCTTTGCGGGCTGGCCTGGCTCTGCGTCACTCCTGAGGGTTGGGACGATATTCCAGCATGACTGAGGAGGCGCAACCCAGGCGCTGGGGTCCTCTTCAGCCTCACCTGGATGTCAATTATTACTTTGTGGCCAAAGTTGGGAGAAATCGTTAGCTGTTTAACAAAAACAGACGTTTGATTCATCAAATGAATAACCGCTATATATTTTGTATTAATTTTGATGAATTCCTCTGTGTGGCCACATTTCTCAGGAAATTAATCAAGCAGAAAGGGGTTAGGATTTAAACTGGAGTTGGTGTAGTCCAGAATGGATGGACTACAGTTCCCATCCTCCTAGCCAGCACAGCTTTGTTGACTGGGGATAGTGCAAGTCAGATCCAATCCTTCTGGAGGACACTAGGTGCTTACTTATCTTGAAGACATGGCTCCTGAAACTGAACGCGATCTCCCTCTCTCCCACCTGCCCCCTTCCCAGTCCCCTGGAGCTGCTGGACTGAGGGGCGCAATTTTGGCTGCGGTCCCACCTGGGGTGAGTGGCTGCTGCAGACACACAGCACCGCATGCGCCCGGCCCCTCCGGCCTGTAGGACAGTTCAAAGGCAGGGCCAGTCCCCCGGACAAATACACAACATGCAGCCGGCATGTGTTTAATGTGTATTCAGCTGCTCAACTGAGCAGCGCCCGGTGGCTTCGGACCCTGTGGTCCCTTCTGGGCTACAGAAAGGGCTTCTCGGGGTGCACGGTGGAATGTTTTGCAAGCCAAAGCAACTCCCGCCCTCCACTGCAAGCCCTTCTGCTCTGCAGTCCCAGATAAAGGCCCTGGAGGAATCCCCAGTTCATGCCAGCACCGAGATGCACTGGGCAGCAATCGGAGCGACTGTGTTCTGCAGAGATGTGCTTCCTGGTTCACATCCAGCACTCCAAAGAGTCTGACGGGGAATGCCTGATGCAGAGGTGCGACCTCCATCCCTGGCTGGGAGGGATGCTTGCTCTGGATTGGGACGATGGCGAAGTGGAGGCCGTTCCTGTTGCAAAACTTCCTCCGTGGCCAAAAAGACGCCAAGTTCAATGTCTGGTGTTGGTTCAGGGGGATGGAGAAGCAGAGGTGAGAACAGGGGGAAAATACTTGCTGCTGCAAAAGAGGGGGCAACGACCTCGAAATGTGTGGCATTTCAGAGAAAATGCCGTGCATCCTACGAGAAAGGTACCCATTTGCTGTGGAAAGATAATTAGAGAGAAATTTGGCACAGCCCAGCTCTGGATTGCCACAGAGATGTTGTGCTGCAAAGAAACAGAGAAGCAGAGCGAGTCAGAAGGGTCTCCCGGGCCACCTAGTCTGACCCCCGGCACCAGCCGGCTCCGCTCCCAGGTGGACTCGGTCCCTAGGAGCACTTTTCTCCAACAGTGTCCATTCATCAACTGCGCCCCCAGCTGGACAGGCAGAGCCCACAAGGAGTTGCCCATGCGCTGGTAGCATCAGAAGTTGCTGCGACTACGACTGCAATGTGGGGCTGCCCTTGAATACGGTCTGGTAATTACAACTGGTACAGAATCGAGCAGCCAGGGTGGTGGCTGGCGCCCTGCCTCGGACTCCGATTACGCCAGTGCTCCAAACGTTGCACTGATTTCCAGTTGTTGTTGCTAGTCGCAAAGTTACGTCCGACCCATCGCGACCCCATGGACAACATTCCTCCAGGCCCTCCTGTCCTCCACCATCCCCCGGAGTCTACTCAAGCTCACACCAACCACCTCAGTGACTCCATCCAGCCACCTCATCCTCTGCCGTCCCCTTCTCCTTTTGCCCTCAAGCCTTCCCAGCATTAGGCTCTTCTCCAGGGAGTCCTTCCTGCTCATTAGGTGGCCAAAGTATTTGAGTTTCACCTTCAGTATCTGGCCTCCTAAAGAGCAGTCAGGGTTGATCTCCTCCAGGACTGACCGGTTTGATCGCCTTGCGGTCCAAGGGACTCGCAGGAGTCTCCTCCAGCACCACAACTCAAAGGCCTCAATCCTTCGGCGCTCGGCCTTCCTTATGGTCCAGCTTTCACAGCCATACATTGCAACTGGGAAAACCATAGCCTTGACGATACGCACTTTTGTTGGCAGGGTGATGTCTCTGCTTTTTAGTATGCTGTCTAGATTTGCCATAGCTTTTCTCCCCAGGAGCAAGCGTCTTTTAATTCCTTGGCTGCAGTCCCTGTCTGCGGTGATCTTGGAGCCCAGGAAAATACCATCTGTCCAGTTGTAGCCTGGGCCCAATTCAAGGTGCTTGTTTTGACATATGATGTCCTATACAGCTTAGGGCCTGGTTACCGAAGGGGCTGCCTTCACCCACACCTGACTCCTTAGATCGGACCAGGAGGGCCTTCTAAAGGAGCCCCCCCTCAAAGAAGTGAGGGTGTGGCAAATAGGACAAGGGTCTTTTCAGCGCTGCTCCCACCTCTGCATTTCACTCCCAGGGGAAATGCACCTGGTGTTATCACTATTTTCTTTTCAGCGCCAGGCAAAAAATGTGCCTTTTTAATATAAATTTTAATTGATCCTAACTGCATTCTCTCCTTCATGGATCACTGCCTTGTTGTGGCGAAGGGGCTTGCGTAGCTCAATGAAGCTATGAGCTCTGCCATGCAGGGTCACCCAAGACGGACAGGTCATAGCAGAGAGCTCTGACAAAACGTGATCCACTGGAGAAGGAAATGGCAACCCACTCCAGTATCTTTGCCATGAAAACCCCATGGACAGTACCAAAAGGCAAAACGATATGACACCAGAAGATGAGCCCCTCAGGTCGGAAGGTGTCCAATATGCTACTGGGGAAGAGCAGAAGGCTAGTACTAGTAGCGCCAGAAAGAATGAAGCTACTGGGTCAAAGCCGAAAGGACACTCAGTTGCCGATGTATCTGGAGGTGAAAGGAAAGTCCGATGCTGCAAAGATCTTTACTCCATAGGAACCTGGAATGTCAGATCCATGAATCAAGGCAAGCTGGATGTGGTCAAACAAGAGATGACAAGACTGAACATCGACATCTTAGGAATCAGTGAACTAAAATGGACAGGCATGGGTGAATATAGTTTTATTGACCATCAGGTATACTACTGCGGGCAAGAATCCCTCAGAAGAAATGGAGTAGCCTTCATAGTCAATAAAAGAGTAGGAAAAGCAGTACTGGGATACAATCTCCAAAATGACAGAATGATCTCAGTTCGAATCCAAGGCAAACCATTCAACATCACAATAGTCCAAGTCTATGCCCCAACCACTGGTGCTGAAGAGACTGAAGTTGACCAGTTCTATGAAGGCCTACAACACCTTCTAGAATTAACTCCAAAAAATGATGTCCTTATCATCATAGGGGATTGGAATGCTAAAGTAGGAAGCCAAAAGATAACTGGAATAACAGGTAAGTTTGGCCTTGGAGTACAAAATGAAGCAGGGCACAAGCTGGTGGAATTTTGTCAAGAGAATACAATGGTCATAACAAACACTCTTTTCCAACAACCCAAGAGACGACTCTACACATGGACTTCACCAGACGGTCAACACAGAAATCAGATTGACTATGTGCTCTGCAGCCAAAGATGGAGAAGTTCTATACAGTCAGTAAAAACTAGACCAGGAGCTGACTGTGGCTCCGACCATGAGCTTCTGATGGCAAAATTTAGGCTTAAATTGAAGGAAGTAGGGAAAAGCACTAGGCCACTCAGGTATGACATAAATCATATCCCTGATGAATATACAATAGAGGTGACAAATAGATTTAAGGAATTAGATCTGATAGACAGAGTGCCTGAAGAACTATGGACGGAGGTTCGCAACATTGTACAAGAGGCAGCAACTAAAACCATCCCAAAGAAAAAGAAATGCAAGAAAGCAAAATGGCTGACTGAGGAAGCTTTACAAATAGCTGAGGAAAGAAGGGAAGCGAAAGGCAAGGGAGAAAGAGAAAGGTACAAGCAATTGAATGCAGGATTCCAGAGAATACCTAGAAGAGATAAGAATGCCTTCCTAAATGAACAGTGCAAAGAAATAGAAGAAAACAATAGAATAGGGAGGACCAAAGATCTCTTCAAGAAAATTAGAGATATGAAGGGAACATTTCATGCAAAGATGGGCATAATAAAGGACCAAAATGGCAGGGACCTAACAGAGGCAGAAGAGATTAAGAAGAGGTGGCAAGATTACACAGAAGAACTATACAAGAAAGAGCTTAACATCCCTGATAACCACGATGGGGTGGTCACTGACCTCGAGCCAGACATCCTGGAATGTGAAGTCAAATGGGCCTTAGGAAGTCTGAGCAACAACAAAGCTAGTGGAGGTGACAGTATTCCAGCTGAGCTATTCAAAATCCTGAAAGACAATACACTCAATATGCCAGCAAATTTGGAAAACTCAACAGTGGCCACAGGATTGGAAAAGGTCAGTTTACATTCCGATCCCCAAGAAGGGCAATGCCAAAGAATGTTCAATCTACC
>JAIXND010000771.1:1583544-1624271 GCA_023646645.1 Varanus salvator macromaculatus | reverse complement strand
GCCAGAGGCAAATATGTCCATTAGGCAGCGGTTGTAGGGTTTGATTTATAGTATCAGAGTACACTTAAAACAGAACAATGATGGGCACTCCTCCAGTTTCAACATTTATTCAGCCAGCATTCTTACCAAAAAAAAAAGGTGAATTAAGGAACCATTTGTAAAATAGTGTTGTTTCTGAAGTACACCCAATCTGATTAGCTGAAGCAGCTTTTTGGGCAAACTGTCCAGAGCTATGTAAGCCGCTGCCTCGCAAGAAGAGTCACTTGGCCAGACTCCGTGGTCCGACCGGGGAAGCATCTCAGCCGAAGTGTCAAAGCGTCAAGGTGAAAAGACACGCACAAGTCACGCATCTGTGCAAGAAGGTAAGTGCGCTTTGCTTCTTTCCTTCGGCTGGGTAATCACTTAAACTTGTTAATGCTCCTGGATCGTCAGCTGAAATGAAAGAAAAGACAAAGGGCAAAGTGAGGTGAATCCCAGAAGCTGAAGGACTGGAATTCAGTTGCTGGCGGAAACTCCCCAGATGCTGGTGTTACGATTGCTTTGTTTTTGGTTTTTCTGTTTTTTGTAAGTTGTCCACTGACTTTAAGTATTGGGATGGCATATAATTCTTTAAAAATAAATGACATAACGTAACTATCCTGGGAGAGGGGAAAATCGCATAGATACTTGTAGACAGGAGTGTGATCCTTGGAGGGAAATTCCACTGAAACCTAGAACTCTTGAAACCTAGAATGTACTTTTTTATTTTTCCAAATTTTTATTATTTTCTCTACAAGCTTAAACTAAGACAGCAATTATTCCCGAGACATCAGACATACTGGGTTGACATCTTATTCTTATTACAGTTAATAACCAAATTCAATTCTACATATAGTCCCATTTCTCTAACCAATGATAAAAGAAATTCCAAGTTTGATAGAAGTATGTATCTTCCTTCTCCTTTCAAAGACAGTCAGTCTATCCATTTCCGCTCAGTCCAGAGTCTTTTTTACAATCAGCTCTTGGGTCAGTGGCTCGTCATTCCTCCAATGTTGAGCAAGTACAATCCTTGCCGCAGTAATTACATGTAAGATCAACTATATACTTTGTTTATCAAAATCATCTGGAATAATGCCTAATAAAAATACTTCAGGTTTGAATATTAAAGGTTTTTGTAGCATTTCAAGTCATTTATGTATTTTAACTGTGTATTTTTTTGCCTTAGCACTAGTACACCACATATGATAAAAAGTACCAGGTTTTTGCTTACACTTCCAACATCTATTTGATGTATTTGGGAACATTTTTGCTAAACTATCCAGCAACAAATACCATCTATAGAACATTTTATAAAGATTTTCTTTATATGAAGTTGTTAAAGTTATCTTAATATTTCTTTCCCACAGCTTTTGCCATTTTTCTAATTCAATATTATATCCAAAATTTTGTGCCCATGTTATCATAGTTTCCTTAACTTGTTCATCTTCCATTCTCATATCCAGAACAGGTCTCTCCCCATCTCACAGATCCCCTCTGAGTCTCCTCTTCTCCAGGCTGGAGAGACCCAGTTCCCTCAGTCTCGCCTCATACCCCATCATCCCCTGCAAACCGGCCACCAACCTTGTGGCCCTACGCTGCACTGACTCCAACCTGGCTATATCCTTCCTGTACTGAGGGGCCCAAAAGTGAGCACAATACTCCAGTTGCGGGCGCACCAGAGTGTCGAGATGGCACTCAACATGTAAACAACCCACACATTCATGAGCAATAAAACTAGAGTCTTTTATTGCTACTTGTCTACAAGATTTCCAACTCAATAGAGAAGCTCTTTAGCAGAGGTCCTTGAAATGCAGGCGCGAACCCTCTAGTGGGGTCTCTCCCCAGCCCACGTGGGACTAGCTCCCTTCGTCCCACCTTTCTTCCCTCTGACGTAACTGTCTCTGCTTTTCTCGCATCTCCTTAGAATTCTGCGATTGGTCGCTAGAGAAAAGTCAGCCCCGGCCCCTGCGTCTTCGTCTTCTGCTTCGTGTTCAGGAAGTTCAGTGTTAGAGGGAGGAGGGGCAGCCTGCTCTGACCCTTCCTGAGTGGAACTGGCCGCATCTTTTCCCTCGGGGGTCTCTTGCTTGGATGTGGGCTCCGGTGTTTGCTCAATGGGCAGGGAGCCAGGGGGAGGCACGGCTACCCGCTCAGCCATACCCAAGCCAGGTTGCGGGGTTGGCTTTTGGATACAGGGTCCCAAGTGCAAGACCTCCTTGTAAGGTGCTGTTTCTGTCGGGGCTTCAGGCACGACACAGAGTCGTGTAGGGTGGCAGTGATACCTCTCTCGCTCTAGAAGCCACGCTTCTGGCCATGCAACCAAGGGTGGCGTTCGCCCTCTTGGCCACCGCATCACACGGCTGGCTAATGTTCAGCCTGCGGTCAACCAGCACCCCGAGGTCCCTTTCACAAGTGCTGCTCTCCAGCCACTTGTCCCCCAACCTGCACTTACGACAGCTATTTATCTTTAATTTTTCCCAGACCGACATCAATGAGTTCCTAATCAAATGGTTTAGAAAGTAACTGTGTGTCTTACATTTCTCGTACCACATAAAAGCATGCCATTCCATTTGTAATTCATGTCCTTCAAGGCATAAAATTCTTTTGTTTCTTAATGTTATCCATTCTTTCAACCACATTAAAACACATGCTTGATAATACAACAACCAGTCAGCCCCTGTTCCCTTTAGCCTCCTGGAGCATTTTTAACTTAATCCTTGATTTCTTCTTTTGCCATATAAATCTCAAAACTTGTGTATTTAAATTATAAAAAAACCTTTTGTCATTTTTTATAGGAATTGTTTGGAATAAAAACAAAAGCTTAGGTAGTATATTCATTTTAACTATAGCTATTCTTCCCAAAAGTGATAATTGTAAATTAGCCCATTTTTCTAAATCACTCTTAATCTCCTTAAGTAATTTAACATCTTCTTTCAATGTAGCACATCTACCTGTTAAAGAAATTCCCAAATATTTAACCTTTTTAACTATTTGACCATCTACTTGTTCCATCAAAGTTGTTTTTTGCTCCAGTGAAAGATTTTTGAAGATTTAGAAGCTTAGTCTTTTCTCTGTAGTTTCATCCCAGTGACTTCACCATAGTCTTCTGTTTTTAAAAGAGTTTAGGCATCGTTACCAAAGGGTCTTCTAAAATAAAGACTAAGTCGTCTGCAAACGCTTGGAGTTTGTAGCTTTCATCTCTGATTCTAGCACCTTTAATATCCACGTCTTCTCTAACACTTCTATTTAAAACTTGTAGCATCAGTATAAATAACGATAAGGGGCATCGTTGTCATGAGCCCTTTTGAATATCTTATAGTCTCTGTAAATTCTCCAGTACCTATTATCCTGGCAGTCTGTTTTTGGTAAACACTTGTTTTTGCATTTATAATTTTTTCACCAAATTCCATTTGTTCTAATTGGGGTTTCTGCACATCTAGAAACAAAAGTGCCATTGATTTTCAGAATGCATTTCATGATACTCAGAAATATCCAGGATTATCCTCAGGTTGTCTCTGATTTGTCTCTTAGGTAAAAAGCCATTTTGATCTGTGCGTGTAAAGTCTTTTAGGAATTTCTTCAACCTTTCTGCCATTACAGAAGCAAAGATTTTATAATCCACATTTAAAAGTGATATTGGTCTGGAGTTTTGAATGTATGTCAAGTCCATATCTTCTTTTGGGATTAAAATAATATTTGCCTCAATGCAAGTATTCAGTATTTTAGCATCTGACAATATGGCATTACATATATCCTTCAGAGGTGTACATAAATTTCTTCAAAACATTTATAATACTCTGCTGGTAATCCATTCAGGCCAGGAGTTTTGTCATTTTTTATCTCTTAATTGCTTCAATTACTTCTGTCGTTATTTCCTCATTTAGCATTTTTTGAAATTTCTCTGGCAGTTTTGGTAAATTTTCCTTTTGTGTATATTCATGAATTTTCTCAGCTGATGTTTCTTTGGCTTGATATAACTTTGTAAAAAAATCTTCCACTATTTTCTTTATTGATGCGTTTTGTACCTGAACTTGTCCTTCTCCATCTTTCAACTTAAATATTAACCTCTTTTCTCTTTATTTATTTATTTAAAGCATGTTTATGCCGCCCCCTTTGCAACAAGCTTTAATTTATAAGCTAACCCTCTCCCCGGTTTGTTAGCATTTTCAAAAAAGTTCTGTTGGTCATTTTCATTTTTTTAGCTAATTCATTTATTTCTAGAAGATTCAATTTATGTTTTAAAGTATTCATCTGTATCTTGAGATTCTTTTTTGATTGATCTTTCTGTAGTTTCTGTTCGAGCTTCGTCAGCTCATCTATTAGTTTAAGTCATTCTTGTTTTCTCTTTTTGCTGAATAAGTTATGATCAGACCCCCGACATATGTTTTAGCAGGGTCCCAAACATTTTGTAGAGAGGTTTCTTCAACTTTATTTTCTTGAAAGAAGAATTTTAATTCCTTTGTTATTGCTTCTTTAAAGTTTTTTTCTTTCAATAGAGATTTGTTAAATGTCCATCTAGGCATTTTTGTTATTCCGTTAAAGGTCATGGTTATGGGATTATGGTCAGCCCAGACATCTGTGTCTATTTCATCTTCTAGCAAGTCTGGAATTAGGTCTGGAGTTATCCAGATCATATCAATTCTAGACCATGACCTATGTCTATTCGAATAAAAAGTATATTTAGCTGTGGTTGTGTTTTTATGTCTGAAAGTTTATCTGAAAGTCTAAAATCCTCTAATATGTTGAAGAAGGACTTTGGAAGTATTCTTCTTCCTCTCTTCCTGTTAGTATCACTCTTATAGTCCATTTTTTTTGTCAACAATTGCATTAAAATCTCCCATTAAGCAAAGAGTTTGATATTCAGTTTGTAGAAGTAAGGTATGTAATTTTTGATAAAAAAAACTTATTGATGATCAATAGGTGCATAGATTGCTGCCAAAGGCACCTTCTTTTGTGTTATTACCACCTTGACCAGTAAAATTCTACCATCTTCATCTGAAAAGATATGTTTAGAATCCAAATTTTCTTTAATACATAAGGTCAAACCTCTTTTCTTTTGATGGGCCAAAGATATAAATAACTTGCCAAGTTTTGGACATTCCAGAAGTTTATGATGTTGTCTTTTTATGTGTGTTTCTCGTAGACAAATTACATCTAATTGCAATTTTTAAAGTTGAGAAAAAATTCTTTTCCACTTAGGAGGTGAGTTTAATCCATCTATATTCACAGAAAATAATTCAATTCTTCCTTCCATTTTGAAATCAGTATTTATAAAGTGTATATTCCTATTTAGATTAAGGTTTCATGCTTCTAGCTTTTCTCTTTTCTTTTTGCCCTGATAACTGTTCATCTCCTTGTTGATCTAAAATTGCTATTTCTCCTTCTTCTGGAAGGTAAGATATTGTAGCTGCCGCCTCACCATGTTTCCTTGACACCTTTTTAGTCCGTTCTTCATCTTCAAATGAACTTCTAAAATTTTCATAAAATTCTTGGGCCTTAAGGATTGAATCCAGTCTAAATCTTGTAGAATTCCAGGTAAAAAATATCCCTTTTTTCTTTCTTTTGATTTCTATCCTGCCTTTTTCCTACAAAGGGCTCAAGGCAGCTTACACCATTCTCCTCCTCCATCTTATTCCCACAACAACAACCCTGTGAGGTAGGCTGAGAGTCTGTGACTGGCCCAGAGTCACCCAGTTGGCTCCATGGCTGAGCGGGGACTGGAACCCGGATCGCCTGAGTCCCAGTCCCCTGCTCTTAACCACTACACCACACTGCCTCTCATTACCCTTCTGGTAATATCCATCTGAACATGATTCCTTTCTCCATCAACTTGGAAGTGAGGAATTGGGACAGTTGAGTGGCTGCAGGGACCTGTACCTACCATAGACTTTTTTTTTTTTATACAACTTTAATTAATTTTCAAAACAATACTAAGACATCCATTATCACAACCATCGAAACTACTGAATCAGCCACTTACTACACATCTTTTAATATTCTGTGATCATCAAATTCCTTTAAAAAGAGAGAGAGAGAGAGAAACCTTTTTAGAAGCCAGGTCCCGTTTCTCTAGCCAATAATAAACAAAAGTCCAAAATTTGATAGAATTTTCTTCTTCTTTCTCCTTCTGTGATGGAATCAGTTCATCCATTTCTTACAAAGTCCTGTTCTTCATATTAGAAGAAAGACTCTCCAAGTTTTGTAAAGGTCAGTATCTTCTTTCTTTTTTAATAAACATTTCAGCCTGACCAACTCCACACAGTTCCAAATCTTTTCATTTTTCTAGTGATCAACAAATAGATTTCTCTTTATAATAATTACAAATATGATCAAATGCATTCTTTGCTTACAAATATTCTAATCTAATATCCACTAAAAAAGAAAGAAAAATAAAAAGGAGGTTCATATTCGCATGTCTAAAATCCATTCATCTTCTTTAAAGACATCTTATCTACCCAATTTAACAACAGCAATTTTCTATTATGTTCTTTAAACAGGTTTTCTTTCAGCTAATTTAATAGAAAATAATAATTACAAATACAATCAAATAGCTTTTTTGCTTACCAGCACTCCAATCCGCTGTCTACTAAGAAGTGAAAGTAAAATAGAAAGAAGTCTCATGTTCACGCTTAATTCTGTTTAGCACCGCTCACCTTACTCCCGTAATAGTCATTTATATTCTAACATGTCACAAACCGAAAGGTCATACAGTTTAGCTCTTCGTCATTCATCTAAGGCAAGATAAGCCTTAGACCACCACCGCCGCCCGGACTCACCATCTCGGCTGAAAGCGCCGCTGACGCCGGGGGCCGGCGGCCAAAGGGCATCGCCGTTCGGGGCGCCGTGTGGGGTCTGGGCTGGCCAGGGGCCCTGGCCCGTGGAGGATAGGCTTTGGCGGTGGTCCACTTAGTTTTAAATAGGGGATTTTAAATGAGGGTATAGTTTTAAATTTCTGTTGGTGCATCTCGGCTGTTGTTTGTCTGTTGTTATGTCGTTACCTGGGGAGCGCGGGGGCGCCGCCATTGGGGTGGTGATGGGCAGGGGGCGTTATAGCGGTGGGAGATGAACGTGTCTGCCTAGAAGAAGGAGGGACAGATGGGTAACGCCTGTCCCTCGTTCTGGTTATTCTCCCAGCCGGCAGGTTCCCGGTAGCCGTGTCAGCTGCCCCCCGGGCCTGTCGGTGCTGTTATTAAATGCCAGGTCGGTCCACAATAAATCTGTCCTCAACCACGACTTGATCGTGGATGAGGGGGCCGACCTGGCCTGTATCACCGAGACCTGGGCGGGAGAGTGGGGGGGGACGTCTCCCTCTTACAGCTCTGCCCGCCCAGGTACCTAATTCAGCACCACCCACGCCCGGAGTGGAGGGGAGGGGGGGTTGCTCTGGTTTATCGGGCATCAATTTCCCTTGTGGGGCTTCCTGTTCCCTCGAGACCGGGGCTGGAGTGCCTCCACTTGGTGTTGGGCGACTGAGACAGACTGGGGATTCTGCTGGTGTACCGTGCACCCTCCTGCCCAGCAGACTCCCTGCCTGAGCTAACGGAGATCATCTCGGACCTGGTGTTGAAGACCCCCAGGATGGTGGTCCTGGGGAACTTCAATCTCCATGCCGAGACGGCTCTTACTGGGGCGGCTCAGGACTTCATGGCCTCCATGACGGCCATGGGGCTGTCTCAACACGTCACAGGCCCGACCCATGAACGTGGACACACTCTAGACCTGGTTTTCTTGATGGGGCAGGAAGAGGGTGATCTGAGGGTGAGGAATTTAAGCTTGTCGCCCCTGTCATGGTCAGATCACTTCCTCATAAGGTTTGAGCTTGAGAGCGGCCTCTCCCTCTGCAAGGGTGCGGACCCGATTTTGTGGGTCCGCCCTCGGAGCAAGATGGATCCTGAAGGATTCCTGAATGCTCTGGGGGATTTTCCGGCTGACAGGGCTGGTGATCCTGTTGACACCCTGGTAGAATTGTGGAATGAGGAGATGACCAGGGCTGTCGACCCGATTGCTCCCAAGCGCCCTCTTCCGTCTAGCCGAGCCCGTTCATCTCTGTGGTATATGACCGACTTACGGGTGATGAAGCAGGCTGGGAGATGACTAGAGGACAGGTGGAGGAGATCACCACAGGTATCTGACCGAACACACTTGTGTGCGCATTATCGCGCCTATGCTGTGGCGGTGAGGATGGCGAAGAGGAAATTCTACTCCATCTCCATTGCCTGCTCACAATGCCGTCCGGCGGAGCTCTTTCGAGTGGTTCAGGGCCTGGTACACCCCGGCCCGAAGAAGGATCTGGTGCCGCCCTCGGAAGCCTGCTGTGACGAGTTTGCCCAGCATTTTCGGGAGATGCTGCCGCCTGAGCAGGGACTGCGCCTGGCTTAGTGGGAGGCCGGCCTTGTGAGGAGCTGCCGCTGGAGCCGGGAGATGGCCTGGGAGGCCCCTTCCGGCTCGCTCTGTCTCTATGTCACTTCTGTAGGTGTGAGACCCAAGGATGTGGAGGATTCTGGGACCGCTTGTCTTCTGTGCGCTGCTGAAGCCCATGCAAGGAAAGATCCCTGCAATTAGGTCTACTTACAACCCAAAAGTATCAAACGATAGTAAGCGACACCCTTGGATCATTTTACTCGTGTCCCTTGGCCAAATGCAGAGATTAAGAATATTACAACGGAGGGTGTCAGTGGCTGAGTGACACACTCCAAAATACTTGGGGTTTTCCTTTGTGTATGGGAAGGAGCTGGGAAAAGAGCACCCACGAGTGTCGAGCCTCGTTCCCTCGTCTAGAGGTCTTGTCTCCCTGGCCTGAGGCAGCCAAGGCTCTCGTGCCCCCTAGCCTGAGTGCTGGACCGACACGGCCCCCGCAAGAGCACGGATCTGTTCAGGACTGACTCGGGCTGCCCCATGAAGCAGCGTAGTCCATTCTCGGGGTGGCCCGTGGCATTCCAGTGCATGGGGAGGTCCGGCGGGGAAGCGGGTGTCAGGGGAAGCGGGGATCGGCCCTGGAGGTGCTGCTGGCTCCCGCCCTGGCCTCATCGCGGATGGCTCTCCTTTCCAGTCACGGCGACTACAACGGAGCACGGCGGGACCCTCCTCAATCTTTTCAAAGACGGCATTGTGCTGCCCGACATTAAGACAGGAGGGCTGCTGGGCTTTCTCGGGAGCGTCATCAGGTAAGAGGCGCTGGACAGAGACTGTGCAGCAGAGGGTCTGTGGGGTGGGGGCTTGGGAGCCCTTGCCTCTGGCCCAGCGACGGGGCTCTGGGGGTGCCGGAGCAACGCCTCACTGGAGGCGTGGGGCAAGCCATTCGTGGGGCTCCTACAGCACGAGGGCCCATTGCAAAGGCCGCTCCAGTCCTCCGTTCCGGCAGGAAGCCGCCTCACGGCCGTGCCCAATGGGTCTTTTTCTCAGCCCTCCTTCCTTTCCCCTCAGCCTAAACATTGAGAATGTCCAGCTTATTGATCACAAGATTAAACTGTTGACGGAAATACCTGGAGTTGTGATTTCAGGCACTGTGAAGATGAAGATCACTGGCAACAGGTGAGTATCGCGAGGCGGGAGTTACCTGAGCAGCGTCCGCTGTGGGGGCAGTGAAACCGCACCTGCCACATAAGGACAACGGCGCTGCAAAATTGCGCGCGCGGCTTTCTCTCTCGTGCAGGCACAGGAAATCGGTGTGATTTCTCAGCGCTGATTTACCACTGCAATTATATTATCTCTCAGTGTCCTTTCCAAGGGCATTTAAGGATATGTAAAACTAATTCTGAACTGCAGTTTAAGGAGCACATTCAGAGGTGAAACAGGATCCCTGGATGTTGGCCAAGTTCTTTAGAGCCGGGCTTGGCAACCAGCCCCAGGGACTCTTCAGAGCCCGCACGCTGATGAGGACTTCTCCACAGATGCCCTTCTGGCCAGTCCTCCACCCCTGGTGTGCTCTTGCTCTTCTCTCACCTGCTGTTCTAGTAGCTCAGGTGGTGGGGAGCACAGGTGAGGCTATGCAAGGATTTGATTAGCTAGAGCTTTCTTCCCTTCCCTTCCCCATGGCTCGGATGCTCAGGGGGTTGTGCAAGATGCCGCATGAGCTCTGCCTGTAGTCACGGAGGAGCTTATCAGAAGAGGATCTGGGAATCGGGACGAGGCCCCTGGCTGCTGCTCCCTCTCCAGCCATTGTAGCCTGTGCATTCCTGGAGTGAAGCATGATGGGAACTGCAGCTAGTCTAGTGGATTTTAGGGGCATTAGAGAAATGGAAAGTTTGAAGACTTCTGGGCCACCTGAAAAGAGCTTACTGGTTTGGTGATTTCTTCCCATTTGATCTGAGTCGGGTGCAAGTTTGGCTCTCTCTCTTCTTTGTGTAAGAGTTTCTCCAGATGAGAAACATAGCAACGGTGGGAATTTATGTGTGTGTGTGGTTAGTTTGCTTACAGCCTCTTCTTTGATCAAAATCTCACTGGAACTGACATACCTAACCAAAGCTGAAGCAACAAACTTTTCAGAAGGCTCCTATGAGCCTGTCGTTCATGAATGTGATATACAGTTTGGAGATGTGGACATCAGTCTCCTAGACAGGTGGGTTCATGGTCTTCCCGGTGCAGCTGAGGCTACATAAGGTGCTGGTGTCAGTCAGTGAAACCCAAGCATGTCTCAATGAGATGCACGCAGACAGTAATAGGTGCAGGGACGCATTTTGGGAAACATTGTGTTGCTATTGAAGGAGAAACCAGCCAGGGATGGAGCCTCGGCTGTTGGGCCGTATAAAAATGAAAGAAATAGTACTAAAGGAGGAGAGGAGGAGACCGAGCCCCACAGAGCTGCCTGAGCTGTGCTCGCAGCGTGACAGCCCCCCTGCCTTTTGCTGTGTGGCTCCCGGACGCTGCCTCTGACCATCTGTGCTCCGGAGCCCCGTCCCTGATCAGCGAGAGGGCCCAGCGAGGTGGGGAAGGAGTGCCCCACTGGCTGGGGGAGGGACCCTCACTGGCCGGAGGCCTTTTTTTGCTGGTTGCTGCTAAGGGCGGCAGCCTTGGGTGGGGCCTGCTTGGCACCCATAGGGAGGCATTCGGGCTGGGTTTCTTGGCCAGTTGGCTGGGCTGGTGGACTCCTGAGGTTGCTGTAGAGGATTGGAGCCAGGCATAGTGGTTTAATTTGTGTCTGCATATGAATGGGGGGAAGGGGGTGCAGCCATTGGGGTGGGGATGGGTAGGGAAAATATGGCGGTGGGGGATCAACGGGCCCACAGTGATGCGGTGGTCAAGAGGGCGAACGCCACCCTTGGTTGCATAGCCAGAAGTGTGGCTTCTAGATCAAGAGAGGTATTACTACCACTCTACATGACTCTGGTGCGCCCGCAACTGGAGTATTGTACGCAGTTTTGGGCCCCTCATTACAGAAAGGATATAGCCAGGTTGGAGTCAGTGCAGCGTAGGGCCACAAGGATGGTGGCCGGTTTGCAGGGGATGATGGGGTATGAGGCGAGACTGAGGGAACTGGGTCTCTTCAGCTTGGAGAAGAGGAGACTCAGAGGGGATATGTTGGCAACATACAGGTATGTGAGGGGGTGTCACATGGAGATGGGGAGAGGCCTGTTCTCCCCTGCAGAGGAAGGCAGGACGCGCTCCAATGGAGCAAAGCTCAGGGAGCCAAGGTTCAATTTGGATGCCAGGAAGCACTTCCTGACAGTTAGGACCCCGAGGGCGTGGAATGGGCTTCCACGGGAGGTCGTTGAGGCCCCATCGGTGAGGGTGTTCAAAGACAGGCTGGACATGCACATGGTGGGCATGTCATGAGTGGAGCTGGCTGGTGCCGGAGGTCAGACTAGATGGCCCAGGAGGCCCCTTCTGACTCGCTCTGTTTCTATGTTTCTAAGGGGGACCAGATACCGTGCATCTTTCCCCTCTTCTGCTTCTTCCCCCAGCCAAAGGGTTCCGGCACCCATATCAGCCAGCCCTTGGGTTTGGTGCTGTTGCTATTAAGTTCCAGGTCTGTTCAAAACAAGATCTCTAGCGTGTACAACATGATAATCAGCAAGGGGCTGACCCGGTGTGCGTTACCAGGGCTTGGGTGGAAGAAATGGGGCGCTTCATATGGAAGCAGAGCGAGTCAGAAGGGGCCTCCTGGGCCAACTCGTCTTACCCCCGGCTACAGTTCTGCCCACCTGGGTGCTTGGTGCAGCACCAGCTTCACCCCAAGGGCTGGGATGGGGGGTGGTTACAGTCTATAAGCATTCACTCCCCTTCTTCAGGCTTCTTGTCCATGTGGGGGTGCGTACGATATGGCTGGTGTTCCTGCTGAAGCCCAGGTCGCCCTGCGGAACGGAGAGGTCCTGGGTAGTTGGCACGATTGCGCCGAAGTTCCCACTCTGCTACAGCAGCGCCCGTCCAGCTCCGTGGTACCCCCTTGAGCTTAGGGCAATGGGGCAGGAGGGGAGCTGGCAAGAGTGCAGCTGGAGGAGATCTCATGATGAGTCCGATCAATCACATTTAGAGCTCACGATTGAGCCTTTTCTGTGGCAATAAAGTTGTCAAAACATCAATATTTTGCCAACTGTATTGCATCTTCACGGGGTCGTCCGGCTGAACTTTTCCATGTAGTTCATGGATGAATTTCGATTTCTGCAGCCTGCTGACATGAACAGTGTCCCAGCGCCTGCTCCCTCGACCCTTGCCTGTCGCCCTTATTAAGAGGGAGCTCATGGCTGGGTCCAGGAAGCTGTCAGTGCCTCACTAAGAGCAGGAGTGCTTCCAGCCCCCTTGAAGGAGGCTGTGATCAAGCCAATCCTAAAAAAGTCAAACCTGGACCCAGGGGATGTTACCAACTACAGGCCTGTAGCGAACATCCATGTTTGGGCAAGGTACTCGAGCAGGTGGTGGGCCAGAAGCTCCAAGCAGTTCTGGAAGAAGCACATGATCTAGACCTTGGGTTTTGGCCTGGGTTTGGGACAGAGACTGCTTTGGCCACCCTGTGAGATGAACTTTGCCAGGAGAAAGGCACAGCGAGTGCCACCGTGTTGGTCCTCCTGGACCTCTCAGCAGCTTTTGATGCCATCAGCCATGGTGTCCTTCTGGACAGGTTGGCTGGATTGGGGGCTGGAGGCACTGCTTGGCCGTGGTTCTGCTCCTGTCTGACTGACCACGGCCAGAAAGTGGTGCTGGAGAAGAGATGCCACGAAGTCCAAAAACGCCACCCTTTGGGTGCAATGCAGCATTCAGTGAAAGCATTTAACACTTCCCTAAGATCAGCCTCAGGGTCAGAGGACCGGAGACTGGCCAATGAAGCGCATTTTAGAAGGGATACAGTGCTTGCAAGCACTGTGGGGTGGCCCTCCCAGCCTTGCATCTTCTGTGGATCTCTTTGGCCACAGCATCCTCTCGACTCACCTCCATGAGCTGCAGACAAGGTTCGACAACGATCCCGCTGTTGCTGCTGGGACTGAGCAGTGGGGATGAATCCTGAGGGTGACAGCAGAAGCAGCCGGGCTGACAGTCTGGATTTATCAGGCCACCGGCCGCTCCCCTTTTAAAGTGGTGCAGTTTTCTGGCCATGGCTGTTGTGCGCAATCTTTTCAGTCATTTATTGTATGCTCTCAAGGTGCCCAGGCATGTGGAATGATGCGCTTGTGTTGCGCTGCATAGGAGGACTATTTTAGCCACGCGCTGATTAGTGTCAGACCCCACCTGGAACTGGAAGAAGGCCGTGCACCGTGACTTAGCAAAGGTTGCCTTCTGTATCTTCCATTTTTAGACCAAGGTCAGTCATCATGCTTATTTTGAGAGTAGGGACATCAAACAGCTTTGCAAATAAGACGCCCTCTGTCAACAAAAGACGATCCATTTCCGAGTCCCTTCAAAATATGCAAACCAAAGTCCCTTAGGAGTTCCAGCTGCATCAGATGGGTGTGCGAGTCCCTTGACAAAAACATGTCATAATATAAAAGGAAATAATGAGGCTATTAAAAGAAAGATAAAAAGAAAAGAAAAAAGAAAGAGTAGGTGCATGTATATGGGATGGACTTTGCCTCCTGCTTCCAGGGTTACCTGATCAGGCCATTTCGATGACATCAGAGCAGCAGACCCAAAGTCTTGCCCCTCACCTGTCATTTGGAGAGGTAAACACCCCGCAGGGCGGTGTATAATCACCCAACCATGCACGCACACAACAGCCGCATTCGCTGCTGCCTCATCAAGTCGCCATTGCCCTAGAAGTCACCTTCTGTGTCTTCCCTCTGGAGCGTTCGGTTTATGTCTAAGAATACCAAACACAACATGGTGTCAGACGTGCCAGGAGATGGCGGCTCCAGGGAAGCTCTTGTCTGAAGGTCAAGTGGCTGAAAACAGGAGAAAGGGGCATCGGGGATTGAGTGATACTGTGCTGCTAGTGGAGCAGATAAGGAAAGCAAGCAGCTTGAGGCTGCTTTATTCTTGGACGTGGCAGGATGAGGGTGAAAGAAAGAAATCGACAGTACCTTCCATTTTGATGGAGAAACATAGAAACATAGAAACAGAGCAAGTCAGAAGGGACCTCCCGGGCTATCTAGTCTGACCTCTGGCACCAGCCGGCTCCGCTCATGACATGCCCACCATGTGCATGTCCAGCCTATCTTTGAACACCCTCACCAATGGGGCCTCAATGACCTCCCGTGGAAGCCCATTCCACGCCCTCGGGGTCCTAACTGTCAGGAAGTGCTTCCTGGCAGCCAAATTGAACCTTGGCTCCCTGAGCTTTGCTGCATTGGAGCGCGTCCTGCCTTCCTCTGCAGGGGAGAACAGGCCTCTCCCCATCTCCATGTGACACCCCCTCACATACCTGTATGTTGCCAACAGATCCCCTCTGAGTCTCCTCTTCTCCAGGCTGAAGAGACCCAGTTCCCTCAGTCTCGCCTCATACCCCATCCCCTGCAAACCAGCCACCATCCTTGTGGCCCTACGCTGCACTGACTCCAACCTGGCTATATCCTTTCTGTAATGAGGGGCCCAAAACTGAACACAATACTCCAGTTGTGGGCACACCAGAGTCACATAGAGTGGTAGTAACACCTCTCGATCTTGAAGCCACACTTCTGGCTATGCAACCAAGGGTGGCATTCGCCCTCTTGACCACCGCCTCACACGGCTGACTCATGTTTAGCCTGCGCTCAACCAGTACCCCGAGGTCCCTTTCACAAGTGCTGCTCTCCAGCCACTTGTCCCCTAACCTGTACTTATGACAGCTATTCCTATGCCCCAAGTGCAAGACCTTGCACTTCTCCACATTGAACGCCATCCTGTTGTCTCCTGCCCACTTCCATAGTCTGTCCAGATCCTTTTGGATCTGGTGTATCTGCTCCTCAGTTGTGGCCACTGCTCCAGTTTTAGTGTCGTCTGCGAATTTGATCAGCAGACTGTTCACCCCTTTTTCCATGTTGTTAATGAAAAGATTAAACAGGATCGGCCCCAGGACAGAGCCCTGGGGGACCCCGCTTGTCACTGGCTGCCATCCCGACGATTCCCCGCTAATGGCCAGGCACAAAATACCAATTTTGTTGTGTAAGTTTGAATTATACCGTGCTCCAAAAAGAAATGTTACGCATGAAAGATGCACGTTTTCCTCAACAATACAGGAGGAGGAAGAAACAATTGACTTTTAGGTGACTGGCTTGAGTCACTAGCACAGTCCTGTGAGTTTAGCCACTGTGTGAGTCTCTGGTGAAGGTTGGAACTGGTTGCAGAATGAAATCAGCTAATCTCCAAGCAAGGTTGCCAAGAGACCTTGATTTGACCTTGGTAAACATTGTGAGTATTTGCAGAGCGGATGACGTGACCGTGAAGCAATTAAAAGGATTGGGAGGATCAGCTGAAGGGTAAATGGACAAACAAAGAAGGTATTAAAAAGTAAATTCAGCTGCCTGATGAGAAGACTGAGGAATCCTTTTCAACTGTTGCTTTGTGCTTATAGTGTTGTTCCAGATGTGGTAACAACGATGACATAAGACAGTGTCTTGCATGTGGAAAGGAACATAGAAAATGTGGACAATCTAATCAAAGATGCAAAGAGGGGTGAAATGAAAGAGATGAAGCATATCCCGGAAGAAGATTTGCAACAGGGACTGAAACATCTAAGAAACTGGAAGACAAGTGCACTGCCGGTCTTAACATAAAGATAGGATGCAAAGTTTAAGGCAAACTGGCGCACCGTCTAATGCTATTTCCGTCAGAATGTGTAGGAGCCTTCAGAGCTAATATTTACAAAACTCTAATATAAGGTAGATTACTTATGTAGCTGGACCATAAGGAAGGCCGAGCACAAAAGGATTGAGGCCCTTGAATTGTGGTGCTGGAGGAGACTCCTGCGAGTCCCTCGGACTGCAAGGCGATCAAACCAGTCAGTCCTAGAGGAGATCAACCCTGACTGCTCTTTAGGAGGCCAGATACTGAAGGTGAAACTCAAATACTTTGCCCACCTAACGAGAAGGAAGGACTCCCTGGAGAAGAGCCTAATGCTGGGAACAACAGATGGCAAAAGAAGAGGACGGCAGAGGATGAGGTGGCTGGATGGGGTCACTGAGGCGGTTGGTGTGAGCTTAGGTGGACTCCAGGGGATGGTGGAGGACAGGAAGGCCTGGAGGAAAGCTCTCCATGGGGTTGCGATGAGTCGGACACAACTTCGCGACTAGCAACAACAACAACCACAACAACTTATGTCGCTACCAGGTTGGGAGAGTTACAGAAGTGTGCTACTCTTTGTTTATTTAATAGATTTACACGGCAGTGTTCCCTGCGTGTCTCACAATATAAAAACAACACAGCATTCTAAAATCAAGAATATGAAAGCAACATATTCAAAACATATTAACAATATAATCCAAATCTAAAGAAAATATATCAAATTAAAATATAATACAAAATATTAAATAAAACCAGTGTGGTGCGGTGGTTAAGAGCCTGGGACTGGGATTCAGAGGATCTGGGTTCGAGTCCCCGCTCAGCCATGGAGCCCACTGGGTGGCCTTGGGCCAGTCACAGACTCTCAGCCCAACCTACCTCACAGGGCTGTTGTTGTGGGGATAAGATGGAGAAGGAGAATGATGTAAGCTGCCTTGAGCCCTTTATAGGAAAAAGGCAGGATATAAATCCAAAAACAAACAAACAAATAAATAAAAAAAACAATTTAAACTAAATTTGACTAAAACCAAACATGGGGTCCATTCTCAAACCAGATCGCCATTCACATCCATTGTTACAATAGCCAGAGAACAGGCGAGTCTTAGCCTGGTGCTGAAGTGCGAGCAGCCATCTTCCTGAGCTGGGGGGGGGGCCTTCTTCTAGCCCCCGCCCCCACCTCCCTCGGGATGGCCCCCAAAGGACCTCCTGGCTCGACCTTAATGGCCAGGTAGGGACAGACAGGGGCAGACGATCCTTTAGGTACCCTGGACGCAAGCCGTGTAGGGCTTCATCCATAGGCACAAGCGCTTTTAACTGGGCCTGGACTTCCACTGGTAGCCGGTGTAGTTGGCACAGAGCAGGTAGATATGGTTTTGTGGACGGGTTCTTGTCGCAGCCACACGGCCCCATTTTGAACCAGTTGGAGTGCCTGGACCCAGGCAGAATGCATTGCGGTCGTCCAAGCAGGGGGTCGCCGGGGTCCGGATAACGGTGGCAGGGCTCTGTATATCCAGGCAGGGCTGAAGTTGCCAAATTCAACATAGCCAAGGAAGGCACTCCTGCTATGAATTGCGTATATAAAGGGGAAGAGTTTGAAGTAGAACGTCCAGTGGTAGATTCTGAAGCTTTGTGAAACTTGGGTTTAGAGGGCGTGCAAAGAGTAGGTGTGACGAAGGCAAGGGAATATGGAGGCGCTGCGAAGGCGCGTTTCAGGGGGCCGGAGGTGTGCCAGGGCCGCATGCAATCAAAATGGGTCCACAGGTGGCACCAGTGGTACCTGCTTGTGGCATTCCATGTTACGAGAAAATGTAGGAAAGGGAGTTGGAGCAGTGGAGCAAATGGGTGTGAGTTGCAGTGCAGGAACCTGCTGGACGGGTGGCTTCGGCAGGGCTTGCGAGGAAACCCGATAAAGCGGAAGTAAGGATTTGCTTGGATCCGGGGGATATGGACACGGGGCCGTCAGGAAGGCCATGCTGGATCATGGCCAAGGTCTATCTAGTCCAGCTCCCCCAGGGTCCCTGCAGCAGGATGGGAGCAAGACCTCCACCTGCCCAAGCTCCCCAGCCGCTGGTGTGTGCAGGCAGGCCGGCTCGGGCGAAGGAGGGGGCACCTGGCCAGCAAGGCCAGTAGCCACAGAGAGCCTCCTCCCGCCTCCATGAATCTGCCCAGTCCCCTTTTAAAGCCATCCAGCTGGGCGGCCGTCACCTCTTCCCGTGGCAGCAGATGCCACAGCTGCCTGCACCCCTCAGCTTCCATGTTGTGTGAGCAAGTCCCCCCTTTTTTCTGTCCTGCGCCTCCACCCCTCAGCTTCAGGGGACGACCCCGGGTTCCAGTGTCATGGGAAAGGGAGAAGAGGGTCTCCCTCTCCACTTTCTCCACCTGCTATTTTAAACACCTCGGTCATTTCTCACCTTCTTTCTAAGTGGAACAGGCCCAGGTATCGTAGCTGCTCCTCACAGGGGAGCCCCGTGATCCAGCCCTGTGTCGTTTTTGTTGCCTTCTGTGTACTTTGTACATAGCAAGCACTTTCAGTTGCCAGGACTAGATGAAATTATTAGCAGTGCGAAATTGGTTTCTGCGTAAGATGCTAGTAATGGATTCTGGCAGGTACAATTGGATGAAAAGAGCTCCAGATTAGGTTCTTTAACTGCACCTCTTGGTAAAAACGGATTTATGAGAATGACTCTTCGTATTTCATTGGCTTCTGAAGTATATGGAAGAGCAAGATAACAAGTGTTTGAAGGAATAAAAGAAGTTATGTGCTATACTGATGATATACTGATATGGGGGAAGATGCAGCAAGAATATAAGGGGAGACTTATCCATGTTTTAGACAGGAGTAGAACAAGGAATCTGAATAGAGAGAAAGGCAAATTTTCCATGACTGAAATAAAATATTGGAAAGTATCTTAACTGTGGAAGGAATAAAATCTGGTAACACTAAAATTGAAGCAATTGTAGAAATGCCAAGTCCTCAAAATGAGAGAGAGTTGCAGAGATTCATGGGTATGGTTAATAATTTGCCTAAATTTAGTCCAAATGTTGCCACATTGACAATAAGTTGGAGACAATGCTTAGTTCAGGAGGTGCACCTTGAAAGGGCAAGCGTCCATGAAGATGCCATGCAATGAAATAAGCAGATATTAACAAGCGCTCCTGTGTTGAGATACACAGAAACATAGAAACAGTGCGAGTCAGAAGGGACCTCCCAGGCCATCTAGTCTGACCCCCGGCTCCAGCCGGCTCCGCTCACGACATGCCCACCATGCGCATGTCCAGCTTGTTCTTAAACCTTCGTGTTGCAAGGTTGTGCAGGGGAAATAGACAGGACCAAACTTATGTCTGAGGAAAGTCATGATGAGAAGATAGGGAAGGAAGACAGCAGAATGCACATCAGAACAGAATGATTTAGAAAGATGGGACTAGAGGAGACACCTGCATTCTGAAGGAGGAAAGCGATGGCAAATCTAGACAGCATACAGAAAAGCAGAGACATCACCCTGCCAACAAAAGTGTGTATAGTCAAGGCTGTGGTTTTCCCAGCTGCAATGCATGGTTGTGCAAGCTGGACCATAAGGAAGGCCGAGCGCAAAAGGATTGAGGCCTTTGGGTTGTGGTGCTGGAGGAGAGTCCTGCGAGTCCCTTGGACTGCAAGGTGATCAAACCAGTGTGGTGTAGTGGTTAAGAGCATGGGACTGGGATTCAGGCGATCTGGGTTCTAGTCCCCGCTCGGCCATGGAGCCAACTGGGTGACTTTGGGCCAGTCACAGACTCTCAGCCCAACCTACCTCACAGGGTTGTTGTGGGGATAAGATGGAGGAGGAGAATGATGTAAGCTGCCTTGAGCCCTTTGTAGGAAAAAGGCAGGATATAAATCCAAAAATAAGTAAAAATAAATAAATAAACCAGTCAGTCCTAGAAGAGATCAGCCCTGACTGCTCTTTAGAAGGCCAGATACTGAAGATGAAACTCAAATATTCTGGCCATCCAATGAGAAGGAAGGACTCCCTGGAGAAGAGCCTGATGCTGGGAACAATAGATGGCAAAAGAAGGAGGGGACGGCAGAGGATGAGGTGGCTGGAGAGAGTCACTGGGGCAGTGGGTGTGAGCTTAGCTGGACTCCGGGGGACGGTGGGGGACAGGAGGGCCTGGAGGAAGGTTGTCCATGGAGTTGCAATGGGTCGGACACAACTTCGCCACTAGCAACAACAGCAACAAAAATGGTATGGATACGGGGCGTGAAAACAGAAGAAAAGGAACCATAATGCTGTGGGGTTGAGGTTGCGTGGGAGAAATCATGTTGGTGCTTCACGGACCGGGATAAAAGCACTCGCCTGGCAGGCAGGCAGGCAGGAGGCGGGCAGGGATGCTTTGCTCTGGGAGCGGCTTTGCACCTCGTGCTCGGAGCGTGCTGCTCGTGCCCGAGAACACCACACGCTTCCGCGCCAGGCCGTTTGTTGCGATCGTGTGCATGGCATGATGTGTGGGGGAAAGTGTCCCGGCCTGCAGCAGCTCCTGGCCGACCAGAAGGGCGCCCCCACTGCCAGCCAGTCGGGTCTTGGCCTGGGCAGGGAATGTGAACCTCAAGGAGCAGCACCCCGAGAGGCTCCCTAGAGACATGTGCTTCCCCTTTTCCTTTGCAGCTCACTTCTGCCTTCAGTGGTAAATACAATCAAGAAGCCAATCACTGACAGCCTAAGCAGCCAGGTGAGCGCACAGCCCTACAGCGTGAAAAAGCTCTCAGGGACAGATCTGTATGAGCCAGCCGTGGATACTGGTACTTGTTGTGCTTGCTGTCGACGTGACGCAATGGCTTGATGGACCCCTCAGATTCCGAGGCAGCAGGGCATGCTGTACCCGGTGCAGTGGGGGGCAGTTGGTGGCCCTCGGGTCACGCCTCCCACCCCGAGCTGCAGCCCAAATTCAAAAGCCTGCGGCGAGAGAGCTCCGCTCCTTTCTTCTCGGCCTTCTGAGTGGGACGGAAGGCGGGGAGAGGAAAGGGGGCAGAAAGAAGGGAGGGACCAACCCAGCTCCCTTTGGCCTGGCCTTGGCTCCCATCTCCTCTAACGGGCACCCCAAGGCACTTGGCCTGTGGCAGAAAAGGGGTCGCCCGCCGCTGCTGTATGATACCTGCTGGGGAACAACCGTAGAGGAGGCCCTCGGGCCTTGTCTTTGGGGTCCAGGACGCATCCAGCAGGCCGCTGGTGGCTGGAGGGGATGCCAGCCTTGGTCTGCTCCAGGTTTCTTGGTTTCTCGGCCAGGATCGTTGTGCTCGTGTTGCACAGTACCCCTCGCATGTGCTGCGAAGGCGCCTCTAGTTCCTCCTCTTGCACGCAGTCATAGAACCATAGAATAGTGGAGCCGGAAGGAGCCGCGAAGGCCACCGGGTTCAACGAGAGCACCAGCTGACGCCCCTGCAGCTGCCTCTTGGGCTCTGCGAAGCCGCCTGGTCCAAGTGCCTCGCCGGCTGTTCTGCCTCACTTGGTGTTGCGTTTGGTTGGTATGAGGAGCAGGGGCCTTCTCAGCTGTGGCCCCTGACATGCGAAACCTTCGCTCCATAGCAGGTCACCAAATCCAACCCTTTTTGAAAAATAGGGCGAACTGTCTTTTTCTGCTTGGCAAGTAAATCCACCAGCCCGCTTGCTGCCCACTGCACTGGTCAGGTTTTCTGCGAGCCAGCCGCTCTCTGGGCTACAAGAAAAGGTCTGTTTGGGCAACTGATCCCTCGGATGGCTAGGAGAGGTCTGGGCAGCTGCCCAAGCCCTCCGAAGTGGGCCTGGAGCTCACAGCCTGCTCTTGATCCCCAGCAGCTCCTGCTGCGGCCTAGAGACATGCGGGGAATCCGTCCAGGGCTGGGCATCCCTTGCGTTCCCTGGGCTTGGCTCCATGGACTGCAGCCTGCTTTGCAGTGGCCGAGAGCCTGAGATGCTGGTGAGCACGCCCACGGCCTATGGGGTGCTCACTGGAAATTGAGCCCCGTGGACCGGGCAAGCAGCACTCCTCCGACATGCCAGGGCAGCCCCTGGCTGCAGCTGCACGAGCCGCGTCCCACTGCCATGTTGCCCTGCCACTGATGCAGAGGAAGGTTGCTCCGCAAGGGTTCTTGGGCTTCTTCTGATCTCGGCTGGCTTTCGAAGACCAGGCTGAGCACAGGAGGGACCCAGGAACGCTCGCAGGGGGCTCCATCCCAAACCTGCTCCTGCCTGCCTCTGAGGGGTGGCCGTCACAGTCCCCCACTGAGCCCCGCTGAACATCTGCCGGCCAGCTCCATGGTGCCCAGACGCGCACCAGTGCAGGAAGCCAATGTGGAAGGGGCACCAGGCCCTTGCAAAACCCCGGAGGAGACTCTGAGGAGAAGCCCCCCCGGCTGGGCTCCCAGCCCCAGGTGCTCTAAGCCAGCATGGGAGCAACCTGGCAGTCAAACTGTGGACAACAGGCTAAACATGAGCCAACAATGTGATGCAGCCGCCAAAAGGGCTTTTGGCGATGCATTAACAGAAGGATTACTTCCAAATCACAAGAAGTAGTGGTTCCTCTATACTCCTCACTAGTCAGACCTCACCTGGAATACAGTGTCCAGTTCTGAGCACCAAGGTTTAAGAAAGATGCAGAAAAATGAGAAAGGGCCCCGAGGAGGGCAGCAAAAATGATCCACGGTTTGGAAACCCTGCCCTGAGAGGAGAGACTGAGAGAACTGGGCATGTTCAGCCTTGAGGAGAGAAGACTGAGGCGGGACATGGTGTCCCTCTGGAAGTCCCTCCAAGGCTGTCCCAAAGAGGGAGGTCAAGATCTCTCTCTTCTCGCTGATGCCACAGTGCAGGACATGGAATAATCATTTCTAGCTGCAACTACCCAGATTCAGGCTGGACATCAGGAAGAGCTTCCTCACTGTCAGGGCAATGCGACAGTGGGACCAGCTGCCCGGAGAGGCGGGGGGCTCTCCCACACTGGGGACAGTCAAAAAGGAACTGGGCAGCCCCCCGAGTGGGGTGGTGGGACCTGGTGTCCCGCGCCAGCAGGGGGCTGGACTCGGAGCCCTTCCTGGCCTCTTCCCACTCTCCTGTTCTGTGATTCCGTGCGCTGCAGGGCTGCTCTCCAGGTGCTGAATTTCAGTCCACGCTCTCTGGGTCAGCACCAGCCATGGTGTCCCCGGTTGTGAACCTGCAGTACCCCAGAACCATTTTGGCCACGGTCCACCCTGTGTCTGCCCTTGAGCCATTGCCATGCAGGGTCGAGGGAATCCCTCCCAGAACTTTCACGCCGAAGGATTGCTCTGCAGCAGTCCAGCAGGAGCTGAGCTCTGGTGGGGGGGCGGGGGGCGCGGGGGAGCCGTCTTCCGTAGGCTCTGATCCGCATTCTCTGCCTTTCAGTTATGTCCGCTACTAACTCCTCTGATGGGTGGGATGGTAAACAATCTGATATCCTCAATAAACGGTAAGCCTCTTGCATTGGGTTCTTTCCGAATCCCTTCTCATTTCTGTCCTGAGTTCCACCCGCATAGCATAGCCCATTGTTCTCTCTAATCAGCCAGAAGCCACAGGAACGTTAACAGAAGTTGCCAGAATTTTCGGAAGGTGGCCCGTTTCTAATATTTTAGAAAATATTTGCTAATATTTTGTTCATTTACTAATAAGCAAATGTGGCACAGGTTGAGGCGAAGTGCAGGGCGCTCCTACAAGCGAAAGATCCAGAGCTGCACAGCAGGTATCCCGGGAAAGTTCCTAGCGACCCACCATGTTGTCCTGTAGTCTGTGGCTCACAGCTCAGCTCTCTCCTCTCAGCTTCTCCACTGGCCTCAGACTATCCCTTTTCCTTTGCGCAAGAATGAGCCTCCTGCAGGTGCTCCCAAGGATCACCGGGGCCGTTCAGGGCTTCCTCTGTCCACACAAGCCCCTTGAAGGGCCCAGGCCATGCAAGTGTTATGAGGACTGCTCTAGGGACTTGCACAGCAGCCCCATGGAAGCCAGTGGGCAGGAGGGTGCAGGTAGAGATCCCCTGCACAGGGAGACCCACGAGGGGGCAGGCGCAGCCGTGTGACAGGCCTCTGCCTTGGAAGCTGAGCTCTCTGCCTCCTGAGGCTGCAGGTCTGAGGGCCTGGAGCCCTGCCAGGTGCCTCCACAGCCCATCTTCCCCGGGGCTCCCTCCTCTGAATGCTCAGCCCGGCCTCATCGCCTGGGGAGTCCGCCGGATGCCGGACGCCCAGAGCCACGGCATCTCTGCCGTCTCAGGCCTGGGCACGTCTGCTCTCCAGTGCTCAAGCGATGCCTTCCCCAGTGGCTGCTCTGACCTCTGGGGACCACCTGCTCTTTGGGGATGTCCTGGCTTCTGTGTGGGTTTGCACCCATTCGAAGAGCCCAAGGCTTTGGCAGGCCCAGTAAGAGCTTCACGCTACCATTCCTTGCCTCTCCCTTTGGCTCTCTGAGCACATCCAGCCCCCAGGAACTGCCCCACGGTGGGGTTTGGTCCCTGGACTGAGAGAAGCTGAACATTGCGGGCACGGAGCCCACAGCGGGGTGGAAAACGGGTCGAGTCGGGCACCGCTTGACGTGACGGTTTGCTCTCTTCCCACACAGTGAACATTCCCTTTGGCTCATACGGGACAATCAAGTTCCGGCTGGCGGCCCTGCCCCGTACGTACGATGACCATGCTGAGCTGGATTTATCTGTGAGTATCAGTCCAGGTGGTGCGACCTGACGCTCTTCCTCTTCTGGGCCTGGATCATGCGCATCTCTCTTCCGGCTTCTCCCAGGCACTCCTGTTGGCACAACCCAAGGAACGAGGTAAATGTGCCCATCGCCCCAGCTGAGGATCCCAGAACCGGCCCCTTTCTGTTTCTTTCCAGGTGGACTTTGAGGTGTTGGGGAAGGGGCTCCTCTCCATCCCGGATGATGCCGCCCCCATTGACCCACCTCCCCTCCAGGGCTACAGCTACTGCCACAGCATCCACCCCGCATTCTTGAACATGCTGCTGTCTGTGGTAGCTGATAGAAACCCTCGCAGCTCTACGCCTGAAGCGGTGAGTCATCTCCGGTGCTGAGCTTCCCGGGAGTCGAGAGGGATGCCTAGAGCGGGCATGAGGGATGAATTTGGCCCGCGGAGGCTCTGGGACCCCCACCCTGCAGCCTCTTGCCTGGAATCTTGCACGGCTTGGGGGTGAGTCCCCTGGCCATCCCTTCCACGTGGCTCCTCCAAGGGAAGGTCACCCAGCCCCTGCCCAAGAGTTAAGGCTGGCGAGCTAGTGAATTTTACACTTTCATGGGCTCTCTGGAGAGCAAACAGGGCCATTGGGAGGAGAAGTAAGATATACACACACGGTAAGAATCCCAGGCTTTGGAGACATCAGAAACCTGCAGGGATGATGTCCAGTCTCCCCTGCCCCCCTTCGTGGCTTCACCGTCCCAGTTTAGCGGGTCTAGTACTGCTTCTTTCACGTTGCGCTTAACCTTATGGGGCTGGAGAATAATGTCAGACATGATGAAGGAGCAACAAGGTAGTTTTCTGGAGCCAAGGACTATGGGAACGTTCCCTTTATCTCCTCAATCAGCATCAGCCACGATTTATTTTTTATTGTCAATCTCAAAAGTCAAAACAAAAACAAAAACCATAAGGAAACATAGAAACATAGAAACACAGAAACAGAGCGAGTCAGAAGGGGCCTCCCAGGCCATCTAGTCTGACCCCCGGCTCCAGCCGGCTGCGCTCACGACATGCCCATCATGTGCATGTCCAGCCTGTCCTTGAACACCCTCACCGATGGGGCCTCAACGACCTCCCGTGGAAGCCCATTCCACGCCCTCGGGGTCCTGACTGTCAGGAAGTGCTTCCTGGCATCCAAATTGAACCTTGGCTCCCTGAGCTTTGCTCCCTGGTAGCGTGTTCTGCCTTCCTCTGCAGGGGAGAACAGGCCTCTCCCCATCTCACATATCCCCTCTGAGTCTCCTCTTCTCCAAGCTGAAGAGACCCAGTTCCCTCAGTCTCACCTCATACGGCATCCTCTGCAAACCGGCCACCAACCTTGTGGCCCTACGCTGCCCTGACTCCAACCTGGCTATATCCTTCCTGTAATGAGGGGCCCAAAACTGGACACAATACTCCAGTTGCGGGCACACCAGAGTCGTGTAGAGTAGTAGTAATACCTCTCTTGATCTCTGGCTATGCAACCAAGGGTGGCATTCGCCCTCTTGACCACCGCGTCACACGGCTGACTCACGTTCAGCCTGCAGTCAACCAGCACCCCGAGGTCCCTTTCACAAGTGCTGCTCTCCAGCCACTAACCTGTACTTATGACAGCCATTCCTATGTCGCAAGGGCAAGACCTTGCACTTATCCACATTGAACGCCATCCTGTTGTCTCCTGCCCACTTCCGTAGTCTGTCCAGATCCTTTTGGATCTGGAGTACCTGCTCCTCAGTTGTGGCCACTGCTCCAGTTTTAGTGTCGTCTGCGAATTTGATCAGCAGACTGTTCACCCCTTCTTCCACATCATTAATGAAAAGATTAAACAGGATCGGCCCCAGGACAGAGCCCTGGGGGATCCCGCTTGTCATTGGCCGCCATCCCGATGATTCCCCGCTAATGGTTACCCTCTGCTTTCGGTCAGTCAACCATGCCCTAATCCACCGGACAGTGCTTTGGTGTATCCCAAAACTCCTCAGTTTCTCCACCAGGATATCATGGGGCACTTTGTCAAAGGCCTTGCTGAAATCCAGGTATACCACATCCACTGCATCCCCTCCATCTAGCCATCTTGAAACCTTGTCATAGACTTCCACAAGGTTTGTCTGGCAGGACCTGTTTTTGCGGAAGCCGTGTTGTGTGGCTGTCAGCCTCCCTTCCCTGTCTAGCAGCACTAGATCTCTCTCGATTATGAGCCTTTCCATTGTTTTTCCTACAATGGGTGTAAGGCTAACCGGTCTGTAATTCCCCATGTCCTTCCTACTTCCCTTTTTGAAAATTGGGACCACCGATGCCACCCTCCAGTCCTCTGGAGCTTCACCCGTTCTCCACGAGGCCTCAAAAATGGAGGCCAGCGGGCGTGAGAGAACCCCTGCCAACTCTCTAAGTACTCTCGGGTGTAACCCGTCAGGGCCTGGCGCCTTTGTAATGTCCAATGCCCTGAGGAGCCCCTCGACTTCAAGGGGGGGTGACTCTAATCTGTAACGGGCCTCTTCCTCCCGGTATACCCTTCTGCCTATTTCCCCCAGTACCCATTTCCTACGGAGGCTCCTCTTTCGTCTAATCCCCCTAACCACCTCCTTTCGCATCCATGGCGGCACTCTCCTCCGCCTCCCCACCTTACTGACTAGAGGCATCATCAAGGCTTGCGCCTGCAAAACCTCCCTTTTGAGTGCCATGCACCCCCCTCAACTCGCTGGCCTTCCAGTAACCTGTCCCAGGAGACTCCCCAGTCTGGCCTTCAGTTGGCCAAAGTGGGCCCTAAGGAAGGGAAGAGCGCGGCTCTTGAGGGTGCCATGACCGAGAAGACTGTGCGCAGAGGGCGCATTGCCCAGTGCAAACGTGGGGCTGCCAGTGGGGCAGGTTTCCATCCTTTGTGAGCACAAGTGCATGTTTTGTGCACCCCTGCTTAGGGCCCGGCTAGAGGAGCGCTCTCCTGGCTCCTGCCCTCGGTGAGGACAGAGGAGAATGGGGGGGAGGGGGGGCGGGGAGTTCCCCATAGCAGCCACTTCTGCCTTTCCTGGCCCGGCCCTGTGCCAGGGCACCAGGTGTAACAAGAAGGGGAGGCCCTGCGGAGCAGCCCAAGCGCCACTGGTGCGCATTAGCCCCAGGGCTCACCAAACACCCGGCTCAACTTCAGGGCAGTTTATGAAAGCTCTGAGGAGGGGAGGGGAAGTGGGATGCAGAAGGCCAACGACCCGCGGGCCACGTCCTGGGACACATGCGCCTGCCTTCCCCAGAGTGCCCTGTCCTTCGATGTGTCTCTCCTGGGAAGCCCAGATCTGGACCTGGCGAATGGCCGGGCGGTGGCTCGGCTCCCTGTGCAGATCGAGGGGGTTGCCAAGCGCGCGGATGGATCCCACGCCCTGGTGCTGGTCGTGAAGGACGTAAGTGCTGGCGGTCCCGGGAGGCCTTCCCGGCGGTGCCCGCTGTGCTTGGGGGGTCCCGGTGGGAAGCGGGTCTCTGGGCGACCTCCTCGGCAGAGGGCCGACTTCTCGACTGTGTGCCTGCAGACTGTTGGCCTCAGCCTCGCGTTCTCCATGCCTGACAGCAAGCTGCACGTGTCCCTGTCCATCGCCAGGTGAGTCGCCCGCTGCGGCTTCGCCTCCTCCACTCCTGTCTCAGGTCGAAAGGACCCTTCCCCAGTCACACACGCCTGCCCAGAGGCCCCGGCAGAACAGGGAAACAGGAGCCAATAGGAATCTTAATCGCTCATGGGGACTAGCGCCCTGATATTTAAGCCACCAAGCTGGGCAAGCGGATCGGCTGCTTAACTTCAGCACCCTTTTCCAGAACAGCTCCCAGGGGCGTGTGGGATGGGGAAGAGGGAGGCTCCGGCCTGCACCCAGTGCCGGACCTGGAGGAAGGGTCTTTCTGAGACATGCCGAGCCAGGCCGGGGAAGGGGCTCGGCCAGGGCTCAGGGGCTGCTCGACTCGTGCGCTGCGTCCGGTGTCATCGCGAAACCAGAAGCTTGAGAAGGCAGTGAATCTTCGCGCTCGGGGTTTTGACCGTTTTGCACCTTCCACAGCCACGAGCTGAAGCTGGTCTCCTCGGCCGCTGGCGACACACAGGTGAGCTGACCTTCCCGCGGCAGCGCCTTGCTCTCAAGGGCTCTCAGCTGAGAATGTTGGCTGGAGCTTGCTCACCTCCACCCTCCTCCTCCTCCTCCAGGTGGCCGGTCTTGAGCCTCAGCTGGACAGCCTGCTGAAGGAAACCCTCCTTCCTCCCCTGAATGGTAAGCGGCCGGCCAGGGCGCTGCCATGCACGGCCGGCCGGCGGGCGCAGGCTCAGCGGGCTCTCGAGGGCAGAGGCTGCAGGGAGGAGAGGAAGCCAAGCAGCAGAAGGGGCTGGAGGGTCCTCCACAGTGGGTCTGGGTTGCAAGGCAGGAAGCATAGAAACATAGAAGCAGAGCGAGTCAGAAGGGGCCTCCCGGGCCATCTAGTCTGACCTCCGGCACCAGCCGGCTCTGCTCACGACACGTCCACCGTGTGCACGTCCGGTCTGTCTTTGAACACCCTCACCGATGGGGCCTCAACGACCTCTCGTGGAAGGAGGGAAGCGCAGGAGAGCTTCGGGGAGCACAATGCCAGGCTGTCTGGGATGGGCTCTTTTGGACCCTCTTCAGAGGCCCCGGTCTCTGTGCAAGGGCCAGAGAGGCAGTGTGGCGTGGTGGTGAAGAGCAGGGGACTGGGACAGGCGATCTGGGTCCGAGTCCCCACTCGGCCATGGAGCCCACTGGGTGACTTTGGGCCAGTCACAGACTCTCAGCCCAGCCTACCTCACAGGGCTGTTGTTGTGGGGATAAGATGGAGGAGGAGAATGATGCAAGCTGCCTCGAGCCCTTTGTAGGATATAAATCGAAATAAATAAATAAATAAGGGGACCACCTGAGACAGCTGCGGTGGGTCCTCGTAGTGTCTAGGCCGGGGTCACCAACACCGACTGGCGGCAGTTTTCCAGCCCTCAGCCAGGGTTCCTCTCCCAGCCTTACCTGGGGATGCTGAGGCTTGAACTGGGGGCCATCTGCATGCACCCCCGAGCCACACGGAGCACACCCCACTTCAGGAATGCTCTCTCTGTTGTTGTTGTTAGTTGCGAAGTCGTGTCCGACCCATCGCGACCCCATGGACAACATTCCTCCAGGCCTTCCTGTCCTCCACCATCCCCTGGAGTCCACCTAAGCTCACTCCAACTGCCCCAGGGACTCCATCCAGCCACCCCATCCTCTGCCGTCCCCTCCTTCTTTTGCCGTCAATCCTTCCCAGCATCAGGCTCTTCTCCAGGGAGTCCTTCCTTCTCGTTAGGTGGGCAAAGTATTTGAGTTTCATCTTCAGGATCTGGCCTCCTGAAGAGCAGTCCGGGTTGATCTCCTCCAGGACTGACCGGTTTGATCGCCTTGCGGTCCAAGGGACTCGCAGGAATCTCCCCCAGCACCAGCTCTCTCTGAGCAGGTGCAACTAGTAACAAGACCTTTAAAATCTTTTCGGTGCCAGGCCAAAGGTGCTTTTATCATCCAAAGGCTGCCAAGCCTGAAGCTCACTCTTGAAGTAGGGTCACTCCTGCTTTCTGTCGTTAGAAAGAAAGCATTTTGTTGCTGCTTAAAAGCCCAGGTGACCGAACGCCCTCCTGCGAGCGCAGCCATGGCCCTGGCACGGCATTGCAGGCCTCAGGGAAGCATTGCTGCCCGGCCTGCCGAGTGTCCCTGAGCTCTCCTGGCTGGTTGGGGGGCTGCAGACCCTCCCCCCAGTGAAGGGGGCTCTGGCCCCTGCAAAGACCACTGCGACCTTTCGGCATCACTTGCCTCTGCGGCTGTCTCTGCCCCCTGCCCAGTTCTGTGGGACCGGATCCTGCCGCTGCCTGTGGTGGAAAGCGCAAAGAGCAGTGGTCTGGCTGAGCACGTGCTCGCTGGATCTTTGCCCTTCCAGGCTGAAAAACAGGGCTCAGCTGGGTGGGTCCCGTGAGTGGTCAAGGCAAGGCTTCTTTGCACGGAGGGGCAGTTGCTGCTGCCCTCGGGGGGCTGCAGTGGGGCCACCCCCGGGGAAACCCGCTCAGGACCCAACAGGCAACTGCAGCCCCATTGGAAGAAGGCGACTGAGAACGCGGATCCAGAATCCGCACCTGCATCCAAACCGTCGCCTTTGTACGCTGCTTTTGCGCTTCCTCTTGTATCTTGCTTAGCTCTCCCTGGCTTGAAGTGCAAGTGGCTTGTTTCACTGGCTCAGCAGGGCTTGCCAGGAGGAGGGCTGGCTTTTGCTTTTTTTACATGGAAAGGGGCTCTGCTATAATGATATATTATTAGCCTGACAAGCCGTCATTGGCACATCATGATGCTCACTAGAAAGGCATATGGAGACATCGCCGGCTTTTGAAAGCAGGTCAGAGAATTAAGGGAGGCCTGCTGAAAATTACATTTGTTTTTAAACACCCAGATAGGAAAACCGAAGAAAGAGGGTCCATGGGGAACCACCCACTCCTCCGGAGCCCATCTTAGACTGGTCTCTGGCTCTGAGAGGGGAGTCCCATTAAAACTGGGTGAAGGACGCTCTCTCCATAGATCTGGCTGCAGAACAGACCTTGGCCAAAACTACTACATGAAAGGAAATTCCCCATCTATTCAAGAAGGCCAAACCATCATTTAAGTCGTAACAGCTGATCGTCCACCAAGAGCTGAGTTAGAAGCTGGGACAGAGAAAGTGAAGAAAGCCCTGCTGCTTAGTCAAAATGATTTAAACCGCAGAAGCCCATTTGCAGCTTGAAGTTTGGCTCTTCCTTTTTTCTCAGGATTTAGCTCACATAAAGAAATCCTTTCTTTCGGAACACAATGAGCTTTTAACAATACTCAGGAGAGCAGCCAAAACAATCAGCCAAGAATACGGAAGTGCAAATGGAATGCAATCATGTGAGATTGTGCATTTGAAGGCACGATTTAATTTAAACGAGGCGACGGTGCAGAATGGCTTCTGAGAGCAAGTTGAGGAAACAGTGGGCAAATAAGCATGAAAGGAGTAAAAACGTGAAAAACATAAAATGGGCACGTTACAAAAATGCAGCTTAGTACTTTCTTTCATCTTACTGAGACCGGGAAGTTTGTCCTAAGGACAGCTTGATGGATGACGCCCTGCCTTGCTGGATGGAAGATCCAGAAGGACAGCCCATCAGGCAGGGCTTGCTCCTTTGGGGATGCAGAAGGGGGACGCGCAGGGCACATCTCGCTGCCGTGCACCGGTTAGCGGGGCCCTTTCCTGTTGCACAGCGGTCCCTGGGGAGCACATGCGCCGCCAGAGGTGGCACGCAGGTCGCCCCAAAAGCGGCCCGCTGCCATGCAGCGGCTGCCCGTTGGCACAAGCCCGGCTTAGCGTCCTGGAACTGTGATCATCCTGTTCCAGGTTTAGACTCTTTTGGCAGCCTTGCTCATTTTTCCTTATTTTGAGCGGCTCATGGTTTTCTGCCGGGCCTGGTTGCTACGTGTGGCACATTTCGTGTTAGGGTTTGGTCTCCCATCGTGTTGCAGTCTGTGGAGCTGTGGCCAAGTCAAGCCATGAGTTCTTCCACCCAGTGGCAAATAATCCACTTGGACCGATGGCCTTCATGGCCCCTTCCAACACCACTGTTCTAGGATTCTATGAAAATGTTGGGATTCAGCCTGGTATTTGAAGCCAGAGGTGAGTAGGAAGTAGATTTCCAGATGCTTGGGACTTCAGCTCCCATCATTCCTGATCATTGGCCATGTTGGCAGGGGTTTCCGGAAGGAAAATCCCAGAACCTCTGCAGGTCTTCCTCCATCCAGCCCGTGCTGAACAACGGAGCAAGCAAGCAGGCAGGGTCTCAGGAGGGCCCATGCAGCCCTGGTCTTGCCTGTGGGCCAGGAAGCGATTCGGGGCCACCGCCCATCCCTCAGTGGCAGGATCAGCCTCTGGCTGCAGAATCACGTCTCTTCCAAGCCGTCCAGGACCTTCCCACTTGTTCCCTAGAGCCCTTTCGTGAGGGGATCCAGCTGCCCACCGCCATCGGCACTTCGCTGTCCAACGCCCACTGCTGGGTTGCTGAGGTAAGCCCCAAACGGCGCAGCCCCCCTTGCTTGAGCGACTCTGCCTTGGGAATTCCGGCATGGAATGCCTTAAGGAAATTGCCTTGTTGGGGGTCTTGCAACAACCTGTGAGGCTGGGGAGTACCAGCATCCTGCTCTGGGGAGCGGCAGGGCCGGGGGGGGGGGGCGGCTTCGACTGCAGTGAAGGGAGGTGGCCTCATGGAGGCAGTGACTGGGAAGAGCCGTCTTCCCAGGTCCTCGCTCTGGCCGCCCCGACCCCAAAGCAGGGTCCCCTGCGCTCCCTCGGATCCCTGCGCCAGGCCCGTCTCTAAGAGGCTGGCCAGGACAGGCATGTTGCAGTGGGCAGCCCTGCCGCTCTGTGGGGCCACGTCACGGAAGGACGGGGATTGCGGGGGAGCTGCCCCACAAGGTATCCCACCAGCCCTGGGGCCCTTCCCACTTTGTCCGTGGGCTCCAGGGCAGCCTGTGGCCTTCCCAGTGGCGGGGCCTGGAGTCCACGTGCCTGCCCTTCACATGAGGAGACCCCCGTAAATGGGCCCGAGATGCAGAGGATGGGCGCTGGCTGGCAGCCCAGCCGCCTCCGCAGCCGGAGTGGCCAAGGGGGGCACGCGGAGCCGACGCTTGCAGGGTGCTGGGCGCAGGCTCTCCCTGGCACCCCGTCCTCCCTGCGGTGAGACGTGCGGGGAGAGCTAAGCCTTCCCCCTCTCCTTGCACAGGACTCCCTCATGATATGCATCTGAACCAGAGGACCTCCCTGAGCGAGGGGGCAGAGAGAAGACCCTCGCCCCACTTCCACGCGCCCCCTCCCCGTGCCATCATTGTCCAATAAAGAGCTTGCCGCACTCCATCAGCCGCCTGTGTTGCAGGGCACGGGCTGGGTGCAGGGCGCTCCCGGGCCTCGCCGGGCGGGCGGCTCTTCCACGCCATCATCCCCCTGCTGGGCTCGCTGGCACCTCGTGCACTCCTGGGGCCAGAGGGCCGGGGAGGATGGGCCTGCCGCCGCACCAGGGAGGAGAGCAGCCGTGTGGCACCGCCACCTGCGGGGCAGCCTGAAGTTTCACTGGACCAAGTGTGGCCCACATGGAGGGCTTTGTGGCCCACAAGTCCCAGTACTTCCGGAGGAGTGTTCCCGGTGCTAACAGCTGGAAGGCGCCACACCTCAGCGGTCCCGGGTTTTCTTTCCTGACTGATCTTGCCTGGGCTACTCACAAGAGGGCTGCCAGAGGAAGAGGAGACTCGGGGGGGATCTGCTGACGACATACAGGTAATGAGGGGCTGTCACACGGAGGTGGGCAGAGACCTGTTCTCCCCTGCAGGGGAAGGCAGGACACGCTCCAACAGAGCTAAGCTCAGGGAGCCAAGGTTCAGTTTGGATGCCAGGAAGCACTTCCTGACAGTCAGGACCTCGAGGGCGTGGAATGGGCTTCCAAGGGAGGTCGTTGAGGCCCCATCGGTGAGGGTGTTCAAAGACAGGCTGGACATGCACATGGTGGGCATGTTGTGAGCGGAGCCGGCTGGAGCCGGGGGTCAGACTAGATGGCCCGGGAGATCCCTTCCGACTTGCTCTGTTTCTGTGTTTCTATGATGGGAATTGTAGTTGCAGACATCCGGAGCATGCCAAGGTGGGGAGGGCTGCTTAGAGCAATGCTCATATTTCAGGACACAGTTAGTCGCCTGCAGGCAAGCCACACAGCTAAAGGGACTTGTTATGTTTTGCTCTGTCAGTTGGAAAATTCCAGTCATTTCACGGTTTGATCTCCATCCTTATCTCGCCACCCCAACCACAGAATGCTGCTCAACTCTTGGCGGGTGAGACGGCGAACCCGTCCATTTAAGTGGGGGCAACAGCCGGGCCATTCCACCTGCCCCCCTTCTCATAGTCAGGTTCGGATCAGTGTATTGGCTGATAATTTGGGCTGGTTGCAGCAGGGGCACCGGAGGAGGGGCATGGAATTGGGGGTATTCCAGCCTGCGGGAGGAAAAGAGATGTTGGAAAGAGCACAGCAGACTCGGGGAGAGGCATATTTTAAAACAAAGGCTGGGGGCGGGGGGGGGGACGCCAAAAATCCAAGGTTGCAATCCTATGCGTGTTGAGACAGAAGGAGCCCTCCGGTGCTCAGCATCTGCCCATCCCCTGGCCAGCTGGCCTTCCTCTGAGCTCCTCATCTGCACCACGGGCCATTTCCCCTGGATGCAGCCAGGCCGGTGCTGAGAAGCATCTCCCAGCCAGCACGCTGGGAAGTGCGGGAGTCTCTTTTCTGGCTAAACCTTGGTGGGCCTGCGTCCCACTTCATGCAAACCTGTCCTGAATCACACGTGCCCACACACTCCCAACCGGCTGGCCATCAGCCGGGGATCCCCCAGTGCCCTCAGCTCCTCCTTTTTCTGCGAGAAAGTGGGGCAGAACTCCCCCGTTGACTCAGCACATGCTGAAGAACGACGGCTTTCCCTCCTTCTGCAGCCTGAAAACAGCCTTTGACTTTCCCATGGACAGCGCACAGCACAGGGAGCAAAGCAACCATGCGCCACCCGATGAGGGCCAGAGGAATTTCCTCACACCATTCGCGTCTTGCCCTGAGGCCTCCCCTGCACTGGCCCTGCAGGCTCCCGCTAAGGCTGCTGGCCGGCAGCTGGCTCCATCCAGCCCCTTGCAGCCCAGCCCAGCCGAGCAAGACGCCGCCTCTCCGCTTTGCTTGTTATGGGGTGTTCTTCTGCTGCGAATCTGAGTCATGCTTTGCACAGTGACGAGGCGCACCGCTCCATCCACGTTAAGGGGCGACGCGCTCTTCTGACCGGCCGCTTCTTGGTTCCTCTGCTTTCCCTGCGATGCGGTGATGCTGATGCGCCAGCCGCCCGTGGAATGGCAGGCGAGGCTCTTGTCTAGTGTGAAGCCACGCGCCTCCCCTTGCACTCCCATGTGTGACCCGGCACCCTCCGGGCAGCGGCGGCACGGACTGATCTAGGCTGTCCTTTCAGCTTCAGGGGCGTGCTCAAACTTTCTGCGACCTCGACTGCTTGCCCTGAGCTGTGCGGAAAAGCCCCCCGTTCCGCGCACTCACAGATGCTGGGGCAAAGGCCAAGGGGAGCTGCTCTCATTCGCTGCCTGGAACAGGAGGGGTTCACACGGGCAGCGATCAGGGTGAGTGGTCAGTAAATTCGGAGGCACCTGCACCTTCTCTGGGAGCTTTTGCTGCTCGTTCCTTCTCCCGCCAATGCGGTTGCATCAACAACTGGAGCAAAGCGAAGCTCCCTGATTTTGAAGCATCGCTCGGCGATCCTGAAGGAGGCCAAGGAAGGCAAGCATCACTTCACTGCGGTCGGATGCTGCTCCGCCCCTTGTGTCACGCAGCCGCCATGTTTGTCCTGTTAATGCCCTCTTTTTTCTACTGTTTGGAGGGGATGAAGGGGGAAGCAGCTGTTTCCGCAGTGAAGTATTGGGGCATCCGAGGCAGCCGGAATCCCCCGGCCAGGGGTACGCAATGGCGCACGGCATGCAAGCCATTCTCTGGCCTCAGGGGGGCCCGGCCTGAGCGGTGCATCCCGGGCGCCCTGCAGCTCTGCAGGCGACGCTCCGACGGCGAGGCACTCCTGGGCTGAGCAGAGCCGCTCGTGACCCACCCCCGTGAGCGGCATTTCAGCCCCCCCGACGGCCCCCTTGGGTCTCATTCCCTGCGTATCCCCACCCCTTCCTCCTCCAGCCTCACCTTAGAGACCACCAGGCAACCATTTTATTCCAGAGATGAGCAAAATAAGGGGTATTTTCCCCCTTAACTTCTGGCAACTTTTGCAGCCGGTTGTCGTGTGGTGGCATCGACACGTCTCTGGCTTTGGTGGCCCCGTGAGCGAAAGCCCCCCTAACGGTCCTGCCCCCGACAGCCCAGTTCAGCTCCCACGGACTCCAGGCTGGGGCTTCCTTGATGGGACCCCTCCACCTCCCGGAGGTCTTCCTTTCCTTTGGCTTTCCCTCACCCGATCCCCTTCTCCAGGGAATCGTGCCCGCTCATGATGGGTAGCTGCGGCTTCAGTGACACGCATGCGAATTGTGGGTGGAGGGACACAGTGCAGAACACACGGCAATGTTATATGAAGGGCTGTGAAGGCAGTTGAGCCTCGAATACTCCCGGGGTCAGTGGCTGGGGTGGCGCTCTTCGCAGAGGTCTGAAGCAGGCACTTTGCTGCTATTTGAGGGGTGCCAGCCAGAAACCCCAAATGATGCTCCAGCTGCTGTGCGCACCAGAGCGATTGCGAGGCACCCTGGGAAGTGTTACAAAATGGACGTGGCTATGGCTGCTGAGGAAGCAAATGTGTTTATTGTGAAGAGCATTCCCAGGAGCAAACATGGTCACCCTAGTTCACAGACGCACCTACATTTGTCTATCCACAGTAGGACAAAGACGCTCGCCTGACAACCCCTTTCAAACATCAGATTAACATTTTTCCTTTACCTATCCTCTACCTGAAAGAACGGAGAGCATGAAAGGCCTGTTCCTTGGTTCTGCTGACCATACAGGCATGTCCCTGGGATCACGCTGACCCTCACGCTGCGTCCCTGTCCTTGCAGCCCGACCCGTAAAGCAAATCCAGCCACTGAACCCTGCTAGAACTGAAGTACAGAGTGGAAGGTGGGAGACGTGAAAAGGCAGATCGAAGCTTGCCCCCTCCCATCATCGTGCTGATTTACATCCCCTCCCTCATGTGAAAAAGAAAGCACCCAACCCTACTGGCTATGGACATGCAAGGACTCCCATCTTCTCCTCCTACTGGAGAATAAAGGTCCGCCAGAACCTGCGCAAACGAAGCCTAACGCGCCTCCAAACCAGGACAAAGAGTTAAATCAAGTTAGGGAAACAAAGGATCCTATAGATGTCGATTCTTCTCTCTTTCTTGCCAAGAGGCTCCTCTTGGCCTCCTCCTGCGCAGCGGGAACCAGCCGGCCTGCTCGGCCGCGAAGTCCTGCCCGCCTCTCACACACACAGCACGAGCAGCCCCTGCAGAAACGGAGGGAGGGGAGAGTGGCAGGCCGTGCACTGGGGGGCCGAGAGGCTCGTCAGGGAGCGAGGCCACTGCTGTGGGAGTGGCGGAGGTGCTGCTGGACGCTCCAAGCAGGGAGCCGGGTCAGGAGAGGCACCAAGGCACGGCTGCAACCTTACCGGGCGGCCCTCTCTGCTGGAACCAGTGCTGGACTGGCTTCGGTCTGGTGAGAGGCCTGGAAGGAGCAGCTGCTCCAGCTCACAGAAGGTGCTTTCCAGCTGCCCACACCAGCATGCCCATGGCACTGGTGGCCCGGGGGGGGGGTCAGACTAGATGGCCCGGGAGGCCCCTTCTGACTCGCTCTGTTTCCCTGTTTCACCGCTTCAGGAGCAAGAGAAGTGGGGCACATACTCCTCAGGACACCTGCTTATGTCCTGTGTATTTTTGAGATGTCTGGGCACATGCCCCTCGTCCTAGGCTGCCTGCCCCACGCCTGACAAGCTTTCCGAGGAGCTGCCCCTCCAAGGCTGCCTTGCCTGGAAGGATTGCCCACCAGGACGCTTAGCATCATAGAACGGTAGCGTTGGGAGGGGCCAAGAAGGCCACCGGTCCAAGCCCCTGCTGGCGCAGGAGACCAAGTCCCACCATCCCGCTCAGAGGGCTGCCCAGTGTGGGAGAGCCCCCCACCTCTCCGGGCAGCTGGTCCCACTGCCGTATTGTGAGTGCGGAAGCCCTTCCTGATGTCCAGCCTGAATCTGGGTTGCCGCAACTTGAATGGATTATTCCGTGTCCTGCACTCTTCTGGCATCAGCGAGAAGGGATCCTGGCCTTCCTCTTTGTGAGGAAGGCCTTTGAGGTACTTATAGAGGGACATCATGTCTCCCCCCAGTCTCCTCTTCTCAAGGCTCAACATGCCCAGTTCCCTCAGTCGCTCCTCACGGGGCGGTGTTTCCAAGCCCCGGATCATTTCTGAGCTGAAGGGAGCTACTCCGGGAAAGCCGAGCGGCAGTGGGGCGGCTCAGCTGCTCCGTGGGGCTCTGTGAAAGCAGCGTCTCGGTGTGGGGGCGGCTGGCCAAGGGGGCTGGCCAGTGCGGGCGGGGGCAGGGCGAGGCCTTACTTGCATGATCTGGATCGTGGGGTAAGCCATATTAATGTGCAGCAGCGAAGGCACCGGGATCCCGACCGTCAGGCTCTCTGCAAGAGGAAAGCGGGAAGGTGTGGGGGGTGCTGGCCAGTCGAGGGAGGGGCGCCCTGGTGGCAGCAGCAGGCAAACAGGGCCCAGGACGGAGCGTCGCTGATCCCCCGGGCCCGAGGCAGGCCATGGGGAGGCTCCTACCCACCTGCCCCCGGCTCGCCCAAGGCACACTTCCTGCGGCGCTGGAGACCCAGCAGGGCTGCCTGCGGGCCGCATCAAGCGCCACACGAGGCCCCTCGCAGCCTGCTCCGTGTCCAGGCCTCATGATGGGCGGCTGGCTCCAGCTCTCTGGCAGCAGGACTGGGAAAGGGGCGAGTGGGTGGGGAGGGAACCACTGGGCAGAGGCTGTGCTGGAAAAGCTCCACAGGGAGGGGCGGCTTGCCGAAAGGGGGTTCTGCGGGAGAGGGAGAGATCCAAGTGCTCGGTGCCAGCGAGGGCGCCTTACCGTTGACGTGGGGCACAAAGGTTTCCTTGAGGAGCAGCTGGATCAGCTTCACGAGACTAGAGACCTGAGGGGTGAAGCAGAGCAAGTGGGTGAGGTGAGGCAGCCGCCAGAAGCTGTGCGCACCTGGTGTGGCTTGTGCGCCAGGAGTGGGGCTTCTTGCGCATCAAGCGCTAAGCCACTGAGTGGCGCATCTTCGCTGGCATCCCTAAAACTCTTCCTCCCCGAGGGAGCCACTTGGTTCCATTGCCCAGGGGAACCGTGGAACTCCCTGCCACTTGAGGCCACCTGGACCTGCAAACTGGCTCCTCCCCAGCCACGGACCTGAACTTGGGTGGGCTTCCAATGGGTGAGCTGAATCCCCCAATCTTAGCCTATAAATATATGCTATTTCCATATTGTAATCAAACCTTGTCCCTGTGGGTGGGAAACTTCAGATCGGGCCCACAAGCAAAAAGCAAGAGGGACTTACTTCAATGGGACCCACATCTGAAGCAAGCAGGAATAATTCGATGCTGCAGAAAGAGACGAGGTATCAAAACGGATCAAGGCACCCGAACACCCAAAGCGACGCGCCCAAAGGCGGTGCTGGGTGGGGGGGATTTGCCGGGAAGCATTCCTTGGAAGGGCCTCTCTCTTGCACGCAAGTTGAAAACCCCCAGCCAGAGAAGGAGAGCCAGGGTGGTGTAGTGGTTAGAGCATGGATTGGGACTCAGGCGATCCGGGTCCGAGTCCCCGCTCGGCCATGGAGCCAACTGGGTGACTCTGGGCCAGTCCCAGACTCTCAGCCCAGCCTACCTCACAGGGTTGTTGTTGTGGGGATAAGATGGAGGAGGAGAAAGGTGTAAGCTGCCTTGAGCCCTTTGTAGGAAAAGGCAGGATATAAATCGAAAAATAAATTAATTAATAAGTAAATAAGTAAGGGGCACCAGGCTGCTCCGGCCTCAGGATGGACGGCCGGCTCCAGCTCTCTGGCAGCAGGGCTGGGAAAGGGGCGAGTGGGTGGGGAGGGAACCACTGGGTGTTTCCATGTTCCAAACACCCTTCCTTGAATGGATGTGGAAGGGAGGCTGGGGAACACCCCTCCGGACTGGGACCAGCTGCAGGCTCTGGGGACTGCAATGCTTCCTGTGGACTTTTCCTGGGACCGCCGGCACCTTTCCTCCTGGAAGGCTAGCCAGATGCTGGGAGGGGAGCACTAAAGGGGATGGGGGAGACGATTTCAGGGACTGGGTAGGGGTCTCATTCCCGACCTCC
>JAIXND010000771.1:1528001-1583534 GCA_023646645.1 Varanus salvator macromaculatus | reverse complement strand
GCCCACGCCTCTCACGGCGGTACTTACAGCCTTCAGGACGAAGAGGCTGGTGAGCGCCCCCGAGGGGCCCTTGGCCGAGATCGCGATCTCCGCCGAAAGCCCCAGGATGGCCTGCTTGGGCTCCAGGATCATGCGCTTGGCTCCGACCAGCGTGACGGTGACCTTCAGCGGCGACTTGTCGGGACACTTGGGGCACTGTGGCGGGAGCGGCACAACGGGGGAGGCCAGGTGGCACCTCCCCTGGCGGCTGCAGCTGGCCCCGGGCAAGCCGGCCCGGCCCCGTGCCGAGGGCGCAGAGGGTGGGCCGGGGATTCCGTGCCCACCCTGCGGACAGCGTCCCCGCCGGCATCCCCCCCGCCCCCCGTGCGGAGCCCTGCTGCGCGCGCACGCCCCTCTCTGGGTGCGCCGGGTGGGCAGAAAGAGCCGCGCACTCTCAGCCATGGCAGCCACCGGGGGGAACGCCCTCCGGGGGAGGCCTGCCCCCCCCTTCCCCAGCCTGGTGCCAGCACGTGCCGGACCTGGGCAAATGATGGCCCATTCCTGCCGGCCTGGCTTGGGCCGGTCTTCCTTCCGCGTTCCCCCAGTGCGGGAGGCGCGCTGGGCCCACGCAGCTGGACCTCTCCCGCCACCGTCGTGGCCTCCCCAGCACGCAGCGCCACGCGAGTCGCACGGCATGCGGGGGGTGCGGGTGGGAGCGGCGTGCAGCCAGATGGCCCTCTGCCCACCGCAGTGGCCCTGCCGCCAGGGCCGCTTGCCCGGCAGAGGCTAGCCGGCAGCCAAATGGGGTGGCCATGGGTGTCGCTTGATGCTGCCAGCCCCGCCCTCGAGGGGGCTGCGGATCCCAGGGGCGTGGGGCCGGAGGGGACCGATTCTGGTGCCCGTTTTATGTATTTGCACTACGCCTCCAGGCATTAAGTGCAGGATGCCCTGGAGCAGGGAGAGGGAACCTGGAGTGGGGCAGGAGGCTGCCCCGGGAAATGGGAACACGGTCCCACACCAGCTAGGAGCGGCGGCGGCAGAGACCGGGGGGGGGGGGGCGAGCAGGGCGCCACTCCCCCTCAGGCAGGGCCCTCTTCTCCTCTTTCGGTGCAGCAGCCAATGCCTGTTTTCTCCCCGGGGGCTGCTTGGCCTTCCTTCGGAAGGGGCAGCGGGACAGGGAAGCCCTCACGGGGCGAAGACTCACCTTGTGATGGGAAAGGAGGCTCGCAATGACATTCGTGAGCTCGACAGCCCCGGAGAACTGTAGGGACAAGGTTGGAGATGGCAGGTCCGGCTTGCCTGGACCGAGGTTGGGGGATTGTCGGCGTGTCCCCCCACCCTCCCAGACCACTCCCGCCCAAGCTGATGCTTCAGCGGGCAGGGGGCTTATCCCCCCCCCCCCGATGGAGCCCGCTCTCTTCCGCGGCACTCTGGGCCCTGGGAGCGTTTCCCCTTTGTGGGGCCAGGTCTTGGTCTGGGGCCATCCCTTGGCGCTGGCCACGCGCGGACGAAGCAGGGGACCCAGCCCCACGCCCTTGCTGCCGATCGGATCCTGGCTCTCTCCCGCTGCCCGCCCACACGGGAATCTGGAACCTTGTGGGGCGGATGTTATCTGTCCGCCTCATTTCCAAGGGTTTCCTTTCCACAGGAATAACGCTTCTTGGAGAACAAATCATGAGACAGCTCTCCAAACGAGGACAGATATTTGTGGGTAGGCTGCGTCGCCACCGCTGAGGAGGGCCAGTGGGACAGACACGGGCCCCCAGGGGTGCTTCCAGGCAAGGGTTCCATAGCCTCGTTACTCTACCCCATTCATGAAACTGTGTGTGTGTGTGTGTGTGTGTTTGTGCGGTCTTCCACGACTACGCCTGTCCCTTGGCTAACTGCCAACATCCCATTAGGAGGAGAAGACAGAGAGGCTGCCCCGTGCCTCCCCGTGCCTTCGGGCTGCTGGCGAGGGCAGCTCTCCAGCTGGAAGCACCCGGTGCAGGATCCAGGGAGGACCCTCGGTTTTTGAGGGGAGCTGGGCTGGGAGGGACCAGGATCCTACGGCAGCCGAGCGTTGCATGTGCGACTGGTGGCCGCTCAGGAAGCGTGGAGACCCGTCCCACCCTGGCTTCCGGGAACGGCCCCGTGGCACCGAGGTCCAGAGGCAGGGGTCTCAGCGACGAGGACCTGCCAGGGCCACCGTCCTCCGGAGCCCCACCTCTCGGGCAGCCCTTCTTCGGGCTGCCACTCACCACTTGCGGCGTGCAAATGAACTCCTGCGCCTGGACCTGGATCACCAGGCCGAACATGGTATTGAGGGTGGCCTGCGTGATGCCCAGGCTGAGTGCGTTCTCCCGCAGGGAGGGCTCCGGGTGCGGGACGGTGCTGACGGGCACGGTGATGAACCGGCCACCGGTTCGCAGAATCATCTGGAAAGAGAAAGAGGGCAGAGTGGACTGCGCAGCGTCGGTCGCGATCGTGGTTCCAGCAGAACGCTGAGAACGGCCGTCGCATTTGCTTCAGGCCGTGCGCGCCCCCTTTCAGATGCGGGCATGCACCTGAGCGCCGTGCACGGAACGCTGCAAGCAAAACACGCGGCCTCATCCCAGCCGTCCGCACAGGAGCCCGCGAGGCCCGGCATCGTGCGCGGCACCTTGGGCGCGGAGCAGAGGGCCTGCTCCCCGTGGCGCTCTCTGGGGATGCTCAGCCGGTCCCTGCCTTCCAGCCCACCTCACAGGACTGTGCGCGTGGGCTGCCCTGAGCGCCTTGGAGAAGGGGGGCTGGAGAATGGGGTGCTAAGTCGGCGTCTCATGTGGCCGACTGCAGGCGGGAAGTGAAAGGCTGACTGGTCTGAGGAGGGTCTCAGCCCATGGGGCAGGCCCAGAGAAATGCCCAGGCGCGCATTCTGTACCCATCTGGAGACCTAGGAAGGATCCTCTGCAGCCAGGCCAAAGAGCCCTCCAGCCCAGGCCAGCTGGGAGAAGCGGAGGCCAGAGACGCCCCACAGAGAAGCTGCTAGCAAGTGGGGCAGGGGGGCCCCTCTGGCTTCATGAGGAAGTCAGAGCTCTTGTGTTTCTCGGGGGCCCTGCTCCGTGTCTGGCTCGCTGCACTAAGAATTGCTGCCGGACCCGCCGGATCCTTTTTCCAGAAGCCGTTCGTGCTACAGTGTCCTGTGGCGAGGAGTTCCACAGGTTTACTCTGCGCTGAGAGGAGGCTGTCTGTTCCGTGGACTCGAGTCCCAGGCAGCCCGCTTCTGGCCAGACCTTCCTGACAGAGCAGTAGGGAGCTGGGTCCCGTGATCCGGGGAGGTGGTGGGCGCTCCCACACTGGAGGCCTCCGGGGTGCGGCTGGACAGCCACCTGAGGGGGATGGTCTACCTGGGAGTCCCGCCCTGAGCGAGGGACTGGGCCTGATGGCCCGCTGGCTCCTCCCCACTTGGCTAGTGTACCGCTCCGTGCAGTGCTGCTGTTGTGTTGCGTTACGACAACAGCAACTCCAATTCAATTCGTTCTCTGCAATACGGTTGTGCAGCTTACGTTCAGGTGCAGCACCAAGTAGCCCGATCGGATCATTGGCAGGGTGGCCAGCTGGTACTGGAGAGTCGCCACGGTGCCGATGGAGACAAGCACTGCAAGGAAAGCGCACGGCCGTCTCGCTGTGGCATCACAAATGCACTGTGCACATGCGCGTGCGCACACACAATCACAGACTGCCCTCTGGCACACGCAGAGGCGCACAACGCCCTTGCCCACGGCTGCTCACCCGGTGCTTCTTCCCGGTGCGAAAAGCCGAGCGGCCGAGGAGAGGCGAGGGATGGGAAGGCCGCGGGGAAGCAGGCCGGGCGCTCACGAGGCCCTGGGCCGCCAGGGGGTCCCGCGTCAGGTACCCCTTTCCCTTGCGGCGTCCCTGCGGTGAGCCAGGTGAGACCCGTGAAGGAGAGCTCCGGCCGGGGCAAAGCCTCAAGACCTGGCGGCGTTTCGGGGCTGCTCCTCCGGCAGAAAGAGGTGGGTGGCGGGGCAGGGGATGGGGGGGAAAGGCCAGGGCCGAGGCGGAGAGCGGGGGCTCGGCAGGGCCCGGCTGCCCGTCAAAGGAACTCACCGTTTGTCGTGTACAGAATATCGACCCGCGCCAGCCGGATGGTCAGCTGCACCACTGTGCACAGCTGGAATGAAGAGGAGCAGCAGCATGAAAGGCTGGCCCGGCACGGCGGGCACAGCTGCCCCCGCAGCCCCCCGGTTTCTCTGCTTGCCAGGCGCCTAGATGCGCCACAGGGCAGCGAGCGACGGAGGACGGCGTGTGTGCAAGGTGAAGCACGGCGCCGGGCACGGGCTCAGTTAAAATGCACCCATGGAGTCGTCTCTGGTCGGGTCGGCATGCGGGTCGGCTCCTGGGACAGCGCTACCCGCTTGGCACCTGCCTGGCCTCCAAAGAGCCATTGCGTTGGGCTGCAGCTCCCACAGCGCTCAGCCTTGGCCCTGCTGGCTGGGGAGTGTGGGAACTGCGGTCTGGGCACGGCCCTTTCTTCCAGCCCCACCTCTCGCCCCATGCAAGTGGCCCCAGATCCAAGGCAGCCTTCAAGCTGCTGCTCCTTGTCCTGGAGGGGGAAGCTCCAGCCGTCCTCCCTCCAGGGGCGGGGGAGTCAGGGACGCCGAGCCCCTTCCCACGCGGCGCCACCTTTGACCAGAGAGGGAAGGGCGCTGGGGAAGCCCGAGGCAGTGCTTCCTGGTCCCTGGTTGCTTATTCCTGAAGAAGGGAATCTGGGCGCAGCACGTTTTCTCCACGTGTCTCCTTCATTCGGGCTCTTCTCAGCCAAGCAGTTCCACTCCGCCCATTTGCTCCAGCTGCCCGGTCCCTTTGGCTGCCTTTTCCGGTAACTTGTCCAGCTCTACCTTATCTTCTTTTCGGATGAACTGATGGGGATTGGTGCCTAGCATTCCAGCTATGGCTGCACTGACCACTGGGCCGTTCTGCCGAGCTGCTGGGCTTTCTCTCCCTCAGAACCTCCAGGGGGGCCGCTGGGGTTCCCCCGCTGCCTCTCTCCAGCTGGCACTCCCACCAAGCTAAGCTTGTTCCGCACCGGGGACTCACCGACTTGGGCAGCGAGGCTGCCAGGATGGTTGTTATAATGGGCTGCACTTTGTTCACCAGCAGGCTGCAGAGACGGGGCAGAAGAAGCGAGCGGGCGGTTAAGGAAGAGAGGAGGACGGCCAGGCCTCCCCGCAGCGGCTCTCCGGTTGAGCCAGCCGCCGGGAGAGGTTTGCTACTTGGCACGGTGATGCCACACGCCCAGCCGAATCCGTGCGCTGCCTTCCCAGCCCGGTGTCCCCTGGTTGGCGGGGGCTTGGTGCACCACGCCGGGGGCCCCCCGGGACGGAGGCGGCTGTTGTAAGCCACGTGCCCTTCTCTTGTGTGACGTGCTCCATAGCAAACTCACGGCCAGGCCGCCCTTTGCCCTTTCCAGCCGCCTCCACCGGTGCCCACGTGAGGCCAGGGAGGCAGGTGTGGATCCCTCCCCAGCAGTCCCGATGGCCCCGTTTGCCCCTCGTCAGCTGCAGCAGAGACCCCCACGAGGGGGCAGGATTCCTGGCTGGATGTGGACCTAGGCATACTTCGAGTAGCCCCATTCAGCTCGGTTTCCTCCCGAACCAGGGCAAAGTGCTCCGTGCTGTCCAGAGGAGGAGGCTCACAGGCTCGGTCCTGCATGTGGGGGACAATCGAAGGGGGCTGCGAGGAGCCCCAAGGGGGGCAGGGGTGCCAACATGGCAGTTCAGCGCAAGCGAGAGCAAAGCAATGCATGCAGGGCTGAAAGGACAAGCCCGGGGCTGCGCTAGCGGTGGCCAAGTGAGAAGGGGCTCGTGGGCAGCGAGGGATGGCCAGAGGAGCATGTCGATCCGGCGCACAGCTGCTGTGAGGGAGGCACACGTGCCCGGCAAAGGCCGGGGGTTCCGTGCTGAGGGGCAGCCGGGATGTGACACTGGCCGTGCCTTGAGGATTGCGCTCCGAGGTAGGGGGTCTTCGGGAAAGGACGGCATGATGAATAAAACGGATTATTCCGTTCCTGCTTTCGTGCCTCCCTGGAGCAGCCCTGGCCCATGCGCCCGGGCCATCTTCAAACCCTCATGCGCAAACTCTCATCTGGGGCTCACGCGCCTCCAGCCAGAAGCTCCTTTGCCGCTCTTGCTCCTGGGCGAGCCGCTCGTTTCCGCAGGATGGTGCCGCAGCACCGCGGTCGGTGCCGGAGCGCAGGGAGCGGCGCTCTGGCTGGAACGGGTTCAGTCTCCGGAACGCCTCCTGGGGCCGCCTCGGCGCTCAGCCAAAAGTGCGTGTGGACGTATAAATTCGGGAACACTCACTGTGAAGGGCCGATGATCTTTGCAATTTTGAATTCGCTCTTGCACATCTCAAACTTGACGTCGACGATGCCCACTAAGTAATCGACAAATCTGAAACCGGTTTTTAGGTTCACGTCTACGATGACATCGATCCGCTCGTAGTGTTTGCCAAAATAGCTAAAGGAGAAGCAGGCACGAATCAGGGGAGGTGCGCTGGAGCGCCCTGTGTCGCTCCTCACACCGGGGCGCTTCTGGAGGCAGGGAAAGGGCGGGCGCTCTTCTGAAGAGCCAGCGGGGGGCCGGGGGGCCCGGGGGGGCAGGTCGCATGCTGTAATTCGTGGCCAGAACGTCCAACCGCCTGCTGCCGAAACTGGGTTTTCTGCGTCCCACCCGTGTGCTCTGCCAGGGAGCTGCAGTGCCCCCTCCTTTTCAGGCATTTTTCACCCTGTGGGGTACGATTAGCCGATTTTGCTCGGGCTTCCGGTTGAATTCTGAGGGCTTGACAGCTCCCTGGCCATAAGCCAACAACCCACGGGGGGCCCAACAGCAGCCCCTCCCCCCGATCCTCCCATGAGGATCTCGGGGGCACTGTGGGAGCACCGAGTTGTCTCCCACACCCCCCGCCCACCGCCCCTGCAAGCCACGCTCGGCTCCCCGCAGCGCCCTTCCTCCTAATGTTTGCTGGCGGTTGTGCCCCCTGCGGTCCCCCCCAGGCGGCCCAGCAGCACCCTCCCTTTCGTGCCCAGGACATGCGCCGATGTTTTCATGCGTCGGGTTTTAGGAAATACTTTTGGCGAGGTTTGTGCAAATCTGGAAGCCTGGAGGTGCACGGGCAGGGGAGCCAGAGGTGGGTGCGGAGGGGGGGGGTCGGCTGACCCCTCCCCTCCCCTCCCCTCCCCTCCCCTCCCCTCCCCTTCTCATGGGTTGGCTGGTCGACCCCTTTGCCCATCTATCTGGGTTGGGATGACACAGCTATCCATGATGGGCGGAACAGTTCTCTGGAGCGGCCCACTGTTTCTTGGCTGACTTGCTGCCCCTGCACAAGCCACCCTGGGGAAATCAGCACGTGTTCGCATGATCAGACTCCCCATCAAGGGTTGCCGCGTGCTGCGAACCTGCTCAGGGCATCCCTGAATGCCAGGCCCTGGAGAGGGACAACAGTGTGAGTGGACCGCCACCACCGCCCGTCCTGGGAACCTTCTCCAAGGGAAGCTGGATGCTGAAGCAGGTGCTGCTCCGTCGGCCTGCGTCAGGACGCAGATTCTGGCCTCATTCCCCAGCACTGATAAGACGCCCCTGCAGCTACAAGTGACGGAGTACCGTGGTGCCCACGTGCATGGGGCGACTGTAATGCAGGCAGAACCGTCTTCCTTTTTTCCGACAGGGAATTGCACGGAGCGCATTCCCCCCACCCCTTTGCTCCATTCTGCAGCGGACAGCAACGTGTCGGGCCAGCCTTTCTTCCTGCCCTTCCCTGCCACGTCCACCGAGATCTCGGGGACTCACAATTTAGCGCTGAGATGCAGCCTGGCTTTGAGATACAGTACGGCGAATCCATTCTCTTGCAGCTCCACACTGATGATCGGAACGAAGACCCTCACCACGTGCAACCTGAGGAAAGCAGGCAGGCAGGGAGGCAGTGAGGAGGGAGGTGGGCTTCCGAGGGCAAGCGCCTGCATGCGAGAGCAGAAAGGGATCCGCGGCGGAAACGGATCTGTGCCGCTGCCTGCAGCGAACGAAGCAGATGCCACGGCAGAGGAGCGTTTCGGCACCGCCTCTGTGTCGCAAGGAGATGGAGACGAGCCCCGTGCTGGGGCCAGACAGGGTCCCCTTCACCCTACGAACTGCCCTGCCTGGCTTGGACCGTGGGAGGGGAGCGAGGCCCTGCCGGCAAGATTGCTCGGCTGTTCTCAGGAGGAAGATAATGCTTTTGTGTCCTCACTTCAGCCTCAAACCTGCCCTTTGAAAGAGACCTGAGACTGGAGATCAAAGAGGGCTCGGGCTCGCGAGAGTGACTGTGTACACAAGAGCTAACGGAGCCTGCATGGCGGCACAGCCAGTGCCAAGCCGTGAGTGCACCTGCGGGTCAGGTAGCAAACTTGGAAGCCCAGGAGAGCCCCCTTCCTTGTCTCCTCTTCTGGGGGAGGCAGCCGCGGGCCTCCAGAGGCCCACAGGGGGCCTTCGGTGGCCGTCGAGACTGTGGCCAAAGCTCTTGACCAAAATGCCCGGGGACTTTTCTGGATGGGAGGCCACCTTTCCCGCCCTTCAGTGCTACTGTGCGGAACGTCGGAACGCTGCTCGCTGGCGGGGTTGCTGAGGGGTGTCCTCCATTTCGTGAGACGATGCCTGTGCAGAGGAAACGGGCCGTTTTCTCCCTGTCCTGTAACACTTGGCTCTGGAGCGGCCCAAGGAAACCGACGGGCAGGCAATACATGACGATGCCCAGAAAATACTTTGCCCAAGGCACAATTGGCTGCAGGAGTTCGCCTGCCGCAAGCTGCCATGGTGTTGGGTGGCTTTGAGCAGCAATTGGACATGCTTTTGGAGGAAGAGTTTCAACAGTCCTTGCAAACGAAGGGTCGAGAACAGAAGCAGCTTGACTGTGGTGGGTGGTGACCACAAACAGCGGGGAAAAAACATTATCGGCGAGTCAGGGAGGCGATGGGAACTCAGGAGAGCGGAGGAGAGAGTGGAGCTGGATGCCTGAGAAATTAGATGGGTGCTGGGCCGGGGGATCCTGGTGCATATTGTCAAAACTGGTTTTCCTTAACCTGATGCCCTCTAGATGTGCAGAGCTGCAATTCCCATCGTCCCAGCCAGGGAAAACAGATTACATGGGTGTTCTGCCAGGAAGAAACGGCCTCATAATCAGCTTTGGGGTGGGACGGGGTGCAGCTTCCATGGGGATCCTGGCATGGGAGGTGGGAGAGAAGGGTCAGCACCCCTCGCTTGCCTTCCCCTGCCGCTCCGTCCCGGCGCTGAGAGCGGCATCACAGGAGCCTCGCAGGATCACGTGTGCAGGCTCGCTGCGCCCGGTCCCACCTGCTCCATTGCATCATGCACAGGTGTGCCTGGTGACCCTGGCAACCTCCCCAGGTGTTATTTGGGGAGCGGAGGGGCTGGTTTCTTTGAACATCATCAAAGGTCCTTCTAAGGTTCCCGCTGTGTCCCTTTTGGCCCAGGTCTAGGGCTCATCCTCGGCTAATTAAAGTCAAACAAGATTAAATGCTCAGATGGTCAAATAAACACCCATATTGAAGCTGGCAAGCCAGCCAAAAAACAGACAGAGCTATCTTCTAAATGGCTGCATGTTCCCTTCGGGGACATGGCTGAGATGAAAGCCAGTCTGGAATCGTGACAAAACCCCCGTCTCATCTGCTGCTTCTCGTGGGCTCCTCCAGGGATGTGTTGGGGGTGAAGAAAGCAGGGGGAGCGCGACTTATATATTTATTTAATAGCCCCCTTTTTCCTTTTTGAAGAACTCAAAGCAGCTCCCGTCATTCTCCTCCCCCCAGCCTCACTCTTATCCCCACAACAGCCCTGCGAGGTGGGTTGGGCTGAGCCTCTGTGGCTGGCCCCAGGTCACCCCCTTAGCTCCATGGCTGAGCGGGGACTCGAACCCGGGTCGCCTGAGTCCCAGTGTAGCGGTCGCAACTACTCCGCCCCGGTGACTTACTTCTTGATCCAGGTCTCAGGGTGCCCTTTGTGAGGCGAATCCGGGAACGGAATGGCCAGGATGTGGCTCTGGAGAAGCCCATGTCGGAGAAGAGTGGTGGAGAAATCTGGAACGCGGAGGAAATCGCTGATGAGATGGAAGGACAGCTGGGGGGAGAAACCGGGCAGGGGACACCTCCCCCCCCCAGCTCTTCTTTCCGGCGGGACAAAGGGGGGCAGCGCCGGCTTTAGCCCTTTGCTTCTTTCGCAGATGCACGAAGCAGGCCGCTCCCCCGGGATCCGGGCCGTGCTCGGTGGATCTCTGCTCGGGGACAGCCCAAGCTCTTTGGAGGCCTGAGGTGGATAGGAGGGGCCTTGGATTCTGCTTTGGCACTGGCAGAAGGACGGCAGCTCCCACCGTACCAGCCACGGGCCACCTTGGCAAGATGGTGGTCTTGTGCTCAGTCCTTTCCATCTTGGCGCTGCCCCGCTGCCCTCCCCTCTCTGGGGCTGCCTTCTTGGGGCAGCCACTGCCCCCCGCTGGATGGCAGGGCTGGGCCGAATGCCCCCCCCCCCCCGGTCCATGGTCCCACTCTCAGGCAGGGGCTTTGGGGCCTCTTGGCACAAAATGTGGTGGGGGGAGGCAGAGAGGTTTCCTCAATCCACCTGGCCGATGGGTGCCCTCTTGCACTCCCCACATGCCCCGTTGCAAGGGGCATCCTGGAGCGGGAGGGGATGATGCCCACCGGCCGACTGGCACGGAGCTTCACACATGCCCCAAATCATCTGTCCTGCTCCCAAACACGAGCGAGGCAGGCAAGCCCAAAGGGGAGCTGAAAGTCGCAGCAGCCCAAGCGTTTGGCCCACCTGGCTGATCCTGCAAGGCCAGGAGCACCTGTGCAGTGAAGTCAACCCCTTCCTCCAACCTGATGCCCCCCAGCAGCCCTGCTGAAGCCCCCCGAAAAGTGTGGCGCCTGGCGGTGGATCGCCAATGCCGCACCGAGTTGGCAGGCCTCCCGGGATGACACTTCCGACCTGCCATTTTGCTGTGGCTTCTGCCTCCGGGGGCCAGGGGTCTTGAGGGACTGAGACCAGGGCCTCAAGGCAGCCCTTTCCTCACTCCCCCGTCTCTGTTGGCCTCCGGGTCCGGCTGCACAGCCTGCCAGCGATGCTGGGCTACCGCAGAACCGTTTCCAGTGGCCATGACCCAAAGGGCAGGCTGGCCCCCGCCAGCACCCGAACCTCACTGTGACATTCCCCTGGGGGCCACCGGCTGGAGCCACAGGGGTCGGACGACCCCTTGCCCCGCTCTCCTTCTGCCCCCCTTTCCCTCTGGATCTCTCTTCCCTGCTCTCGCCGGGAGGCATCAGGGAGCTTTTGAATTGGGCCGGGCTACTCCTGCCCCCCATGGATGGCAACGTAACGGAAACAGGCACGCTGCTCTGAGTCCCGGGCTGCAACGCCTCGTGAAAACCGCGTTGCCGGTGGTACTGTCACGTGCACGCCGCTTTTCCGTCCAGGTGCGTGCAAAGCAGTTCCCAGCATCCCCTGCGGACACACACACCAATTGTGCCTTTTTCCACACGCACCATTTGCCCACATGGTTGCGGCCTCCGCCTGGGTTGTTTTCGCCACACGGCGGCAAGTTTGAGGTTCGACTTACTGGTACTTTTCGTGCAGCTTCTCTGCCCCAAAGCGGAGAACTCTGCCCAACAAAGGCCCATCAAAGCAAGCGCCTGGTGCGTCACTCGTGCTTACTGGGCTCCCGCTTCCCCACGGCAAAGAGTTCATGGCGCCCCTCCAGAGCCAACATGGAATTGGAAGGCCGTGGAGGATGCCCGGCGGCTTTGTTTGCTTGCTCTTTCCTTGAGTGGGGGGCGGCTGCTGAGCTGGCAGGCGAGCGCGAGAGGCGCCTGGGCAGCGGAGGCTGTGGGCGGAAGGGCGGCTCGGGCTGGAGGCGGCAGCGGGAACCCGCACAACCCTGCCCTGGCGCCCCCCAGCACCGTCGTGGCACGGCACCCAGCGCACTGGCCCCTTGCCCGCCGGGCCCACGCGGCCTCCTCTGCTCCTCCAGTGGCCGAGAGCGTTGGCTACAGGAAGACAAGCAACCACTGCTGGCGAGGTGCCTCTGAACCCGGCGGGCGCCCGCTCCCCAAGGCGGCCCTTCTTACCTCCGGCCCCAGAGCAGCGACACCCTCCCGGGGCTGCCGCCTGCGCAGCCGGACGCTGGAGCAGAGGCCGCTCTCTGCTTTGGCAAAACTCGCAGGAAGGTGCTTGGAGGGGGCGGCTGACTTGGCCAGCCCTGGAGAAGGCCCTGCTCTCCTCTCTCCGTCGGCTGAGCCTGGTTGTGGGCCCCGGAGCTGGCCCCCGGAGCCTGGGCGTCCCGAGGGGGCACAGAGCTCCTCGGCACGAGTTGGGGACGGCCTTGGTGGGAGCACCCCAGCTCCCTGGCGCCATCCGGCCCTCAAGGGGGCAAAGGGCCCCTCCCCGATCAGTCTGCGCCCCGGATGTCACGGGCCCCGGCTAGGTTGGGGGCGGCTGCACGGCGGCAGCCACAAGCCCCCCAAAGCTCCCACCGCGCCAGTCACGCCATGGGCCTGCTTAGCCCCACACTGGCTTTTGCACCCGTTTCCTCTGCGGCACAAATACAAGTGGGGCAAGCTATTCCGCCCCTCGCTGCTCTCAGGGCCCCCAAAGGGCGCCCTTGGCCCTCCGCACCTGCGGCTTCCTCTCGTGCTCGGCCCGTTCTCGCCGAGTGCAGCAGGCCCAGGGGCCGCCTGCGGATGCGCACGGACTCCAGGCGCGCATCCAGCGGCCTTCCCCGTCGGGAATGGCTGCGGGATGTGGAAAAGGGGAGCCGTGGCTGGGAGTGCCCGGCGCGCCTCCCGATGCCCGGCCTTCTCCCCCACTCACCGCACCAGGGGAGGTGGCGCTGCTTGCGCGATTCCTGGGCGCCCCCTCAAGGGCCGAGCATCCTCAGCAGTAACTCAGAGCCTGTGCTGCCGCAGAGCGGAGCAGAGCCGGGGAGCCAAGCCTGGGGGTCTGATGCCCCCCCCCGACGGGTGCTTGCTCGTCCCTTGTCTCTTCTGCCCTACAGAGACTCAGCTCCAGTCGCCCCTGGAACTGCCGTCCGCAGATGGGGCACCTCCTGCCTGCAGGGCTCGGGTTTCCCGTGGAGACTTCGACTTAGCCTTGCGGTTGCTCCTTGGTCAAAGGAAGCCGGGGGGCGGGGGGCCAACGGATGCATCCCTCTGAGCACCAGCACTTTCCGGGAAGCACTGGCGCAGGCCCAGAGGGAGGGTGGCCCCGCGGCAGAGCGCAGCCCGGGACGCCGTGCAAGCCCCTCTCCCCGACCACCGGGCCGGGCTCGGCCGGGCCGGGAAGGCGTCTTACATTTGCTGACCGCGGCTTGGCTGAAGACGGCCACCAGCCCCGGCGAGGGGCCCTGGGGGTGTCCTTGCGAGGGGCAGGCCAGGCTGCAGAGGGCCGCCAGGCCCAGGAGCGTCCACATCGTTCCGCCCGGAGACCTGCTGGGAGAGCGGCATGCTGCAGTCAGCCACGCGGGGGCCGGGGGGTGGGGGTCCCCAGACCCTTTCCCCGCGCGGTCTGGCTGCACAGCGGGGTGATTCACGCAGGGATCCCGGGCAGACAGGCCCATTTTGGCTTGTTCTGCATTGTGTGTGTGTGTGGGGGGGGCTCCTTCCCCAGACATTTTGCAGACCCTCCTGACTAGCTGCTCAGTTGTGAGAACCGGGTGTCACGACGTGTCTTCTGTGTGAGTCCGGAACCCCTTTTCAGATGACCAGCAGCCCCCACCGGGTGAAGTGCACGTGACGGAGCCTCTGAGTGTCCCCAGCATGGGACCCCTGGGGGCCACGGACTGGGGAGCGGACCTCCAGCCAGGGGGGCAGTCCCCCAGTGCCCTTCCCCCCTAAGGGCGATGCTAAAGGAACAGCCCTCTGCCCCACATGGAAGTGCGCAGCGGGGCTTTGGGGCCACGCCATGTCACAGGCTCCGGCGCTGCTGAGCCCAGTCCCAAATTGCATGCTGGCCCCAGGCAAAGACACGCTCACAGCCAGGCGAAATTCGCATCAGACCAAAGACACAGCGGGGACTCGTTAGTATTTTTCCCAGGTGTCTTTAAAGCAGAGAGGATACCCATATGCGTGAACGATGCACCCGGTCATTCACAGGTGCATGTAAAATTTCCCCATGCCTTGGCTTGGGCGGGTTTCAGCTGTAAGCACGTGGTATAAACCTGGCTTTAATTGTTCATGTCATTGTATGATGTTTTGTTGTTTGAATTTAGGTTGTGCTTTATTGCATTTATTCTTGCTGCTTGCCACCCGGAGAGCTTAGAAAAGAAGTAAATAAATTTAAAAGGCCAATGAGAATTTAAATATTGCAGGTCTTCAGGGTGCAGAGATCCCTGACCAGGTGGGGGGTTCCCCTGCTTCCCTGCCCCCCAGGGGCTGCCTGGCGAGGGGGAGCTTGCCTAGCTTTACATTGGGATTGGACTGGGTGGTCCTTCAAGTAGAGGACAGTACCTTGCAAAAGGGGACACCTGGCCACCCTCCTTCCACCCTCCTGCAATCACCTGCCATTCTGGAGAGCCAGTGTGGTGCAGTGGTTAAGAGCAGGGGACTGGGATTCAGAGGATCCGGGTTCGAGTCCCCGCTCAGCCATGGAACCAACTGGGTGACTTTGGGCCTGTCGCAGACTCTCAGCCCAACCCGCCTCACAGGGTTGTTGTTGTGGGGATAAGATGGAGGAGGAGAATGATGTCAGCTGCCTTGAGCCCTTTGTGGGAAAAAGGCAGGATATAAATCCAAAAATAAATAAATAAATAAATCCTATTCTCTAAGACTCCCTCTGAAGTTGACTTGGAGACCGGAATAATCCCTGGGAAAGGAGTTGGGGGTGGGCCCTGGGTGTTGGCGTAGGTGGGTTTAAAGCCTTAGCGCATCAGAAGCGGCCCCTTCTTTTCTTTCACCTGTCCAAGGGGGGTGCACCAGACCGCCCCCCCCCCCCCCCAGCCATTCCTGCCTGCCTTACAGCTTTCCTTGCAATTCAGCAAATGTTTTCCTAAGCAGAATCCCCATGTTCACCTCGAATTCTGCCTCTGGGGAAATTCGGGGACAAGTCTGGACTCTCAGCCACGTTATTGGAGATGCCAGTGGCCCATGACTTAGGTGGCAAAATAGGCCAACAGGTAACTGAAGCACCGCAGCCGGCGAAAGGCACATGCATCAACGGGATGCTTTCCTCTGATTAAGTGCCCCCTCCAAACCAAAGCCTTCGCACGGCAAGCATCTCGCAGCCTTGCTGGTTCTCAGAGTCCCAGTGCAAAGTACCTGCTCAGGGTGCTTCCCACCAGAAGCCTGTCCCTGGCTTTTTCTGCAGGGCCCATCCCATCCCATCCCATCCCATCTCATCCCTGCCCAGCCACCTTCCTTACCTTCTTCCTTCCCAGCTGGCCCTCAGCCTCCAGGCTGGAGAGAGAAACTCACCCACAGCTTTATATAGCCCATACAATAGGTGATAATAACGTGGGTGATAATGATCAGCGGAGGAGCTCCCAGCTCCATTTGAAAGACATCAGAGTGGACTGAAATGTCACTCATCGCAGGCCCCATGCAAAACATCACGGTTCACATTGTTCTCCAGGGCTCCTAATTATCTTGGTTATTGGACTGAAGTTCAAGTCAAATATTAAGCCACCAAAGCCATGGCAAAAGCCCTTCCTTGCAGAATGTTTAAAATGCCCACACAGGTCCCGGGCATGGGGCACACCGATGCCACACCTGATCTGAACATGGAATCAGAATAGGAGAGCCGGAAGGGGCCATGAAAGCCACCGCGTCCACCCCGCTGCTGCGGGACACCAGCTACACCGTCCCACTCAGAGGGCTGCCCGGTTGCTAGCGTGTTTCCATATCCTTCAATAAAGACCATTGGGCTCACCAGACTTCCGGAAAGGATATTCTGGAATTCTAGTGATGGCAATAGTTTGATGGCACGATGGTTTCCCAGGGTAGACTTCTCTATTAGCCTTTCTCCTTTGCAATCATGAGCGGAGCCGGCTGGAGCCGGGGGTCAGACTAGATGGCCCGGGAGGTCCCTTCTGACTCTCTCTGTTTCCCTGCTTCTATTATTTCTTTAAATGTAAATGTGAGCAAGTTTTGTTCAAAGCTTGTTCAGAATGTCGGCATGAGCACATGATCGCTGGAAATGAGCACACGTTCACGCTGGTCTCTTTCCTGAGTTCCAGTTCAATTGGCGTAACATTCGTAATTTGCACCAATTTCTTCCAAAGACTTAATCAGTCCCACTTTTGCTCATGGTAGAGGCTGCACGAATGAGGAAGGTTGCATAGATTTGGGGACCCTTGCTCAAATCTCCGGTTTGATCACTGCTTGGCTTTTGCAAGACTCCTGCTCGGGAGGACGGAGCAGAGATCACAAACAGGAATAGGATTCAAGGATGAGACAAGCAATCAGACCACGTCTGGGGAATCCTGGTGAACCCAAAACAGGCTTGTTCACCCACCCCTCATCAAAGAGAGACGGAACGTTGCCTAGACATCAGGTGGAGCCCAAGCCGTTTTGTTTTAGCTTGGCTCCGTTTATAAAAAGACCGGCATGTTCAGTATGTTTTGTAGTAGTGGTGGTCTCGTTCTGTTAACAGCTGGCCCTGATTCCCTCTGAGGCTTACCTGGGGACTTTGCCTATTAACTATTATTTCCAGTACTCCCACTGTTGCCATGTCGTTTGTGTACGTGAGCCGTGTGAAGCTCCTCACTTTCTTGATTTAGTCGGCTGTATTGAGAAGCCTGACCTGGTGCCTCCGGATGGGAGTTGTAGGCCAGCACATTTCGAGGCTGGCTGGAAGCAGAGAAAGGCTGGCTCAATTCACGGGTGTTTCGATCCGTCTGCTAAATTGCTTGTCTCATCGGCAGCGATCATTTTGGCTGTCAGCTAGGCGTTCGGCGATGGTCTCTGCGGAAGCCTGTGCCGGCATTGCTGCTTAGCTGCCTTGATATAGCAACATCGCATAATTATATCCTTAGTTAATTTATTTACTGCCCAATAGCCGATCTCTCTGGGCAGCTCACAACAATTAATCAAATACAAAAGCCACCTTAAAAATACAAATACAATAAAAGACTGCACTGCATTCTAGTATATACATTAAAACAGCCAAAATATCCAATATACAAAAATATAGACTCATAGAAGAGCAGAGTCGGAAGGGGCCTTGAAGGCCTCCGGGTCCAACCCGCTGCTGCTGCAGGACACCAAGTCGCACCATCCCCCTCACGTGAGCATCTGAAACATTTTCAACTCAACTAGACCTCACAGAAGCAGGTGGCGCAACCAATGCACACCATGATGTGGCTGGGAGCAGAGGGCACTCTGTCGCTGATGCGGAGAAGATGGCAGTGTGGGCGCCAGGCAGGCCTCAGTGGGAAAGCCACTGGGCGGCAACTGGGGGCCGCCACTGAAAGGCCCTGCTCCCCGTCGCCTCCCCTGGGCCTCCCTCGGAGGGGGCAGTCAGGGGAAGGCCCAGCTGCGGATCGCAAGGCTGAGCTCGGGAGCGGTGTCCCATCAGGCACGGAGGTCCCAAGCTGTGCAGGGCTTTCTGGCGGTTATTCGTTCGTTCGTCAGCTCCACTGCCAGCTAAACAGGAGATCCCCTGACCAACATGCACTGGAGAAATTACCTTTTGCCCTTTGGACCCCAAGCACGGAAATAAGAAGCACGTCAAGCGCTTCGGGGGGCAAATCCACGGAGGGGAGGGTCTCCCGCACAAGCCCCAAGCGCGCGAACGGGAGCTGCACGAGCGTGCGGGGGCCGCATCCTCTGCACCCAGCGTGCGGGCAAAGCTCCCCCTCCGAAAGGCCGCGTGTTTTGCTGAGGATTCGATCCCTTGGCTGCAGGTGTTTCCGACTCATGTTTTGTGTTTTCTGTTTTTAAGTGCTCTCGCTGAGGAATGTCGTGCATTTGGAGAGGCCTGTGCTGCAAGGCCGGGGTTTCCATGACACCGACCGAGAACTGCGGGTCCCTGAGATCCCTATCGCCCCGTGGCACCAGCCCTGCCCGCGATGCCATTGTCCTCGCCAACGCTGCGCAGGCACCTCGGAACAATGGGAGGGGCTGCGGCACCGGGCTGCGCGGGCCCACGCACAAGTGCCGCCTCCGTGCGCCACTGGCGGGCCAGAAACGGACTCCGGCAGAACGCGACTCCGTGCGCGGGAGGGGGGGCGCAATGGGGGCTGGCGGCCCCTCCCGCCCCTCCGTGGGGCAACCGGAGAGCGAGCGGCAAGCACGGCAACCCCACTGTTATGGGATCAGAGATGGTAGTGGGGATTCCTCCGGGGCACGGGGTGGGGGGGGGTTCTAGCAGGGGCAACCTCATAGGGGCCCAGATTGGGGATTAGGTCCAGAGTTTGGGGTGTGATGGGAATTTATTTATTTATTTATTCATTCATTCATTTATAAAATTTGTATGTCGTCCATTACTTGCGTCTCTGCACTGCTTACAACATAAATCAGAAGTCCCAAAATCTTCTCTGTCTTCAGGTAGTAGAGAGGTGGGTGCAACATTGGGGGCTGAACGGTGCAGCGGCGAGGGTGGGGCGCCCCACATCGGCTGCGTGGCTGGAGGTGCCCCAGGTTCTCAGCACTGCTCCTGCCCAGGCGTGGCACCGTGGGGGGCCAGGCAGGAGGCTGTGCAGGCGAGAACTAGCCTGAGTCCGCTCTGGGGTGAGCACTCGCCAAAGCCCACGCGCTGCTTCACACGCTGCATGGAAAGAAAGCGAGATTTCTTTAAATCTCATTCCCCTCTCATCTCTTTAAGGTCCGGGCTTGATTCCCGGGTGCTCAGCACGGAGTGTGGGGCGGAACCGGGTGGTCAGGGCTTCTCCTCCTGATCGGCTGCTTACCTCTGGCAGCCCGTGGCAGGCCGGCGAGGGCACCCAGCTCTCCTCCAAACGGGGAAAACATGCGCTTCCGGAATACGAGCAAGAGGGCTGCCTAAGACAGTGTGTTATTTCTAATAAGGATTTACCAAGATCTGGATTTCTCTTCATATACTGAATGGAAAGAACCAGCCCTCCCCGCCACCCAAGAGTTAGGGTTCAGGTTGGGGAATGACCCAACCAGGAGAAAGACCACAGCGTCCCCCAGGGTGGGTGGGGCGCAGCACTTCTCCTCTGCCGGCAGCCAGTGGGCCCAAGACTCTGGGGGCCTCCAAGGGTTTTTTCTAAGATGTCACCTGCTGCCATTCCCAGCCGTGGGAACCGGCTCGCTCTCGCCCTTTGCCTGTAGAAAGGGTGGGCTGCACTTTCCGCTTCAGTGAGACTGTGACATTCCTGCTTCAAATCCGCTAAGACAGAGATAAAGGAACCAGGAACCCAAGACGTACCTTATCATACTGAGATATGGGTAGTCTTCCCAACAGGATGCGGAGTGATTGTATTACCTGCCACAGAAAGACTGTTGATCCTAAAAGCGTAAAGCCTTCTCAGACAAAGGCGCACGCCTTCCAAACTGGAGTTTAAGCTGGGCTTCAAGGGCATGAGCTGCTAAAGCATTGCAAAGCCCTTGCGCAAGAGTTGAGCTACCACTGCGCTTATCGCACAAGCATCAGGAGCCAGTGTGTCTTCTTAGCTGCACAACAGACTGGCCGAAAGGTGGACGGGGCGTATAAATAGAGAGAGAAAGGAGTGTGCCGTGCTGCAGAAAGGCAGGTGAAAGGGGGGCTCAGCGTAACGCAGATGCAAAATTGCTTCTCTCTAAGTGCTGCGGCGTAGAGAGAAGACCTCAGCTGGGCCCTTGCAGAACCGCGGTACCGGAAATGCCGCTTGGAGGCCCAGGCTGCAGCTCCAGGAGCCCGAGATGCTCGTTGCACCAAGGCCGGCGCTGCATCCCTCCGGCCCAGTACCGCAGGCCCCGGCTGGAAGCCGCCTGCAGGCGCCGCCAGGCGCTGCAGACCTGGGTGCTCTGCCACGGAGCCACGTCCCCCGCCAGGCTCAGCTGTGTGCACCACAGTCCAGTCCTGCTCACTCCGCTGCCTGAGCCTCCGGAGGGGAGCTGGCTGGGGACGTGCCCTCTGTAGGGCACCGTGAGAGACAACGCCGTCACGCACTGCCGGCGGCACACACAGTACTTCGCACAACCTGATTCACACGTCTGCGCCGGGCTAGCGGGAATGCGGCACCTCGTTGCCACGGCCGGCAGTGAGCTGCCCACAAGTGGAAAGAGCAGAGCAAGCGTTTCCTCCTAAGCGCAGGACGTTCCTCGAACTTCAGGAAGCCCATCTTCTCACTGGCTGCAGAAATCCCCGCCCCATGTTCCCCTGCAACCCCTTCTGCAAAGCGCTGAGCCGGGTGGTGGGCTCCGGAAGGGCCACGTGCTCCCTGGTACGCAGCCGCTTCCCCAATTTTCCAATATGTCAGCAACAATATTTAGCTTGGAAGATGCTCAGTGTGGGCTCAGCGCACGCCCAGGGGGTTATCGAAGCCCTGAATTGCTCCTTTCATTCATGGGGCGGGTATATAACGACAAGCTCGTTCCACCCTTCAGAGAAGATTAGCAGGCGAGGCTGTCGCATCTGCCCTTCTCCTGGCCAGCCGGGCACGTAAGTGAGCGAGGCCGCTGGGCAAGGACGACTCTGCGGGGCGAGGGGCTGCTGGAAGCCAAAGGCGAGGGCCCCTGGGGGGCAGCAGCCCTGCCCTGCTGCCTGGCCCCCTGCTGTGCCGCCCAGCCTGGTCCTCCCGGGCTGCTCGAAGTCCCCGCGCTTTCCTGGCTTCTTGAAACCTGGCCGATAGTTTTATTCCGAAAGGTTGCTCGGAGGAGAAATCCTCTGTGAGGTTCACCCAGGCCCTTTCCTCGGCACTGCAGCCCAGAGGCCTCCCTGGCAGGATGGGGGGGGGGGCAGGGGTGGCTTGCCTGCTGTGCACCCCCGGCTGAGGTTGGGCAGCCTTCTGTCGGGGACCCTCGCTCTGGATTTCCGGCATCGAACACGTGGTTGGACTGGATGGCCCCCTCCCGCTCTGGGATGCTGCGGGGCCAACGGTGCCTTCCTTGGGTGACTGGGATGGGTGGGCAGGGCTCCCTTTTGCTTCACGGGGGTCATTGCCCAATCTGTGGGGGGGGGCAAGCAGGCTGCAACAGAGAAGGGAAGGAGCAACTCCAGGAGACCCTTCCAGTGGCTCTTGCCAGGGTGAATCCATAGTAAAGCTGACAGACAGACAGATGCTTTTCTATGCTTTCTACCCAATGGGGGTGACACTGGGTTCCAAACATTGCCATAGCACACATACATCCAAATCAGACAAGCCACAAATCCAAGCCCAGTTTATGCGGCACGACTGAAATCTCATGCCCAACCATCCCCAGCCGGCCTTCGTGCCGCCCCTGACAACCTCCCTGCCAGCTCCATGCCACCGAGCCTTTCCTGACTCTGGCGACTCGGCGCACGGAAGTCCTCCGGATTGTCTGGCTCTTGGCAGCCCAGCTCGGCGCTGGCAATCCAAGGCTCCCGTTACGGAAGTGAGCCATCGCTTAGCCTTGAGGAGACTGAGGGGAGATGCGATAGCTTTGAATCTTTGCCCTCAGTGACAGTGAAAGGCTGCCACAAAGAGGAAGGCCAGGATCTCCTCTCCGTCATCCCCGAGTGCAGGACATGGACTAACAGGCTCACGTCCCAGCGAGCCAGGCTCCCGCTGGACATCAGGAAGAACCTCCTGGCTGTTGGAGCAGCACAGCGACAGCACAGACGACGCGGGGAGGCGGTGGGCTCTCCACCCAGGAGGCCTTCAGGGGGCGGCTGGACAGCCACCTGGGGGGGGGGGGGCTTGAGTGCTCTGGCCCCTTCCAGCCCTGCTCTTCTAGCAGCCTTCCGCCTACCGCTTCCCTTCTCCAGGCAGTCCCACCTTCTCCTGATGCGCCCCAAGCACGGCAGTTTCCGTGTTGCCGTGTTTGCTTCCGGGGAACCTTCTGGCCTGATGGCTCAGCATAGCTGGCACTTCTCCTCATCTTGTACAGAGGCAACGTGGACTGGGAGGCAGCCATGCAGGCAAAGCAAGGTCTGTCAGCAGCTTCCACCCGCCCCGCTGACCCGGCGGGGTCCCGGGTTCAAAGGCAGAGTGTTGCAGAATATCCGTTCTTGGAAGGCGACAGGTGGGAGAGGGCAAGTGACCACCTGCCCTGTCTGTGAGCTTCTTGGGGGCACCCACGGCTGTCGGAAATGCTGGCGCAGACTCGCAGTCCAATCCAGAACAGCTGAGAGGTTCTCTTCCTGTTACGCGAGGCCCCCTACTGCCCCGGGCAACGGCAGACGTTGCCACAGAGGGCCTAGACGGTTGGATTCATCACGCGCGCTTGCCTGGGAAAGACCGTGGGCACGCTCGGCGTGTGCGCGCCCCCCTCTTCACATGCTCCCCCATGCTAGATGGCATTCGGCAGCACTGCCGTGTCTGAGGCCGGGGCTTTCACGAAGGAACCCGAGCGGCACGCCCTTTCTCAGCTTTCGCGCCGGCGAGATCCACCTCCCGTGCTCCACGTCCTCCACCTTTCAATCCGGGGTCCAAGCCCCAGCAGCACAGGTCACTTCCGCCCAGATGGTCCATGCCCATTGGGTGTTTCTGCTTCTCCCTGCTCAGGTCGCCTTTCCAGACTTCACGTTGGCCTCACGCTTGCGGGAGGCCATGGCGGACACGGGGCTGGGCTCCAAGGCAGCGCAAGCCAGCCTGCTGCTGCCGCTGCTGCTGCTCCTCTGCGGCTGGGTGGCCCCTTCCGAGGGAGGAGCGTGCCCGGGAATCGAAGTGAGATTCGCCAACCACACGCTGGCACAATGTAAGTGGGAAGTCGACTCCTCTTGGGGGTAGAGAGCTGCCCACTTCTCTCACGCCTCTCTGGCGGCATTTTGGGAAGAAGGGGGACATCTGCAGAAACACAATGTGGCACATGATTGTGCCCGGTGAGTCAGGCTGTGAACTGTTGTCATACCACCCAAGAGCCGTGGTTGAAATGGACATGAGTAAGAGGGGATCTTGTAGATCGCTAACGTGCTAAAGATCAGCGAGCAAAGTGCAGGAGTAAAGGGTGATTTCGGACAGAGGGAGGCGAACCACAGGGTCCCACCGGATGCTGAACTAGGACCAGTCTCTCAGCTTATCCGCAAGTGACCTAGACCTGGAATTTAGGAATGAGAGGGGAAGCGGCCGAGTGTGCCGGGGGAACTTTGCAACTCAGGGGTTGTGAGGAGCTCCAGACAGATCTCTCCAAGCCGGGAGAAAGCATCGCATCGCGATGGGAAGTGTGCTCAGTATCGGCAAGGCAAAGGCCTGTGAGCCGGGGCCAGAAAGCCCCATTTGTGGCGAATGCTGATAGGACCGGAACTGGCAGCGCGACGGCAGGCGAATGGCTGCCTCCCACAACCGAGACAAAATGCTGAGCTGCGCAGGGAGCGGCCGCCCCCTCCTGCCACCCCACTGTCTAGGAAGAATTTCCCTACCCCAAATGCTCCAAGCTGTTTATGATTTATTTATTTAGGATTTTTGTATGCCTTCCCATTGCTTATAGCCTCGGGACGGCTCACATAAATGAATGAACATAATACATAATGCAATTAAAAACCCAGAAACACCCTGGCTGCACAATTAAAACCTATAGATATTATTAGGCATTGTTAAAATATTGTTTAAATAAAAAGGTCTTGGCCTGGTGCCGAAAAGCAAATAATGACGGCGCCAGGCGAGCCTCTCTGGGGAGCGCGTTCCACAGATGGGGCGCCACCGCAGAGAAGGCCCTCCTCCGGGTACTCACCCTCCTAATATCCTTCATGGAGGGTTCCCGGAGAAGGAGCTCTCCCGCTGATCTCTAGGGGTGGGAGGGCAAATATGGATGCAGGCGTTCCTTTAGGTATCCTGGTCTCAAGCCATTTAGGGCTTTATAGGTGATTACCAGCACCTTGAATTGAAGCAGCTGTTCCAACTGCTTGCTCCTTGTCCTTGCTGAGTCGCTGCCCCGCTTCCTCCTGCTCTGCCTTCTGGGAGTGCCTCTCAAACCACGGGGGCGCATGTGCATGCAGGTGCCTTCGGAGACCACCCACCCATCTCCCGGTGCTTCCTCCCTCTCTGCGGAGAGAAGTTTCCGGGTGCTCAGAGAAATGCAGAGCTGCGGGCCTTACAGCCCCGGCAAGCAGGCGGGATGCCGGACCAGGCGGCCGCCCAAGGAGGAGAGCGATGGCGAGCAGGCAGGGCCGCCTCTGCAGCTCCTCCACTGCATCAGGACTGACTGGCTGCCAGGCTGTGAAGCCGGCTGAGAAGCCCCTGGGAGATGGCCTCAGGAAGTCTGGCTCTAATCCTGGCTAAGCAATCTGACCAGATTGTCTGGGGTTGGGAGAATGCAGCTAAATCCTGGCAGAAAAGGGGTGCCCGTGCTATAAAACGCCCGCTCCCCTTTCTCAAGAAGCGCCCAGAAACCCCAAGCCAGGTCACTGTTGGCATTTGCTGCTGCTTGAAGAAGTGGGACCTGATGGCTTCCCAGGGAGCTGCCAGGGCGGCTGTTCCGCCGCTCGGGAAGAACTGGCCAGGCGGCCCGGTCAGCAGCATCGCATGTGCATGCCAAGACTCACAATAACCCCACGATCGTCAAGTTAATCTCCTGCAATCACATGCCATTGCGTTGAGCCCCCTCCGCAGACCCCTCACCTCCTCCTGACCCTGCTCCCCTTATTTCAGAGGAACACAGAAACAGAGCGAGTCAGAAGGGGCCTCCCGGGCCATCTAGTCTGACCCGGGAGACTAGATTTCCCGGGAGACTAGAGACTAGATTTCGTCATCAACTGCCCAGCTGCTGAGCCCATGTGACTCAGAAGCCATAAAACACTCTGTGTGTGTGCGAAAAGCTTGTAGTTGGCGGTGAGATCCACTACCCGGGATCATGCTGTCTTAAGTCACTGCAGGGGCCTGGGAGATCCTTCAATAGAACTGCGGAGGTCCAAGGCAAAGGGTCTTTCATGGCTGAACCCGGGTTTCTTTGCTGTGGCTGCCATCGAGGCTTCCTGACACTGGCTTCAGGGCATGTGTGTGTGTGTGTGTGTGTGTCGGGGGGGGAGATTTAGAGAGGGGACAGGGCTCCTTTTCAGGCGGGCAGGTGGCTGGACTCTGGGTGAGCGAAATGCTGAACTACAGGGAGCCTTGGTCCAACCCATCGCCCTCTCACGCCTGGGACTTCTTCTCGACTCTCTTTCAGCCGCCAAGATAACCATGAGAGACAGCAAAATGCTGGAGGACATGATCGCCTCTGCGGCCAAAAACCAGGCTGGCGCCAAAGCCATCAAGGGCATCAAGGGGTACGGGGCTTTGCTCTGCTCGGGGGCCTCGCGGGGGGGGAGGCACTCTGGAGAGGTGGCCTGGGAGTGCTAGGAAGGCGGGCTGCCTCCAGAGAGGCTGGACTACCATTCCCATCAACCCCTGCTGATGCTGGGAGCCGCACTGGCCTCACCAGGAGGCCGCCAGCCTGGGACAGGTGTCTGCAGGAAGAGGCGCCACGGAGCCCGAGCACGCTGGAGGTCCCGGAGAGGGCATTAGTCTTTCCTCCAAAGGTACGGGAATCCACGGAGGGGAAAGATGCCCTCTGCAATGCAGCGAAACCATGCGCAGGCACGGGGCACCTGGCTTGCATGCTCCAGCACATGCTTTGAGTCCTGGGCCTTGCATGCCGAGGCCGGCCCGAGAGGAGGGAATTGTGGGGAGGAGTGGCCGCGGCAGACGCGGCTGCAGCCTTTGTATCGCACATGCCGTCTGCCTCTGGCGCTCGGGTGGACAAAAACGCTCGCCAGAACTGGCCGCGGGACCCAGGCTGCAACTATGCGGTCCTTTCCCTGGAACACAGTCCAGTCCCGAACTGGCCGTGGCTGCTGGTGCCACAGTGGGTCCGGGGCTTCCCCCTCCACCAGTCCGGACTGGTTCTGTTGGAGATGCCACGGCGCTTCTGTCCCGCTGAGCCCGGAGAGGTCATAGGAGTCCTCAGCGCCAGTGGCTGCTTGTCGTTGAGCTTTGGGCCCTGGTGGGGGCCGGTTTGGCTAACCTGGGTGGATGAGGGGGGCTCGTGAGGTCATCACCCCTCCTTCATATGAGCTTCCGTTCTTTTTCTCATTCCCCACCGATGTCCATTTAACCCTTGGGCTTCTCCTGCTTCGACGCCTCCATGGCTCACCGCTGGGTGTCTTTGTCTCACAGGCTGAAAGTTAAAGATTTCAAGCCCCCACAAATCCAAGTAGAATTTGACCCTGAACAGGGACTGAGGATGAGTGTCTACATCGAGGTCACCATTGCTGGGAAAAGGTGAGCGAGGACCACGTGCTGGTTTGGGTCAGGATCCTGGCGCCTCGTTTAGAACGAGAGTGGCCCTGATCCGGGAACCCTGCTTAGGTGCCCCCTGAGGACACATTCAGCCTCTGCAAGATCCAGGGGGGCAGTTCGTGCGCTCCGGAGCAGAGCCCCTCCCCGCACGCTGGGGCAGAAGCCGCTTTCTGAGGCGGAGAGAGCGCAGTGGGCTTGCCCGCTGTCTGAAGGTCAGGCGCCTGGCGTGGCATTGCTCTGCTTTCCTCGCTTTGTTCTCTTTGGGGACCCAATTGCCCCAGCCTGGACGGACCACAACACCCAGAAGGCTGCACCTGTTAGAGCGGGTTGAATCGTTCCTGTTACTCATTCGTATTTTATAGCTTCCTGGTTGCTACTGAACTATATACTCTGATTTTGCGCAGTGCCCTGGGCTCCCTTGCACATGAAAAGCACTTTAGGCCGGGTCAGAATCCATCAGTCCATGGGCTTGGGAGCTCTTGCTACTCTGCAGTGCCTGCCTGCTTTCCCTGCAGATCGCAAATCCGAGCACCATGTGAAGCGTGCTCCCGTTCCCGTTCTTCCACTGTCTAACTTCTAGGTCACACAGTGGTCCAGCAAAATATGGCAATTCCCCAAGTGGAAAAAACGGCTTTCTTTGCCTTTCAGAAATAATCCAGCAGTTTTTCTAAGCTTAAGCAAACAAAAAAAGACAGCCTGAAAGAGCTGTTTAAAAATAGAAGCAACACCGGAAGGCCACACCGTGTGTGGCACGGTGGTGAGAGCAGGACTGGGTTCCTTGACTGCACTGGGGGTCTTTGGGCCAGTCCCCGCACTGGCCCCATGGGGCGAGGGGGCCCAGCGGGGGCCTCTTCTGCCCCCGCATTCTGGGTCTCACTGGGAGGAGGGGCTGCATGCCAAGAGCCGTTGCCCCGGGGTGACCAAGTCTGCTTTCTTTCGCACAGTTTTATCGGTGGCAAAATGGAGATCGAGATAAAAGCCATCATGATAACGACCAGCGTCTTGCGAGTGGACGCCACGAAGGGCCTCCTGCTCCAAATCAAGAGCTGCGCCGTGCACCTGATCAGCTGCAGAACCAACCTGCCCAGCAAGTGAGTCCAGGCCTGGAGGTCTCCCTTGGATCTGGCTCTGGCTGAGCCCCATTGCGCCAGCCGCTCGGCGGGACGGGGCTTCGTCTCTCCTGCGAGCCTGCGCCCCACGCCATGTGCAAATGGGGCAGTGGGGGGCCCTCCCAAGGGGGGTTCAGGGAATTCCTGGCGCTGGCGGAGGGAGCGACCCAAGCGGCTTTGGAGAAGCCAGGCTGCGCTTCCGCTGCCGTGACGTGGCAGCCAGACTCGCCCCACCCATCCCCACGGAAAACGGCCGGCCGGGAGGGAGGGATTCGGCAGGCTCGGTCCAGGAGTCCCCCAAGGAGGTGTCCTGCGGGTCCCATGCTGACAGAGTCCCTCAGGGAAGGATGCTCAACCCCCACTGCTGAGGAGGTGCCCCCTCCAGCTCGGACCCACAGCCCTTGAACCACCGGTGCTGCGGAAGGCACCCGTTCACTGCTGTGCTGCCTTCATGGCCAGAAGGCACTTCCTTGCTTGGCTGATTTATGCGCCTCCAGAGGAGGGTGCATCCCCTTAATCCATAAAGCAACGAGGATCCCAGCGGAGCGCACAACGCATGAGCACATCTGTGCATGACTCGGTTCTTGTGCACACGCCCCCTCGCTCCAGCCAGGACACATTCAGGCGCAATCTGACATGAAAGAAAACGTGTGTTTTGCTGGCGCTTGAGGACGACATGGGGCAAATCCCATGTGAAATCCCACAATCCAGACTGCTTCATCCCCTGTGTGGCCAGTGGCTACTGAACTCTCTGTGCCCAGTGCTCTGAATGTTCTGCAACAGTTTAAACACACCGACAAGCACAGGAGGTGTGGGTCACGGCACAGGCAGGTTTTGGATCAATGCGGAAACAGAACGGAACGGCGTCTTGCGGAAAACGTGCAGAAGCGATGCATTGACTCCGCTCTCTTCCTGCCTCGGAACCGTTTTAGTCGTACCCAGTTAGTCAGTCAATTGGTCCATCTACCAAGCAAGGGTTCAGCCCTACACACACTAACTTCAGAGGATGTCACACGTTCTCAGTGGACCTTACTTCTGAGTAGACATGCCTAGGGGAGCGCTCCCAAGTTCTCAGGGCTGGTCCTCTAGGATCCGGTGCTCAGCCAGGCCGTGCTTGTCTCTTTGCCCCATGCTTCTGTCCACAAAGCCACTCCTGCCCAGAGCTGCCGTTACCCTTCGTGGGAAGCCACCGAAACCACCGAAGAGCACCAGAAAAACCCGCTGGGAGGAGGCAGGAGGCTGCCTGGTCCAGGATCCTGGCCAGTGACTACCTCCCTGGGAATCCCCCAAGCTCATGGCAGCCAACTGCCTCTCCCACAGTGGCTCCCCAGCGGCTTGCATTCAAGCCCTCTCCTCACGGATCCTGGGGATTAACTCACAGGAAGAGTCTTACCCTCCAGGAGTTCATCTGGAGCCCGTTTAAAGCCACCCAAGTTGCTGGCCAACCCCACCACCTGCGGAAGCCAGTCCCATAACTAAACTGTGCGCTGTGTCTAGCAGTACTTCCCATTACTGTTCTGAATCATTCAGTGGCATGGAATGTCAACATTTCTCGACCCTCTCTCTCCGTGCCATGCACCCTCTGGCATCTCTCCAGCAGCCCACCTTGCTTAACTTGCCTTCACTTTTGGGTTGACTTTTCCAGAATCAGATCTCTTGCCTCCACCATCACTTCAGCTTAGGCCTTGAGCTTCTGGCTCAAGGGCTACAGCGGAAAACAAAGGTCAAGAGGCAGCCTCAGGCCTATGAGATCCACTGAGGAGTTAAAAAAATTGGGGAAGATTGCTGGTGGATTTGATTGGCAGCCTAGCTTCTCAGCTTACATCTCCAAACTGCTTCCATTCACGGCTCTCTCTCTCTCTCTCTCTCTCTCTCTCTCTCTCTCATCGCTCTCCTTGCAGCATGCTTCCCAAGATAGTGGGCAAGTTTCTGAATTCCACCCTTGTGAAGGTCCTGCCGGGAATGGTGAGTCTCATGGTTTCAAGAGAGCAGCTGTTCACCGTTTTGTGAGTTGCTGCTGTGGTGTGCAGCCCAAGATTGTGTGGAAGCACAGAAGCCACTGGAGAGAGAACGGCCTTCAAGATCTGCTTCAGAGCCATTCGGACTGCGAGAGTTTGCCGTTCTTTTCCAAACTGCCTTTCTGCTCTCTTCTAGATGTGCCCAGCAGCAGAAAAAACGGTTGTCGAGCTGCAGATCAAAATTGAACTCTGCTTCCGTGAGTGTACTGGTGTCTTCCAGGCCTTTCCCCGCCTTGCCCTCTTTTAAGCTGCCCCTTCTCAAGACAGCCCCTCTGTCCCTGGGCATCCCGCCCCGAGGATGGGCACCGTGCTCCCGCCACGGCTGCCGCAAGAACGGAGAAGCGAAAGGGCTGAGAAACGGCAGCTGCCAACAGCTCGTCTTCCAGGGACGTCCCTCAGAGCAGCGGACTGGCTGGGGCGACTGTTTGGTACAGGCGCGCTGGGCTCTCACGCAGCCAACGAGCCGTGGCCAGTCAGGCAGATGCCACGCTGGGCAAAATGGGCCACTGCTCTAGCGTGGGACCACTCATAAGGGCTGCGAGGGGCTGCCGACCGGCTCGTGTGCCTCCGGCGCGTTCACCCGCAGGTCCGCGACACGGCCAGGCTCGCTCTGGGCTGAGGCGCCAGCAGCCCTCTTCTCCAGATGAGAGGCCCCCGTCCTCCCGGCGGCCCTTCAGGGCTGCCTTCGTGGGGGCCGTTTGCTTCCGACTTCCCAGGCGGCAAACGCCGCTCGTGGGCAGCCAGTGCTGCTCTTTTTCGGAGGTGCAGGGATGCCCTGCTTCATGCGCGAAGGGGAACTGGTCACCAGTGGAGATCACGGGCGTGGGGATGCGAGGCCCTCTTCATCCGCCTCGGTCCCATTAGTGGCCGAGAACGCGCCTTGGACAAATGCATGCAGGAGGAGCAGGAGCAGGAGCAGGAGGGGGCAGTAGCCACAGCGACGCGGCTCTGCAGGGCTGCTAGTCCTGTTTGCTCCGTGCTACCCCGGGTCTCAGAGGCGCAAGGCCTAGGCTCTGCAGTTGCTGGGAACACGGCCGGGGGGGGGGTCCTGGGGGTCCTGCCAGCTTCCCAGTGGCTGCTGTGTGGTCAGGATGTTCAACTGGAGGAAGCTTCGCTCGATCCAGCCTGGCTCTTTTGATGCCCTTATAATTCGCCTGCCAAGGAACGCATTCCAGAGCACGTGCTCCTTCAGGAAAAAATTCCTGAATGGAAAATCTCGGGGGAAGCAACAGTGATTGTCCCTATCGACAAAGCCCCATGTCCGTTGGTCAGGCCGGACGTCACAGGTCTCTGACCATCTCAACTGGTTCTCCGAGTCCAGCAGCTTCGACTCTTTCTCTCCTCTTCTCTCTCAAAGGAGCTTCTTCCCTTCCCACTCCAGCTGGTCAGCAAGCCGGTTCCCTCTTCATTTCTGCAGCCTGTTTCGATTTCCACCCTCCTTCCGACCTTATCATCTCCTCTTCTTTTGACGGTCTGCTGAGCTTTCTTCAAACCTCCTTATTTTCTCTTCTCCTATCCTTCTGGGGAAACTTCATGTTTTGACGCCTAACTGCTCAAGAAAAACCTCCTGCAAGCCTTTGGCTTTTAGACCAAAAGCCCCGTCTCCTCTAATCTAAATTCTTGCCCAAAACTGACCAGAACTTGTATAAAGAACGCAACACCATAATTTCCAAACCCTCAATGCACTGGGGGGGTGGGGGGTGGGAGGAGCTGTTGCAAATAACCATCCCGCCCCCTTCACAGGTGAAGACACAATCGGTATCTATGGAAGAATCCAGTATAGCACATCCGACGAACCGGAAGTGACCCGTGACTACATTGGGATATGCTTAAAGGTAAGTGCAGGTGTATGTAAGAGAAAGGGGAGGTGCGTGCGCGCCAGAGAGGCTGTGTGCCACTTAGATCTTCTTGAATGTGGCACATGGTAGGCGGAGTTGCTTTCGCATCAGCCTTCTGTGGTTCTAGGGAATGCAAAAGGGAAAGTCTCAGCCCGGGCTTTCTGAGGAATTGCCCCATGCTGGGATCATCTGCAACCTGGCGCCCTCCTGATGCGATGGGGATGGTCTGAGGGAGGATCCAGGAAGTCTTTCTAGGAAAACATCCCACAAATATGGTGCCACTACTGAAAAGGCCCTTCCTGTGGAAGGTACATGCCTTGCCTCCTTGGCAGACGGCCCTGGAGGGAGGGCGGTTCCCCATGAAGATTTTAATGCCTGGGTTGGCAAAGATGGGGGATGCGCACCTTCTCCCTGTGCGGAGCCCTTCCTTTCGTCTGATGCTCCCACCTTGCCCCACCTTCTCTTCCTGGCCACCTGTTCCACTCTGTGCATCGTTTATTTACCTCTGCCATGTCCCCGCCTTTACTCACCCCCTCGTCTCTTTTTTCCGAAAGCAGAAATGGCCAAGCATTGTGTAGCCCTTGTCCTCATGAGGGGGTGCGCCAAGGGGATTCGGACCCTTTTGCTTGCCCTCTCTGGCACATGGCCCAGTTCTGCAGTTGGATGTGTGTGTGTGTGTGTGTGTGTGTGTGTCTGTGTGGAGGGGGGGACCTGAACTGAGCGGGCCTGCGGGATGGCTGGATGACTGGCATCACGTCTAAGGTTCCAGGGAAACTCCCAGCAGTGGAGTTTTCGCGGTCCAGCTCACATCCGGGCAGGAGCCCTCCAAAGCTGCTCAGATGCGACGCATTGGCAATAATTTCAAAAAATGAAAGCATTTCAAGATGCTTTTTCAAACAGCAGCACAAGCCGAACCAAAACAGGAGACTGGAGCTCTAAAGAGGAGCTCAGTTTTTAGATTCTGAAGCCCAGGTGGAACAGGGCACTCCCCGCACACAGCTTGGCTCCAGAGCGGAGGCTGCTCTGCTGGCCTGCAGACAAACGGGCCGTCCGTCTGGTGGATTGCAATCTGCCTCGCTCCGGGGGGGGGGGGGCAGGCCAGAGCAGCAACAAGCAGGGTTAGGAGCCCCGGAGCAGCATCCGGGGGGTCCGGTCCTCTGGCCCTCTGCGGCTGCGTCTCCCAAAGAAGGGTAGCACAACAAGCCGAATGATCTGACAGGAAAAGAATGGGATGCTTTGGGGGAGGCAGAATTCTTTGCACCACCATGATGCACGCATCGAACTGGGGGCAGGAGCCTGAGAAGACGACAAAATTGTAAGATGTCACATTTCAACAAGGCCTTGTATTCCATCCAATGCAAAAAAGCGAAGCGAAGCAAAGGCCTGGTTTAGGGCCGTGCGTTGCTTTTGAAAACTTGAGGCCAACGCTCATGTCTCCTCCCTCAGGGTGGAATTCACCGCAAAAATGGAGAACTGATAGAGGTCCCCTACGATCCCGTGGCCAGCCAGAACCTTCCGCCGAAAAAGCACGGCTACACCGAAGTCAGGGTGCCTGTGCATTTCCTGAACGGCATCGTGAAGCTGTTCATGAACGACCTCACATGTGATGTGACCTCTTCCAAGGTGAGTGGCACGAGCCTGCAGATCAGGCTGCGCATCGCGTGTTGTCTCTACTAACGGTTGGGGTGAAAGAGGCGGCGCAGGGGAACTGAAAGGGAGGGTCCTCGGAGATAGTTTCCAGTTTGGGTTCCACAGACCTCTCTGTACATGCTCAGGGATTCTTCCTCTGGTGGCTGTTCACTTGCTGGCTGCACATTGGAAATAAAGTGGGGTTTTTTGGTTTTGTTTTTATTTTGTTTTATTTATTTACATAGAAACAGAGTGAGACAGAAAGGGTCTCCTGGGCCATCTAGTCTGACCTCCGGCACCAGCTGGCTCCGCTCACGATGTGCCCACCATGTGCATGTCCAGCCTATCTTTGAACACCCTCACCGATGGGGCCTCAACAACCTCCCGTGGAAGCCCATTCCACGCCCTCGGGGTCCTGACTGTCAGGAAGTGCTTCCTGGCATCCAAATTGAACCTTGGCTCCCTGAGCTTTGCTCCCTTGGAGCGGATCCTGCCTTCCTCTGCAGGGGAGAACAGGTCTCTGCCCACCTCCGTGTGACACCTCCTCACATACCTGCATGTCACCAACAGATCCCCTCTGAGTCTCCTCTTCTCCAGGCTGAAGAGACCCAGTTCCCTCAGTCTCGCCTCATATGGCATCCCCTGCAAACCAGCCACCATCCTTGTGGCCCTACGCTGCACTGACTCCAACCTGGCTATATCCTTCCTGTAACGAAGGGCCCAAAACTGAGCACAATACTCCAGTTGCGGGCACACCAGAGTCATGTAGAGTGGCAGTAATACCTCTCTCGATCTAGAAGCCACACTTCTGGCTATGCAACCAAGGGTGGCATTCGCCCTCTTGACCACCGCATCACACGGCTGACTCATGTTCAGCCTGCAGTCGACCAGCACCCCAAGGTCCCTTTCACAAGTGCTGCTCTCCAGCCACTTCTCCCCTAACCTGCACTTATGGCACCCATTCCTGTGCCCCAAGTGCAAGACCTTGCGCTTCTCCACACTGAACGCCATCCTGTTGTCTCCTGCCCACTTCCATAGTCTGCCCAGATCCCTTTGGATCTGGAGTACCTGCTCCTCAGTTGTGGCTCAGTTGTTTGTATTTGCCAAAGAACACTCTGTTTGAAAAAAGAAGGGGGAACCCAGCTGCCCACAATAACAGAACTTCCTCTTAAGGCACAATCCCACGGCCTGCTTAGACAGAAGGAAGGCCTGTAGCTCCAGCACCCTGCAAGTTCTCAGTCTTCCTTCGAGTTAAATGGGCGCAAGACCTTCTATCTAAGCGTGATCCACCATCTTTCCGCATTTAGGCAATAGTTCTGATGTGGCTTGCATGAGGTGTTCCACCTCTTCTCGCAGCCACGGCATCAGCGTTTACATTTCCAGCAGAAAGGAGAGAAAAGCCCCCCCCCCACTCCTTCTCTTCTTCTTCCTCTTCATAGAATCCTAGAACAGTAGAGTTGGAAGGGACCAGGAAGGCCATCGAGTCCAGCCCCCTGCTGTTGCAGGACTTCAGTTTACCCCCTCCCACTCAGAGGACTGTCCAGTTTCTTCTTGAAGGTCTCTCCTGTGGGAGAGCCCCCCACCTGTGGAGGCAGCTGGTGCCACTGCCATGTTGCCCCGACAGTGAGGAAGCTCTTCCTGATGTCCAGCTTGACTCTGGGTAGTTGCAGCTTGAAATGATTATTCCATGTCCTGCACTGTGGCATCAGCGAGAAGAGAGAGATCTTGACCTCCTTCTTTGGGACAGCCTTGGAGGGACTTCCAGAGGGACACCATGTCCCGCCTCAGTCTTCTCTCCTCAAGGCTGAACATGCCCAGTTCTCTCAGTCTCTCCTCACAGGGCAGCGTTTCCAAACCGTGGATCATTTTTGCTGCCCTCCTCTGGACCCTTTCTCATTTTTCTGCATCTTTCTTAAACCTTGGTGCTCAGAACTGGACACTGTATTCCAGGTGAGGTCTGACTAGTGAGGAGTATAGAGAAACCATTACTTCTTGTGAGTTGGAAGTAATCCTTCTGTTAATGCATCCCAAAATAACATTTGTCCTTTTGGTGGCTACATCGCATTATTGTCTCGTATTTAGCCTGTTGTCCACCATTACTCCAAGAACTTTTTCAGTTCTGTTGAGCCGCTTATTCCACATCTTGTATCGATGCATTCGGTTTTTTCTTCTAGGTGGAGGACTTGGCACTTGTCCTTTATGGAATCTCCTTCTGTTGCTTTCAGCCCAGTGTTCCAGTTTATTAAGGTCTCCTTGAATCTTCATTCTGTCTTCTAGGGTGTTAGCTATGTCACCCAGTGTTACATCATCTGCAAATCTGATTAGCGTTCCTTGTACTTCCTCATCTAAATCATTAATAAAGGTGTTGAAGAGCGCTGGGCCAGGACTGAGCCCTATGGCATCCCACTAGCTACCCCCATCCAATCTGAGAAGGTGCCGTTGATGCGCACTCTTTGTGACCGATTTAGCACCCAATTTTGGATCCACCTAATAGTTTCTCCATCTAGTCCAGTTTTTGCTGATTTGCTTATCAGAATGTCATGTAGCACTTTGTCAAAAGCTTTGCTAACATTTAGGTAGATTGTGGCCATAGTGTTCCCTTTGTCCATTTGGGAGGTTACCCAGTCAAAAAATGAAATTAAATTAGTCTGACAGGATTTATTTTTGATAAATCCATGTTGGCTTCTAATAATCACTGCATTTTCTTCTAGATGCTTGCAGATGTATGTTTTAATAATTTGCTCCAGAATTTTTCCAGGGATTGGTGTCAGACTAACTGGCCTGTAGTTCCCGGGTAATCTCCCCCCACCCCTTTTTGAAGATAGGGACAACATTAGCCCTTCTCCGGTCGTCTGGCACTTCTCCTGTTTTCCAAGATTTATCAAAGATAATAGCCAGTGGTTCTGAGAGGTCCTCCTCTAGCTCTTTTACGATTCTGCGATGGAGTTCATGGGGCCCTGGAGATCTGGACGTGTTCATTCCATCTACTCGTTCCTCGATCGTCTATCCGTCCATCTTGGGCTGCCATCTCTCACTTTCAGCTTGTACTTCCTCTTGGTTGTAGTTTTCCTTGTGGGGGGAGACCGAGGCGAAGGAGGAATCGAGCCCCTCTGCCTTTCCTTGCCGTCTGTTACCACTCTGCCATCCACTTTAAGCAGCTGGACACCCTCCTCTTTCTCACGTTGAGTGTTCAGGATGTATCCGAAGAAGGCTTTCTGCTGTTCTTCGCATCCCTTGCCAGTCTCAGTCCATCTCCTGCTTCAGCCTTCCTGATGCCGTCCCTGCAATTCCTTGCTGTTTGTTCGTGGTCTTCCTTCGCGGCCTGGCCCTGCTTCCGCTTCCTGCTCCCTGCCTGCTTGCTTGCTCCGCCCGCTCCCTCACCTGTGGTCAGGGTGAAGTCCACAGGTGAGCCGATGCTGGCAAGACCAAAGAGAGATCGGTTGGGGCAGCTGCTGCTTCCTTCAGGCTGCCGTCCAGCACGAGCAGGAAACGCTACCCGAATTGTCAAAAGGCACGCTTTGAAAACAACCCTCGTGGCCACCGATATTTCCGAAAGTGCCCAACCCAGATCTCTCCATGCCTTGCTGGAAGGACGACTGCCTGGCGACAGGGACACATGCATTGGTCACTTCCCGGTTGGATTTCTGCAACGCGCTCTACGTGGGGCTGCCCTTGAAGACGGTCCGGACACTTCAGATGGTGCGAAACAGAGCAGCCAGGTTGCTGATGGGGGCTGGGCGTTACTCTCACAGAACCCCAGTCCTCTACCAGCTGCACTGGCTCCCCATCGAAGTCCGGGCCCAATTCAAGGTGCTGGTTATCACCTACAAAGCCCTGAACGGCTTGGGACCTGGATACTTCAAGGAACGCCTTCTTCCATATTTGCCCTCCTGCCCCTTAAGATCAGCCACAGAGGCCCTTCTCAGGGAGCCCTCCATGAGAAACACCAGGTGGCAAAGTACCCGGAGGAGGGCCTTCTCTGCGGTGGCACCCCATCTATGGAATGCGCTCCCTAGAGAGGCTCGCCTGGCACCGTCATTATATGTTTTTCAGTGCCAGGCTAGGACCTTTTTATTTAAACAATATTTTAACAATGCTTAATAATATCTATAGGTTTTAATTGTGCAGCCAGGGTGTTTCTGGGTTTTAATTGTATTTGTATTATTTTTATTGATTTATGTGAGCCATCCCGAGGCTATAAGCGATGGGACGGCATACAAAAATCCTAAAACAAAAAGCAAACGAGCAAGTGCCTTTCATTCGGGGGCCAGCCTGCGCGCCACCGCCATGCTCTCCTGCCAGGCAGCCCTGGCGGAGCTCAAGGAACGAGGGCCAATCATTTCGGAGAGGAAGAGGAGGCTCAGATGTTCAATGCCCATCAGCCTGCCAGAAGCTGGTGCTTCCCAATGACTTGGATGCGGGAATGGGGATTCCAGAGGGTGCATGGAGGGACCAGGCCTCAGGGCAGCTTGACCGTGGCCTGGCTGAGTCCCAAGAGTGGACAATGTGCCAGCATTAGGGGCATCTAGGATGGGTCGGGGGTCGGGGGGGTGGGGGTGGGGTTCCACAGCTTCATTTTAGTTGTGTGAAGTGATCCTGGTGACCGTCACTTGCTTCTGTTTCCATATGATTCTTACAAATGGAAACTTTACGTCTCCTAAGAATGGTTTTCAGATGAGTATTAGATGCCAGAACATGGCTTCCTGCTGTGACTTTTACCAAAAAATCAGGGGTTTCCTGTGAGCTTCAAATCATTTCAAAGACTTGCCTCCTTCAGCTTTTCTCACCATCTTCTTGGCAGGATCCTACAGTAACAGCAGACGTGCTGATAAAAATCGTGGCATCGGTGAGTTGTTGCTGCTGGCTGACTCGTGCCATCCGTGTGTGGGGGCTTCGGAAAACAGCTTTCAGTAAGGCAGAGACCTTTGAGGGGGTAGACTAACCAGAGGAACACAGCCAGTCAGAAGGGGTCTCCCGGGCCATCTAGTCTGACCCCCGGCTCAGCCGGCTCCACTCATGTCATGCCCACCATGCGCGTGTCCAGCCTATCCTTGCACACCCGCACCGGTGCGGCCTCATTCAGTCTGCAGCTGCCCTGTGGTTTGGTGCAGCCATTCTTGGCTCAGTTTTGAGATGCCCCAAATGATTCAGTGAGGAATCCAGACTCAGCTAGTTTGCAAAAGCTCTCTAGCGCCCCAGAACCACCTCTGGGGACAGTGAACTGAAAAGACACGGTGGAGAGGCTCTTACTTGGCAGCAGCCCCTGCAGCGCACATGAGACGAGTCTGAGGCTGGATCAGGCCGAAGGTCCCTCTCGACCAACCATGGCCAGCGAGATGCCTCCAGCGATCGCGCCTGGAGGACTGGCCAGCAACTGGCGTACACCTTGTAGGATCTTGGAGGGGCATATAGCCCTCTTGAGCAGTAGCCACAGACAGCCGCTATCCATGCTGGTTAAAAATTGTACTGGCTGGCGGGGGGTGGGTGGGGGGCATGTGCCTTAGCAAGCCTGCTCCATCCCTCAGCTTGGTAAATACAGGCAAGCTGGCAGGTTTTGAATCCTGATTGCAGAAGGCTCTTATTTTTAGCTAACAGTAACAGATGGTTAATGCAGATATTCCAGAAACGAAAGATATGCCCTCTTATTTGTCTTTGGGATGATTGTTTAGAATCAAATACCAATTTCTGTGAGTGAATATAATTGCTTAATCAGTTGTCCTTCACATAACTTAAGGACCAAATCTTGATGGATCAGGGAGCATCCTCAATTTTATCCTGAGACAAAACTTGGATCTGGTACAGAACACCAACTTAATGTCAGGCAGCAGCATGAAACATAGAAACAGAGCGAGTCAGAAGGGGCCTCCCGGGCCATCTAGTCTGACCTCCGGCACCAGCCGGCTCCGCTCATGACATGCCCACCATGTGGACGTCCAGCCTATCCTTGAACACGCTCACCGATGGGGCCTCAACGACCTCCCGTGGAAGCCCATTCCACGCCCTCGGGGTCCTGACTGTCAGGAAGTGCTTCCTGGCATCCAAATTGAACCTTGGCTCCCTGAGCTTTGCTCCGTTGGAGCGTGTCCTGCCTTCCTCTGCAGGGGAGAACAGGCCTCTCCCCATCTCCATGTGAAACCCCCTCACATACCTGCATGTCGCCAACAGACCCCCTCTGAGTCTCCTCTTCTCCAGGCTGAAGAGACCCCAGCTGTGAAATACAAAGACCTGGAATACATTTCAAAGCTGAAATATCAGGACACAGAGCACGGGGACAGCTCTGTATTCCAAAGGAAGGCATTGCAAGCACAGCTCTGTTGCATTTTGGCCCTGGAATCCACACATGTTGGTGGGGGTGAGATGCAGAGCATGGGACTCTCTGCATGCTCCGGGGTGCTCTGCATTATGCTTTGCTATCGTTTGATCCACCTTTCACGCAATGGGATTGGTAGTGGTAAGAGGAAGAGGGATGGTGCTTGGGAGAGCGAGTCCCCGGCTTTCTTCGTTTGCTCCTTGACATCTCTGTTTTCCCTTGCAATCTGCCTTCCTGCAGCTCGAGGGCTCGCTGGGTCCCTCTCAAAGCATAAAGGTTGAAATTCGCCTTGCAGAAGAGCCCTCGTTTTGCCTGAGCAGAGAAGAAAGCACCTTGAATTTCCACTTCTCGGTTGTCTTCATAGCAGGCGGGAAAAAAGTCCTGGCCCTGGATATGGTATGCAGAAGATGCCTCTCCTCGCCAGGGCCCCTCGTCCGGACCCTTTCGTTCACACCATGCGCTCTGCCCCAGTCGGCCTCGAAGCTCCGTGGAGCCCACCTGCAAAGCAGGGCGACCACGAGGTCGCTGCACCCGCCTCACACCTGCGTGCAGAAACAGATCCTGGATTTAGAGCCACAAATCTGACTTTGGAGCGAGTGCAGGAAGGGTGAATTTAGATTTCGGGGGTGGGGACAGGGATGGATTAGAAGAAGTTCGGAGAATGATCTTGAATGGGTCAGAGCAGCCTGTTACAAGCATGCCGACATGCAGGATTCCCAAGCCCCACAGTGGATGAAATCGGAGCACGAGCCTCCCCGCTCCCGCAGAATCGAGCCTGAGATCCGTACGGGTGGCAGTGGCTCGCCTGCGATCCCGCCTGAGTCAGGAGTGGCGCTTGAGAATCTCGGCTTCATTCTTGCAAAAGCAAGGCGCCGGCTGTTAAGTCTGCCGCTGAAGTGCTCACGGGACCCTCTGTAGCCCCAAAGGCTCTCGCAAAAGATTCGCATTGAAAGGCTGGGCAGGAAGAGAGCTGGCACTGTGGCGACCACATGATGCCAGCGGCATCCCCGTCCTCTGCCTTGGGCTTTGCACGGGTGGCCTTGAGAGAGACGCGCCCCCGGCTGTCCTCCGAGGCAGGAAAGCACAGAGAGCAGGTGCTACCTGTGCGTCCTCCCGGCTGGGCTGGCCAGGGGACCCCCGGGTGCCTGCCCCTGCTCTTTGCCTGCAAGCCTGACTGACTTGAGCCCCTCCCTCCTTTCCAGCCTCCTCTTCCTCGCAGGCTATTGTTGTGAGGCGAGCATGGAAGGGAAATCCAGGTAGTTGCACCGCATGCAAAAAGCAAAGCCCTCGGAAAGGCAGGGGGAGGCGAGAGCGATCGGTGGGGGCGCCTTCAGAGCAGCATAGCTTTCGGGTGCAGCTTTCGGCTGTCGAGGGCTATTTGGCGGGGCAGGGAGTCATTCCATTCCGCTGCTGGCCCCTTGCCCTCCTTAGCCGCTCTTCCTGAGAGCAAGGCTGCAGCCCATCATCCAGGGCCTCCTCATTCCAGGCAGATGGGCTGGCGGCCACCCCCTTATTCCTGAAAAAGCCTCGCCAGGCACAAAAGAAGCACGTGATTTGCTAAACTGGGCAGGTCAGTGGCCTTCGCTGTCCCCAGAGCTGTGCTGCTCGACACCAGGGTACCTGGGCATCTTCAGGAAGAGGGGAAGCAAAACGTGCTCCAGGTGGGACTCACGGAACTGCACACGGAGGGCATTCCGGCGTGGGGAGACGCAGCCCCGTCACTAAGCCGTGGGTCACTTCGCAGGATGCTGCCTCACTGGGGCTGCTTCTTTTTTCCCAATTTCAGCACCAGAAAGTGCCTGTTCGGTTTTCCATGAATGACGAGAAGCTGGACGTCTCCTTGGAAACAGAACCCAGGTATTGGACTGGAGCTGCAGCCGTATTTTTCTGAAATGTGGGGTTCTGGCATATCTGGGACTGTTTTCATATATGAGGTTCCAACCATTGTGGCAGGTTTGTGAGTAACTGAGAAAACACTCCAGTTAAAATACTTAAGGCTTCTCTTGGACATTCCCAGCTGTTTTGCCGGAGGAATCTGTGAGCCTTCATGTGTTCCTTTGCATTAAACTTCAGCTCCTGAAAATTCTAGGTGATTGTGCGGACTAGGAATCCCCCACGGCGAGGGAATCCATTGTATTCGCTGGGCCCAGCCCCTCAGACTCTGGGTCGCTTTGCAGCTGCCCTGAGGCCCAGGTCGCAGCAATGCAGGGCTCTCTGCCGGAGTCAGGCCTCGTGGACGGCGCCAGCATGCCCCTCTCGCACGCCACGTGCCAGGCTGCTGCTTGTGCACGAGTGTTTGCGGCCTTCCTTTGGAAGAGTAGCGCAAGCATGGGGGCAAGCCCAGGAATGCGTGGCGGGGACCGGGGTAGATATCCTACTTTGTACTCGTCACCAGAAATGGTGCTTCTCTTCCTTTCTCCGTCAGGGCAAGAAGGAGAGCACATTTCGTGGTATTTCCCCCCTCAGGTCCAGCAGATAAATGAGTACAAATGCATATTTGGCTTCTGTTCAGTTGGGAATGAAGACTAAGAGGTTAAGCCTAGACTTCGTGGGAAGACTGAGCTCTGGGAAAGGGCTTTCAGGGGAAAGCAGCAATGGAGAAGGTCGGCTTGACAAAGCAGGAGATGCAATTTTGCACGTGGAGCAAGCGGGAGGCTGGGTGACGCTGGCGCAGGGAAGGGCATGTATCTGAGAGTCCTTCGCGTCCTCATTTTGCTCTTCTCTTGCAGGCCGGAGGGAATAACGCTCTCAGTGTCCCACCCAGAAGGTGCCAGCTATGATGTGAGTCTGAGTCCCTTTTTGGATATCCGAGGGGGCACATTAAGCTGTGGTCTCCTCCTCACGAGGAAAGGCATTCAAATATGTGCACCATCCACAGACACGATCCCCCATGTTCTCGCACAGCAGCTATTTGCTTCAGGGAGACATCCTGGGACTCTCGTCCTTTAAAACTCAGCATAGTTTCTTTTTTGGTTTTGCTTCCTCATATCTTTTATTTAAATAGAAAAAGGACAGCATATACTTTAATTCCAGGTAAGAAATTTGGGTACTGGCTCTGGCTGTCACTGGATGAAGAATTGATAGTTTGGAGACAGAAATTGCTTCTGGCTGCATTAGCCCAAACAGGGTGAGACATTCCCAGTGCGGTCACAAGTGGGAATCCCGCAAGGGGCAGGTCCTAGTCGGCTGTGGCCTCATGCCGAAGTCCCCAGATCCAGTCCTTGGCTCCAGGGCCAGGGGGGGATCCTGCCTGCAGAAACTGCAGAGCTGATGCTGCCAGTCAGGGTCAGCAGCACTGCCCTAGGTGGACCGATCGCCTGCCTCCACGTCAGGCCACGTTCCAGGAGCCTCCGGTTCCCTTTCCCCTGCGGGTTCTGCGCACCTGGGGCCTTGTAGGGACCGCTGGGCCTTTGCTTCTCCTACTCCTTGCTCCCATCCTGTGCCACAAGGGAATGGTGTGCTTTGCATGGAGGCGGACCCAGGCTGCCCCACTGCTGAACGGATCGGTGGAAGGTTCCCGCTGCAGGGCCTGGTAACCCCCGTGGAAGGGATCCTGGAGAGCGGGCCAGAGACTTGCCGGGCAGTGGCTGCAGGCGGTGCCGGGGAGCCAAGGGGTGTGCCCGAGTCGGAGCCAGGGGCCAGCCCTGGTGGACACTCCGGGTCCCTATGAGGCAGGTTATGGCTCTTCCTGGCATGAAGCGCCCGGCAAACCAGGCTGGGCAGGGCCAGTCGATGCTGGGAGGACTCCCCTGCAGGAAGAGGCCCCGAGCCGTAGCTCTGGTCCCTCACCATGCGGGGCAGCCGGAAGGAGAGTCCGCGGTTCCCGGACCACCTCAGGTGCTCCTGGCTGCGTGGCGAGGTGCGGTCAGGCTGCACAGGCCGCCTGGGTGGGCCGACCTGGCAGCGCGGCCAGACTGGGGAGAGCCGTTCCCATGAGCCGTGTCCCGCATCTGTCCCCGAGGGGCACCCCCCCACCGCTGCGTTCACACCCCGCTGGGGGCTCAGGTGCGATGCAGACCTGCGCTCTTCTTCTTGCAGGAGGCACAGCTCAAGGGCTTCACGGGAGGAATGATCTGCCGATCCTGCATGCTGGGATTCCAGGGTGAGTGGTCATGTGCGAGGCTGGTTGCCGGACCCCAGGAAGCCGAGTTTACAAGTCTCACAAGGGAGTACAGGTTACCCCGAGTGGGGGGGGGGGCACGGTCCCCGAGTGCCTGCAGAGTCACTCTCTTGCATCAGAGGGCCCCAGATGTGTGTGTGTGTGTGGGGGGGCTCCTGAGCCATCTTGTCTAACCCCCTCCTTGAAGCAGGAAGTTCACCATCGATCCGCTGAAAGACCTCTAGTGAGAGATGCCCCAAAACCCTTTCGCAGACTCAGTTCCATCGTCAACTGCAATTATAATTACCGTATTTTTCGCTCTATAAGACACGCCTGACCATAAGATGCACCTAGTTTTTAGAGGAAGGAAACAAGAAAACAAATATTCTGGATCAAATGGGCACATCATCACAGGCACATTCCCATCACTTCCCCATGGGCTGCACATCTGACAGACTTACTGCACACACATATTCGCTCTATAAGACAAACATTTCCCCTGACTTTTGAGGGGGGGGAAAGTGAGTGTTATAGAGCAAAAAATATGGTAAGTTTCTCTTCATCTTCATCCAAAATCTGACCTCCTGTACGATGGGCCATTTGATCAAATCTTGTCCTCTGAGACGGCTGGGAGCACCGCCTCTTCTCCCCGGCAGCCCTGCAGGTCTTCGGGGTGCAGCCTCGTCTTCCTCAGTCCTCTCTTTTCCGTGCCGAAGAGGCCCACCCCCGTCACCCCTTCGCCGGCAATTTGGGGTCTCTCCTTGCTGCCTTCCTTGGAAGCCTCCCCAGTCCACCTGCACCCCTCTTAAGGTGCAGTGCCAAGGGCCAGGCTCTGCTCTCTGGAGGAGGTCGTCCTAGTGAAGAATGCAGCCCAACTATCGCGCTTCCCCACGGCCCGGGGCCGTCAGCTGTCTCCTACGTAGGGCGAGCCCATGAAGGGAAGCCCTGCCCATGGCAGCCCCGCTCGGCTCTTCTCGAGGCCGTCCCTCCCTTGAAGCAGTCCCCCCGTCTCATCGCCGGTCCTCCTCCGCTTCTGCCGCCCACTTTCCCTCGTGAGGGTCTTCTCCAGGGAATCCACCAGGGATTCCCACAGTCCACCGGGGAGGTGACCCAATCAAAAGGCGAGATCCCATGCGTCTGGCGGGATTTGTTCCTGAGGAGTCCATGCTGGCTTCTAGCAGGAGCTGCCCTCATCGAGAAGGCCACAGACCCTCCTCTGGCTCCCAGGCGGAGATCGGGCCTTCTGCCTTTTCTTGGTCAGCTCTGTTTTCAAGAGCATGCTCCCATTCGCCCATTTATTTGTTCAGAGGGGGGGGAGTAGAGCTTTATTTCAGAAAGCAAAGGTGCCCTTGGTGCATTTACTGAATCGTCGCTCTGGAGGTGAGTGGACAGCAGGAAGGGGCGACCCTCTGTTTGGGGCTCAGGCCTCGGTTCCGCCAGCGAACCAGAAGCAGAAGCGCAGAGGGGGAATCCAGTGTGGAAAAGCGCCCCCGGGAGGGTGTGGGTCACCCCCAGGACATTTGCCTGGGTGGCCGCTTGGGGCATGGCTAAGCAGGGGGGGAGACGGGCGTGGAAGCTGCTCTGGGTTCTTGCGAGACGAGGGAAGCCCACGCCAAGCAGAGAGGATGCCCAGACCCTGTGCACTGACGGGGGGCGGGGGGGGGGCTGTTCTTGGCACCACTTGTCTGTGGCCCCTGGGATTTAGAAACATAGAAACAGAGCGAGTCAGAAGGGGCCATCTAGTCTGACCTCCGGCACCAGCCGGCTCCGCTCACGACATGCCCACCATGTGCATGTCCAGCCTGTCCTTGAACACCCTCACCAATGGGGCCTCAATGACCTCCCGTGGAAGCCCATTCCACGCCCTCGGGGTCCTAACTGTCAGGAAGTGCTTCCTGGCAGCCAAATTGAACCTTGGCTCCCTGAGCTTTGCTCCGTTGGGGCGCGTCCTGCCTTCCTCTGCAGGGGAGAACAGGCCTCTCCCCATCTCCATGTGACACCCCCTCACATACCTGTATGTTGCCAACATATCCCCTCTGAGTCTCCTCCAGGCTGAAGAGACCCCGTTCCCTCAGTCTCGCCTCATACGGCTTCCCCTGCAAACCAGCCACCATCCTTGTGGCCCTACGCTGCACTGACTCCAGCCTGGCTATATCCTTTCTGTAATGAGGGGCCCAAAACTGAGCACAATACTCCAGTTGCGGGCGCACCAGAGTCGTGTAGAGTGGTAGTAATACCTCTCTCGATCTAGAAGCCACACTTCTGGCTATGCAACCAAGGGTGGCATTCGCCCTCTTGGCCACCGCATCACACTGCTGGCTCATGTTTCGCCTGCAGTCAACCAGCACCCCGAGGTCCCTTTCACAAGTGCTGCTCTCCAGCCACTTCTCCCCTAACCTGTACGTATGACACCCATTCCTATGCCTCAAGTGCAAGACCTTGCGCTTCTCCACACTGAACGCCATCCTGTTGTCTCCTGCCCACTTCCATAGTCTGTCCAGATCCTTTTGGATCTGGTGTATCTGCTCCTCAGTTGTGGCCACTGCCCCAGTTTTTGTTGTCTGTGAATTTGATCAGCAGACTGTTCACCCCTTCTTCCATGTCGTTAATGAAAAGATTAAACAGGATCGGCCCCAGGACAGAGCCCTGGGGGACCCCGCTTGTCACTGGCTGCCATCCCGACGATTCCCCGCTAATGGTTACCCTCTGCTTTCGGTCAGTCAACCATGCCCTAATCCACCGGACAGTGCTTTGGTCTGTCCCAAAACTCCTTAGTTTCTCCACCAGGATATCATGGGGCACTTTGCCAAAGGCCTTGCTGAAATCCAGGTATACCACATCCACTGCATCCCCTCCATCCAGCCATCTCAAAACCTTGTCATAGAATTCCACGAGGTTTGTCTGGCAGGACCTGTTTTTGCGGAAGCCGTGTTGTGTGGCTGTCAGCCTCCCTTCCCTGTCTAGCGTCACTAGATCTCTCGCCATTATGAGCCTTTCCATTGTTTTTCCTACAATGGACGTAAGGCTAACCGCTCTATAATTCCCCATGTCCTTCCTACTACCCTTTTTGAAAATTGGGACCACCGATGCCACCCTCCAGTCCTCTGGAGCTTCACCCGTTCTCCACGAGGCCTCAAAAATGGAGGCCAGCGGGCGTGAGAGAACCCCTGCCAACTCTCTAAGTACTCTTGGGTGTAACCCGTCAGGGCCTGGCACCTTTGTAATGTCCAATGCCCTGAGGAGCCCCTCGACTTCAAGGGGGGTGACTCTAATCTCTGCCCCTAAGTCCCCAGCCTCATCCAATGTCCTATACGGATATCCCCCGTCCTGCTTTGGGGAGAACACAGAGGCAAAATAGTCATTTCGCATCTGTGCCTGTTCCCTCATGTCAGTCACTGGATCTCCTTCCTCCTTATTTAGTGGTCCCACCACTTGTCTCCCCTTCCTCTTCCTATTTACATGCTGGAAGAAGCCCTTTTTGTTGCTCTTGATATTCTTGGCAAGTCTCAGCTCATAATCAGCCTTAGCCTTGCGAAGAATCCTTCTGCAACGGGCCTCCTCCTCCCGGTATACCCTTCTGCCTATTTGCCCCAGTACCCATTTCCTACGGAGGCTCCTCTTTCGGCTAATCCCCCTAACCCCCTCCTTTCGCATCCATGGCGGCGCTCTCCTCTTGGCTTCAGCCATGCCGTAGCACGGCCGAGGGGATCCGCACGCCGGACCGCCTGAGCCCAGCCTCTGCCTCTCTGCACGTGTGTTTCAGATACACTGATGAGCAGCCGCATGGCAATTCCACAGATAATGGGGCTGAAATATTCGGAGTGCGAGACTGTTTTCAGGACGGAGCAGGTCAGTTCGCTTCCTTACTGGTGTTTGCCACGCTGGGCTCGTGTGGGGCTGAAGGAGGCCTCCTGCTGGGCGGGTCCCCCCCACACGCCCCCAGCCCCAGCCTGCCTCCTGTGCCTCGATGCCCTGTGCCTCCCCTGACGCGGAGCTGTGGGCACTGCCATCCACCCCGACATGCCCGGAGGACGCACTCGCCGCTCCAGCGAAGGCAGTGTGAGGTCCCCTGGACTGGCCGCTCTGGCTGAGGCGTGTCCCCCAAACACCCCAAACACCTGGCTCTTCAGTGCCCCGTGTTATTGGACCCGGGCGGCGGAGGGCAGGCGTCACGGAGGCAGGGGCGAGGATGCGGACGCACGGAAGCTGAGACGAAAGCCCCGCCGGGTCAGAGCAAGGCCGTCCAGCCCGGCACTCCGCACGCACACGGGAAACCCGCTGCCCCAGGATCCCCCCAGCAGGAGGGGTGCGAGGCAGGCTGCCTGTGGGGAGGGGGAGGCGAGTGTGTGTCTTCGGAGGCATCGGCGGCGTTGTGTCCAGAAAGGCCTGCTGCCACCGGGCTTTCCCTTTGCTGCATCTGCCCCTCCTCACCATTCCCGGCTCCCACTTTTCCCGGGCTTCTGCCCCCATTCCCTCGAGGGCAGGTGCTGACAGGACAGAACAGAACAGAAGGCGACCGTCTTCCGGGTTTTCCCTTCACTGCAGGATTTCCTGATCATGGATATGAGGCCACACGACGTCAACATGGGCGACCTGAAGACCAAATTCGCAGATAAGTTCTGAGAGGGATCCAGGAACTGAGAGGACTGCATGCAATCTGCGCCCCGGCACCCGCCTTTGCTCACCGGCCACCTGGCTCAGGGGACTGGACTCTGCAGAAGCCACGCAGAAACGGCAGGGGGCTTCCGCTGTCCGGACAACGGACGTGGGGCGTCCCCCGAGTCCCGCTTGCTTGCTTGCTTGCTTGTCTGGTAGCAGCTCGCCACGACCCCCAGGTCTGATGCCTGCAGCAATCTGCCACACACCTCGAGTGGCATTTTGCATGTTTCTGCAATAAAAGATTCTGATTTCTGCCTCTGCATTTCGCTGGTTTCTGCTTTGCCCAAGCCAGAGATCTGTTGCTCTTCCGAGCTGGGCGGCAGGCGAGGCTTCGCAGCACCCCGGGGGCCTCTCTGTGGGCGTCCAAAGCCTGGGCGGAAGGAAGGGCACGTGAGCTCTGCTGGACCGGGACACAGGGCCACTGACTGCGGAAGCGGCTCCGAGGAGCCCCTGGTCCAAAACACGGGGGAGGGGCCTCCGCCGCTCTCTCCCCAATGCTGTGAACTGGGCGTGCCAAGGGCCAGGCCACAGTCCCGAAGTCGGTGGGGGACGGCGACGAAGGTTTCGCGGCAGGCAGTCGGAGCATCAGAATGGTGCGGGCGGGGGCTGAGCTGGTCCCGTGCGGACGCACGTGGCAGACGGCTGCGAGGAGACCCCGCACGGCGCCACTCCCCCTCTCGGCGCTCAGAACGGGGCTCTCCAGGCCACTCGCAATCCCCTCCCAGCCCCGCCCCACCCGCTTCGGTCCAGGGCCGCCAGAGACGGGCATGGCCCTGTGCGCGTTGCCATGCGACCCGGATAGGTTGCGGCGCTGGGTGGGAAGCGAAGGAATGGGGTTCGGTGGGGACAGATGCCGAGTTCTGCACCTGGGAGGAAGAACCCACATGCGCTGTTCTAAAATGGGGGGGCACTTGGTTCACCGACACTGCGAGCGTGAAGGGGCTTGGAGTCATGGTAGATCACCAGCGGGACACGAACCGGAAATGCGGTGCGCCTGCAGGAAGGGGGAGTGCCGTTCGGGCTCCCTCCCAAACCAGCGGGAGGACCGCTTCCCCCGACTCGGCCCTCGCGAAGCCTCCGCTTGGGTGCTGTGTCCCATTCTGGGCAGTAAACTGGAAAGGGTTCGGGGCGCGGGGGGCGGGTGGTGGAACAGGATGATCCCGGGACTGGAAGCAAAGCCCGTGAAGAGGGATTGAGGGAACTGGGCACGTTTGGCCTTGAGAAGATAAAAGACTGGGAGGACATGGGATAGCCCTCTGCAACTCCCCGAAGGGCTGCCACAGAGAGGAAGGCCGGGATCTCTTCCCGGTCATCCCAGGGTGCAGACATGGGATGGCAGGCTCACGTCGCAGGAAGCCAGGTTCTGACTGGAAATGGGTAGGGTGAGAGTGCAGCCCATGACTAGCCATGTGTGGGGAGTCCGCCCTGTGGGCAGGCCACCCCCCCCCCCCCGGTGGCTTCCCGGGCTCCGGCTGCCTTCGCTCTGCCTCATGCCAAGCATCCCTGCGGGCATCCGACAGGAAGTGAGTCCGGGTGAGCTCTCCTCCGGGCAGCTGGAGCTCCCTCTGCACATGCGACTTTGTGTACTTTCCATGGTCTGCACAAAGAATGGCACATTTGTGCATTTTGCACACTTCGTGCAAGGAACAACCCTGCTAGTGCTCCCGAGCCTTCGTGTATCTGATCGTGGCTTGACTCGCCTCCTGGCGAGCAGGGAGGGAGTCCAGAAAATGCAGGGCAGCGGATTCTGGCTAGATCTTCACATCCAGGGAGGTGTGGGCTGCCCCACGTTGGAGGCCTTCCAGAGGCCGCTGGATGGCCCTCTCCCACGGGTGCACCCAGCAGAGGGCTGGCCTCGGTGGCCTTCGAGCCCCTTCCAGGGTCTCACTTTGTGGGTCTTTGTGGGTCTCGCTGCAACGGATTAAGCCAGCCACCCTCGGGAAATGTTGCCCCGGTGAGGCGCTGCCGCTCCGCTGTGTCTCCTGCTTTTCTCCTCTTATATTCTCCGGCTCATATTCAGTCACACTTTCTGCCATTCCAGTCGCCCTCTGCTCTCTTCCCCTTGCATTGTTGCGTCTTCTCTCTCGGCCCGAACCTTGTTGAGTGCCAGGGCTGGACCACACGTGTCCTTTCCACAAGCCCTGCCCAGGCCGCGGATCTGCAGGGTCGCTTCCCTGGGCAGGAGGCACCCCCAGGAGCCCGGAAAGGTCCCTGGCACTTATGCAAGGGGCTGGATGTGTCCCAGGGCAAAGGGGGCCGTGCTCCATTACTGGGCCTGCGGAGGCCTGTCCCCACCCCGTCCCAGCGATCCTCATCGCAGCCCTGCCTGTGCTGGCTTTGTGCGCGCGGCGTCGGTCTGGCCGGGAGCCCGAGGAGGATCAAAGGCCTGAAAACACGATACGGCTGTGCGAGCGCCCCATTGTGCGTCCTGCCGCTCGCTGGCACAGAGCTCCGCTGAGCCGGTGCAGCCGCAGGGCTCGTCCCACAGCCGGGACAATGGCCGCGTTGATGCGCTCCTCGTTGCCCAAGGAGGACCTGGAGCCTTGGATTATTTGCCTGGCAGATCAACGGCTGCCACGCCCGACAGGATAAGCTCGCCTGTCAGGTGCTGGGCGCCGTTCCCATTGCGAGGGGAGCCGAGCAGCAGCCTGGGGGAAGAACCGTTCTGCAGGAAGACCCTGCGGGACAGGAGCTGTGCCAGGTTCCCAGGGCCTGCCCTGGAAGAAGGAGCAATCCGAGGACAGGTGTCAGTGGTGGCGCCGCTAAGGAGCTGGGCTTGGACGGCGACACCGCAGGCGCCGGAGTGTAAAGAGATGAGCAACAGCCTGGGGTCTCAAGCTGAGCTGCCCACCACCAAGCCAGCTGTACCTGCTTCGCTGCTCACTGCCGTTGCTCGCTTGCTCTCTCGCTCGCTCATGCACACGACGCGTTTGTCTCCCGCAAAAGCCCAAAAAACACCTGGAAGCAAGATCACTCCGGCATATCAGCTACTTTCAGCATCACAGCCCAGCTCCCGGAGGAGGCCTTGTGGAAGAGGCCGTGCTGGAAATGGCGATCTCGCTTCAGTGAGACGCTTTTAGAGGGCATAAAAATGACAAGAATTCCATTTCCATAGCCAAAACTCTCTGGGCAATTTACAACCATCGATGAAAACAAGGCAATAAGATACAGTAAAATAGCACAAAAAACAAGACACTGGAAAGGGTTCAAAGCAACTCAGGTGAAGGCAGAGGAAGGCTCCCGGAAGGGTGGGAGCGGCCCCAAAGCGACCAAGCCCCGTGGCCCCATAAAGACTTGCACGTTTATTGTGACGGAGTATTGGTGGCTTTGAGCAGAGTTCCTCCGGCATGCCGGAGAGGTAGGGAAGGCGAGCCCCACTTGCAAAGGCCCCGGACGTCCCTTGGACCCAGGGTGCTCATTCCTGTGGAGCAAATGTGGCCTTGCAGGAGTTGCTGGACTGCAGCTCCCATCAGCCTTGGCCAGCACAGCCAGGGCGAGGGATGATGCTTCCAAGCGCTGCTTTCCCAGCGATAGCGCCTCTGTCTTTCAAGACACGCACGGGGCCAGCAGGGTCCTGCTCTCCACTCTGTCCTCAGAACAGCCCTGTGAGGTAGGTTAGGCTGGGAGTCATGAGTGGCTGAGCAAGCTGCATGCCAGAGAGCGGACGTGGGGCCGGGTCTCCACAGTCCTAGCCCAAGGGTCCCACGTGGTGGCCAATGGACGAGGGCTGCCTCCAGCAGGATCTGGGCGGCCACGTGGCCCACGCCGGCTGGGCCTGGGAGTGAGGGTCCACAGGGCACCAGGTAGCAGAAAGTTCTGGCAAGCATCCTGAGCCTTCTTTAGCTAGGCAACGGACTGGCTTGAGGCCCTGGCAACGGCCATCCCAGGCCAAAGCTGGCTCAAAGACATCTACAAAACACATTGCTCAGTAATTTGCCAAGCTTTTCAAATTTCTAAGGAAATATTTGCATTGCAAATATCACAGGTTTACCCAAAATAAGCTACTTTCCTCATTCCTGACGCAGAGTTCTGGTATATAAGACTGTCTGTCGGGCTCCTTGGCATCTTCACCAGAGAAGGCAGCCGGGAACACCCTTGCAGCTCACCTTCCAAGTAAGGTAAGCCCAGCTGTGAGATGTGAGGTATTCGTTCCGTCCTCATTCGCACAATCACACTGGGTGGGGCATGTGTTCAGACGATACCCTTTTCTGCTCATCACCCTCGTGGGTTTTCCCACCTCTTCATCCATCTTCTGTCTTAGTGGAGGAATAGCATGCAGGAAGGAAGGTCGAATGCCTTCACAAGCCTTTCTGGAGGCTGCCACTAGGACCCCCCCCCCCCGCCCGTTCCGATGCGCCTGTCCTTCCAGGTGGCTGCTAGCAATCTTTCCACAGATTCCGCAGTCCAGATGCTCAAGCCGTGGACCGTCCTCCTCCTCTGTGGCCTCCCGCCCCTCTCCCGGGGTGTCGTGGACAATGTCCTTTGTGTGGCCCAGCTGAATGAGACAACCCTGCAGAACCGTGAGTTCCATATTGTTTCACATTTTCTTTGAAAGCTTGCTCAAACGGGGACAGAAAGTGCGTGGCCGTGCTCCGCTTCACGCTGCTCCTGGATCGCCTTTGCTAAAGCAGCAGGAACATGGCTGTGCTCCAGTGCGGATGAAGCCCTGCCTATGCCGACGCGAGGAGATGTGAGGAGATGGAGCATGCGAGGCCCACAGAGCCTCTTCATCAGCCCGAGCCCTTGTGCAAATGGGGCCATCCCCTAGCAAGACGTTGCCCCAGAGGTCCCACAGCACAAGCTCCATAGCTTTGCCCTCCCACTCACAACTCCATCTACGCCTCCATAAGGGCTAGTGGAATGGATGCATGTTAAAGCAGTGGATGCTGAGAAGGTTTCGACGTTCCTGCCCTCAGCCTCCATGCTGGAAACTTCCAGCCAGACTAATTCATGTATGTATGTATGTATTTATTTTCCAATTTATATCCTGCCTTTTCCTACAAAGGGCTCAAGGCAGCTTGCATCATTCTCCTCCTCCATCTTATCCCCACCACAACAGCCCTGTGAGGTAGGCTGGGCTGAGAGTCTGTGACTGGCCCAGAGTCACCCAGTTGGAGCAGGGACTGGAACCCGGGTCGCCTGAGTCCCAGTCCCAGGCTCTTCACCACGACACCACCCTGGCTCTCCTGAGAAGGCCTTGCCGGTGCCGTTCGCCGAAGGCCCTGCTCAAGCAGGCACTCGTCGGATCGACTCGCCATTCCGGCCATTCTCCACAGTGATCTCCACGGAGCTGAGCACAGGCAGCCTGCTGCAGAGCCTCTTGCCAGGAGGCCATGATGGAAGCGGCCAAGGGGATCTGCTCGGAGGCTCGCTTGGCGGCGAGGGTCTCCTTAGGTGAGCTGCTTTCTACTGCGGAAAGACCACATCGCTCTTGCACGGGGATGCGGAGGAGGCTCGGCTCCCCAGGCAGCAGCCCGCTGCATCCCGCGCCCTAAATCTTGTGAGTCCCTGGCGAGCACCCCCAGCGCTCACAAGCTCCCACCGGCATCCAGCCGCCCGTGTCGCACAAGCGCTGGCACTGCCCCTCTTCCGCGCCACCTGCAGCTGCCTGATGTGGAAGCGGGTTGCCGGTGGTGCAGCGCTGGCTCCACGAAGTCTTGCAGCCTTTCTCTCAAGATGCGCAAGATGAAGTCTGGGAAGCTGGCAGGGTGGGTTCTGGTGTTCCACCCCCACCGTGGCCCATCTGCACGAGGAGGGCTCTGGGGTTTCTGTAAGCCTCACAGAGCCTACTCTGTGGGTGCATTTAGGGAAAATAATTTCCTGGCGGACAGCTCGTTCGTCATGACCAATCTTCCTCTGCACGAGGAGGGATTCGGGGTGCGCTGGAAAGTTCAAGGGGCCCGACCCACACACTCTGGAACCTTCTGCAATGTGGAGGAGTTCCACAGCAGTAACTTAGAACCCTTTGGCAGCACACGGAAGCTGGAAGTGCCCCATAAAGGTGGAGCATGGAAAACGAAGTGGCCAAGTAGAGCGATGGCCGATGTGGCCCTCTCTTGCTCCGAGAAGGGCAGCATGCGCTCATCCATGCTTGCTGCACCTAGAGCTGGGGCCAGACAGCTCCTCAAAATGTTTCCCCCTTTTTGTGGGCAGAAAACTGGGGAGACGACATCAGTGTTGTGACATTGGCAACAATCAACGTTGTCTCCCAGGGCAGAGAAACAAGCAGGAGTTTCTGCAAGGTGCAGCGGGTGTGGCTGAGCCACTTCCTTCAATTGCCGGCTTCTGAGCCGCCTCGTTGACCCTGCAAGGGCCAAGAACATCATCTGGGTCGGCAGCTTGCCCCCCCCCGCCCCCCGGGTGCTCCCCAAAACGCAGGTGTGGAGGGTGGGTTTGTGTCTGGCTGCAGGGAAGCGGCAGAGCTGACTCTGGGCCAAGAGCAACTCTCCGGTTTGCCAAGCATTTTCTCCCCGCGTGAAAGAGAGCCCCATATTCTGCCCCATGAGCAGAGTGATTTGTAATTTATGTTGATTATCTTCTGGAGGTGATGCGAGATTCTCTAATTGCTGCAAAATGGCCAGGGGTGCAGTGTGAGGATTTTTTTCTTCATTCTGCCGCAGCTGCTCCTCCTGGTCTGAAAAGCCCCACAGGGTCACCCCTTGCTTTTCCCGGGGCCTTAATTGGAGGGTGGGAAGGCAAGGAGGCTGCGCACTGCCAGAGAGACGATTGCGCAGTGAAAAGCGGGGTCAGTGCACACGCCCCTCAGCCCCCTCCTAAGTGAGACGCATGCAAGGGACCAGACCCCGACCCATGGGATGCTGCCAAAACGGTCTTTGCTATTTCTGTAAGCCTGAATGAGAACAGGAAGGAAGGAAGGAAGGCAGGAAGGATGAGGCAGACCTCATCTTCACCACATCCCTAAATCTCCCACAAAGCCACTGATTCCAAAATATGCCCACCACGGCCGTGACCTGTTCACCGGGAATCTCTCCCTCTCCGTGGTGCATCTCCCGGCTGCAGCAGGGAGAGGTCTCCCGAGTGAGCAAAGGCCCGGCCCTCCCAGCCAGACCTCGGACCGGGCCGGATGCGGCACCTGGGGCTGGCTGGATCCCTGCTCCTCTCTCCTTCCCCCTCCAGCCTGAAGATCATGAGCATCGACTCTCCGAAGGTCTCAGTGAAACTGCTTCCGGACATCCGGTTTGAACTCGGCATCTATGCCAACGTGAAACTTGAGGCCAGACGGTGAGTCATCTTCCTTGGGAAATTGCAGATTGCTTGATTGATTGCTTGTCTATACCTCCCTTTTATCCAAGGTAGTTCAGGGCAGCGCACAGAATGATGGAGAGCAAATGATTTTGCATGAGAATGAAAACCGTCAGACATAGGACTTCTCCTTGCCAACCTTCCACGCCTTTACCAGACGGGATTTCTCACTGATCCTCCCATCTTTGCACAGTCAGTTCCATGAGAGCAGCAAACGTGGCCAAACAGATGGCGAGTAGATGGTGGTCTTGATTTACTGCGGGGGGGGGGGGGGGGGGGG
>JAIXND010000771.1:1509303-1527991 GCA_023646645.1 Varanus salvator macromaculatus | reverse complement strand
GCTGCACCTAGAGCTGGGGCCAGACAGCTCCTCAAAATGTTTCCCCCTTTTTGTGGGCAGAAAACTGGGGAGACGACATCAGTGTTGTGACATTGGCAACAATCAACGTTGTCTCCCAGGGCAGAGAAACAAGCAGGAGTTTCTGCAAGGTGCAGCGGGTGTGGCTGAGCCACTTCCTTCAATTGCCGGCTTCTGAGCCGCCTCGTTGACCCTGCAAGGGCCAAGAACATCATCTGGGTCGGCAGCTTGCCCCCCCCCGCCCCCCGGGTGCTCCCCAAAACGCAGGTGTGGAGGGTGGGTTTGTGTCTGGCTGCAGGGAAGCGGCAGAGCTGACTCTGGGCCAAGAGCAACTCTCCGGTTTGCCAAGCATTTTCTCCCCGCGTGAAAGAGAGCCCCATATTCTGCCCCATGAGCAGAGTGATTTGTAATTTATGTTGATTATCTTCTGGAGGTGATGCGAGATTCTCTAATTGCTGCAAAATGGCCAGGGGTGCAGTGTGAGGATTTTTTTCTTCATTCTGCCGCAGCTGCTCCTCCTGGTCTGAAAAGCCCCACAGGGTCACCCCTTGCTTTTCCCGGGGCCTTAATTGGAGGGTGGGAAGGCAAGGAGGCTGCGCACTGCCAGAGAGACGATTGCGCAGTGAAAAGCGGGGTCAGTGCACACGCCCCTCAGCCCCCTCCTAAGTGAGACGCATGCAAGGGACCAGACCCCGACCCATGGGATGCTGCCAAAACGGTCTTTGCTATTTCTGTAAGCCTGAATGAGAACAGGAAGGAAGGAAGGAAGGCAGGAAGGATGAGGCAGACCTCATCTTCACCACATCCCTAAATCTCCCACAAAGCCACTGATTCCAAAATATGCCCACCACGGCCGTGACCTGTTCACCGGGAATCTCTCCCTCTCCGTGGTGCATCTCCCGGCTGCAGCAGGGAGAGGTCTCCCGAGTGAGCAAAGGCCCGGCCCTCCCAGCCAGACCTCGGACCGGGCCGGATGCGGCACCTGGGGCTGGCTGGATCCCTGCTCCTCTCTCCTTCCCCCTCCAGCCTGAAGATCATGAGCATCGACTCTCCGAAGGTCTCAGTGAAACTGCTTCCGGACATCCGGTTTGAACTCGGCATCTATGCCAACGTGAAACTTGAGGCCAGACGGTGAGTCATCTTCCTTGGGAAATTGCAGATTGCTTGATTGATTGCTTGTCTATACCTCCCTTTTATCCAAGGTAGTTCAGGGCAGCGCACAGAATGATGGAGAGCAAATGATTTTGCATGAGAATGAAAACCGTCAGACATAGGACTTCTCCTTGCCAACCTTCCACGCCTTTACCAGACGGGATTTCTCACTGATCCTCCCATCTTTGCACAGTCAGTTCCATGAGAGCAGCAAACGTGGCCAAACAGATGGCGAGTAGATGGTGGTCTTGATTTACTGCGGGGGGGGGGGGGGGCGTCTGCCATCCAATGCACTTTACCAGTTCAGGACTGGGCAAGTGACAGCTCCCACAGGCAAGTTAAACAAGTCCTCTCCCTGGTCCAGCATTCAATTCATGGCGGGGCGGGAGAGGAGCTCCCACATACATAGAGAAACATAGAAACAGAGACAGTCAGAGGGGGTCTCCCAGGCCATCTAGTCTGACCCCCGGCTCCAGCCGGCTCCGCGCATGACAGGCCGCAGTTGTTCCTTGGTTGGAAATAGCTTCCCCATCCACTTCTGTGAAAGAGCCCGTCCACGTGCTTGATGGGGAGCCCCATGAAAGCGAGAGACCCCCAAACATCTCCTCTGCCTTGGCCATCCTTCTCCCGCTCCTTCCAGCGGACAAGGACAAGGGCTTCCAACTAGATGTCTTTACTGTGTACAAAGGCTGGCTTCGTAGTGCAAAAGACGGGAACTGCAGAAGTCAAGAGCCAAAGAAACATGCTAAGCTAGAATAGAGACCATTTAGTGGATGATGAGACCATTTAGTGGATGATGGTGCCACCTGGAATGGCCCTCCTCCTTTCCGGCTGAAAACCTTCCAGAAGGGGAGCGTCCCAGCTGGCCGCCTTTCGGTCTGCAGCTCCATCCCAGGATTCACGCTGCTGGCTCTGCCCCGCTCCCCACCAGCCTGCTCCCCAAATCTCCCCACGTAACTCAGAGACGCACTGGAAGGGGCCGAGAAGGCCAACGGGCCCAATCCAGGGGGGTGCGACGCATCCACTCGGAGGCGGCTCCCCAGACTCCGCAGCCCCGAGGCCAAACCCCTATGTGGTGCCAGGATGTAATAAACCTTTTTATTTCCCCATGATTGTAAGACTTGATTTCTATTCTCATCAGGTTTTTATTATAACGGTGCCTTTGTTGTTAGACTGGCCTGAGACTTTTATGTTTAGGATGGGATACAAAAGTTTTAAATAAAATAGAATAGATTCAAATAACACAACTGTGGTGTCAGCAGGAGCAGGGGGGGTGGGGAAGGTTGCTAGTTGTGCACCGGGGGGGTTGGGGGCAGCGGCACAAGTATCTTGGGGCTTCTGCCAGCTTTTTTCTAAGAATTCAGCAGGTCAGCAGCATGGGCTGGTTTTAGTTGTTTCGTAGCTAAAAGGTGGTTTAAATTCTCAAACAAATATAGGAGGTTTTTATTGTTGTCATTTTTTAACTGCATTTATGAACTGCCGTTCATTGTCCAGAGTGTTTTAACCATAAGGCAGCACAGAAATAAATGAGAGAAAGACGCCATTATCGGGCTTTGTCACAACAAGGGGATCCAGAGACATCAGCTGCAAGTACGCAGAGTAATTTGGGGACGTTCGGGGCACATGGGCCAGTTCTGCCCTTCCGCATCCCACCCTCAGCATCCAAGGAGCAGCCAGCGCCAACCGCAAGCTTGCGGAATATTCCTGGGGCCAGCTCCGGTTCGGGGGTGACCGCTTCTGCGCCCCTTTTGTGCCCTGCAGGTTCTGAGAGGACTGCTGAACCTTCTGGTGGAAGAGAACACCATGGCGACTGTCCAGATGGGACAAGACCCGTCAGGGGCGCCTGTGCTGGTGGTCGACAACTGCCAGACCCTCCTGGGGGACATTCGGGTCGAGGCCGGGTGAGCAAGCGCCTGCCGAGACGGGGGGCACTGGGGACGTTTCGGCTGGCGTCTCCGCGCGGCCTCAGCCACGAGGCCTTCGCCAGAGACGCCGCACCTCCCGTGTCTCAGCACACAGACCCGAGACATGCAGCGCCTTCCTGCCTCGCTTCTTCGCATCCTTGGGCAGAGCCAGAAAGACATCAAATGGCCACAAGGAGCGCCACGCGGGGTCAGGCGGGAGGTCCTGATCCCCCTCAGAGCCAGCGCAAGAACCCCTCGCACCTGGGGGGTCGTGGCGGGGACCTTGCTGTGCCCTGCAAGCGGGATCCATGCATGGGGAGGGGCTGTTTTCGGGATATCTCATGATTGTGTCTCTGGAGAAATGTGCTGTAGACCCGCGCATTTGCTGGGCTGCGCACCGATCGCAGTCCCCGCTGGCCCTGAGAGGCAGAGGCAGGCCAGTGCATGATTCTGATGCGCACTCTCCCTGCACATGTTGCAAATGTGTTGCGCTGCTACTGAATGAGCGGTCCCCGTTATTTCGGCCGCGCTGCAACCTCACAGCTCCAGGCGTCTTGGGGGAGCCGCTGCTGTCCAGAGCACCGCGGTTCTATTGTTCTGGGGCGATTCATTTTTAAGCACGCATCATTCGCGGCTGCGCATTGTTTATGAACTGGCAACCTTGGCTGGGAGGAGGGGCAGAAACAAGCGGCCCGCAGAGCGGTTTCATGCAGCTTTGGGAGTCGTTCCAAAGGCTCTGACCTCTGGCGAGAGCATCACGTCCGTTTTGCAGCAGCTGGCTGGATGGAAAAGAGGAGGGAGGGAGGGAGGGAGGGACCCCCACTCCCCGATCTGGCTGCACCCACTCTTAGCTCAGCCCCTCGTGCCCCTGCCCCGGGGCCCCTGACAGACCGCCCTGCGAACAGCAAGGACAACGCTGCCCTTGGCATCCTCCGGCGTGGGCGCTCCAGCTTCCTTATCTCAGAACAGAGGCTGCCTCACAAGGCACAGAGACAAAGGCTTCCAGATGCCGCAGATAAGCGTTAATGACGGTGTTCCTCCACGTCATCCTGCAGGATGCATTGACGATGGAGCAGAGATTGTCCCTTCTTTCCAGAGACACGCGTTCCACGCGGCATCGCACAGCCGCTCAGCTGAGCTTCAAGCCATGCGCTTTGGGCCACGAGGGACAAAGGAGGGGGGCTGCAGTCTCTGTGCACCCCCAGATCCCGCCAGGCCTCTGGGCTCCCTTCCGGGCCGGAGGTCGACCGTGGGCAAGGTCCTGTTGCAGACGAGAGGCAGGCGGGGACTCCCGTGGCCACGTGCAGGCCCCGCAGCGCCCCCACAGGGACCGACCCTCCCCGTTCTTCCCTCCTTTAGGGTCCCTCTGCTGAACTTGGACAAGACCCTGACTGTTGCCCTGAACAAACTTCTCCCTGACTTGGTGAGTCCTCCAGGAAGCAAACATCCCATACCTCAGACATGGAACAGGGAGTCCCCACCAGTCTAAGCACAATACACTAGATGGGACGGATCCACGCCCCAACAGCATTTGGGGCTGCTTCATAGCCTGTCTAGAATTAACTCCAAAAAATGATGTCCTTATCATCATAGGGGATTGGAATGCTAAAGTAGGAAGCCAAAAGATAACCGGAATATCAGGCAAGTTTGGCCTTGGAGTGCAAAATGAAGCAGGGCACAGGCTGGTAGAATTTTGTCAAGAGAATACGATGGCCGTAGCAAACACTCTTTTCCAACAACCCAAGAGACGACTCTGCACATGGACATCACCAGACGGTCAACACAGAAATCAGATTGACTATGTGCTCTGCAGCCAAAGATGGAGAAGCAATATACAGTCAGTAAAAACTAGACCAGGAGCTGACTGTGGCTCAGAGCATGAGCTTCTGGTTGGAAAATTAGGCTTAAATTGAGGAAAGTAGGGAAACGCACTAGGGCACACAGGTATGACCTACGTAAATCATATTCCTGACGAATATACAGTAGAGGTGACAAATAGATTTAAAGAATTAGATCTGATAGACAGAGTGCCTGAAGAACTATGGACAGAGGTTCGCAACATTGTACAAGAGGCAGCAACTAAAACCATCCCAAAGAAAAAGAAATGCAAGAAAGCAAAATGGCTGACTGAGGAAGCTTTACAAATAGCTGAGGAAAGAAGGGAAGCAAAAGGCAAGGGAGAAAGAGAAAGATATAAACAATTGAATGCAGAATTCCAGAGAACAGCTAGAAGAGATAAGAATGCCTTCCTAAATGAACAGTGCAAAGAAATAGAAGAAAACAATAGAATAGGGAGGACCAGAGATCTCTTCAAGAAAATTGGAGATATGAAGGGAACATTTCATGCAAAGATGGGCATGATAAAGGACCAAAATGGCAGGGACCTAACAGAGGCAGAAGAGATTAAGAAGAGGTGGCAAGATTACACAGAAGAACCATACAAGAAAGAGCTTAACATCCCTGATAACCACGATGGGGTGGTCACTGACCTCGAGCCAGACATCCTGGAATGTGAAGTCAAATGGGCCTTAGGAAGTCTGAGCAACAACAAAGCTAGTGGAGGTGACAGCATTCCAGCTGAGCTATTCAAAATCCTGAAAGACAATGCAGTTAAAGTGCTACACTCACTATGCCAGCAAATTTGGAAAACTCAACAGTGGCCACAGGATTGGAAAAGGTCAGTTTACATTCCGATCCCCAAGAAGGGCAATGCCAAAGAATGTTCAAACTACCGCACCATTGCACTCACTTCACATGCTAGCAAAGTGATGCTCAAAATCCTACAAGCTAGGCTCCAGCAGTATGTGGACCGAGAACTACCAGAAGTACAGGCAGGATTTTGAAGAGGGAGAGGAACTAGAGATCAAATTGCCAACATACGTTGGATCATGGAGAAAGCTAGGGAGTTCCAGAAAAACATCTACTTCTGCTTCATTGACTACGCTAAAGCCTTTGATTGTGTGGATCACAACAAATTGTGGCAAGTTCTTAAAGAGATGGGAGTACCAGACCATCTTATTTGTCTCTTGAGAAACCTATATGCGGGTCAAGAAGCAACAGTGAGAACTGGACACGGAACCACTGATTGGTTCAAAATTGAGAAAGGAGTTCGGCAAGGCTGTATACCGTCGCCCTGCCTATTTAACTTATATGCAGAGCATGAGAAAGGCAGGGCTGGATGAATCACCAGTTGGAACCAAGATTGCTGGGAGAAATATCAACAACCTCAGATATGCAGATGATACCACTCTCATGGCAGAAAGTGAACTAAAGAGCCTCTTGATGCAGGTGAAAGAGGAGAGTGCAAAAGTTGGCCTGAAACTCAACATTAAGAAAACTAAGAACATGGCATCCGGTCCTCTCACTTCCTGGCAAATAGATGGGGAAGAAATGGAGGTAGTGAGAGATTTTATTTTCCTGGGCTCCAAGATCACCGCAGACGGGGACTGCAGCCAAGAAATTAAAAGATGCTTGCTCCTGGGGAGGAAAGCTATGGCAAATCTAGACAGCATACTGAAAAGCAGAGACATCACCCTGCCAACAAAAGTGCGTATAGTCAAGGCTATGGTTTTCCCAGTTGCAATGTATGGCTGTGAAAGCTGGACCATAAGGAAGGCCGAGCGCAAAAGGATTGAGGCCTTTGAGTTGTGGTGCTGGAGGAGTCTCCTGCGAATCTCTTGGACCGCAAGGCGGTCAAACCGGTCAGTCCTAGAGATCAACCCTGACTGCTCTTTAGAAGGCCAGATCCTGAAGATGAAACTCAAATACTTTGGCCACCTAATGAGAAGGAAGGACTCCCTGGAGAAGAGCCTGATGCTGGGAACAACAGATGGCAAAAGAAGAAGGGGACAGCAGAGGATGAGGTGGCTGGATGGGGTCACAGAGGCGGTTGGTGTGAGCTTGAGTGGACTCCAGGAGATGGTGGAGGACAGGAGGGCCTGGAGGAATGTTGTCCATGGGGTCGCGATGGGTCAGACACGACTTCGCGACTAACAACAACAACAACATAGCCTGATGCAAGACCACAAAAATTCAGTGCAGATCGTCTCACAGAAACATAGGAACAGGGCAAGTCGGAAGGGGCCTCCCGGGCCATCTAGTCTGACCCCTGGCTCCAACCGGCTCCGCCCACCATGTGCATGTCCAGCCTGTCCTTGAACACCCTCACCGATGTGGCCTCAACCACCTCCCGTGGAAGCCCATTCCACGCCCTCGGCGTCCTGACTGTCAGGAAGTGCTTCCTGGCATCTAAATGGAGCCTTGGCTCCCTGAGCTCGGCTCCGTTGGAGCACATCCTGCCTTCCTCTGCAGGGGAGAACAGGCCTCTCCCCACCTCCGTGTGACACCCCCTCACATACCTGCATGTCATCTCAGAAGCAGACAGCCGAGTAGGACTTTTCGGAAACGATCAGCAGCAAGTTTTTCCTCTGGTCTCGAACCGCCTGTATTTGAGAACCCGTGTGGTGCAGTGGCTCAGAGTGCAGGGCTGCAATTCAGGAGATCCGGGCTCTGGTCACCATCCAGCCACTGGGCGGCTCTGGGCCAGTCGCAGCCTCTCAGTCCGCCCTTCCTCGTGAGGATGACATGAGACAGGAGGGGGGGGGGGGGGGGAGCCGCCCCGAGTTCCCTGGTGGGGAAAAAGGTGGAATAGAAATCCACTCCATGGAATAACTCGATAAACCTGGAGCTGCCGGGTGGGTCTGTAGCTCAGCTCACCTTCTACCAAAGCACCCATGGAAGTGGTGCGTGAAGGGAAACCCACCTCTGGGGGCAGGGAGAGAGAAAGGTGCTCTGCTCGGGGTGCAGGTGGGCCGTCGCGCCTCTGGCAGCCCTGGTGGCCAGTAGTTCCCTGCAGGTGTGACCCCTGTGCAGTCAGATCCAGGTGGGATGAAGCCCACTTCTGTTTGCCTGTCACTCAGGCAGGTCTGTACTCTGAGCTTGCTCCCTGTCCCTTAAAGTCCTGCCAGCCCACTGCAAACACGGGCCGGCCCCTTCCAGACCCTGCCCAGGCGAAAGGGCTTGATTGTATTCCCCCCACCGGATCTGTGCCCTCTCCGTTGCAGCTCTGTCCAGCTATGAACCTCGTGCTGAATCTGCTGAACACGGTCCTCACTACAGTCTCCAGTAAGTTTTTGTGGTCCTGCCCTTGGGGACTCAGCCTGACCCCGGGCCCCCCACCCCTGAGCAGGGCTCCCCAAGAATTTCCCCAAGCCCCCAAGAAACCCCCATCTGAATTGCAGGTTTGCCCCAGATAACTTTGGCTGGCATAAGGAAAGCACCGTCAACAGATCACCAAGGGATCGCGCATCCCGTGGCAGTATATTCCTCTGGCACGCTAGAGATGGGACGGCTCGGAGAGGCCGCAGGCCGGGGCTGCAGCAGGGCCTGCATTTCACCCCCCCCCCCCGCATGTTCTGCTTTGTTCTCCTGCAGGTGTGAGGCCGTTAGGCACACTGGGAGAGCTGCACTATACACTGGCTGGGCCGCCCGTCTTCCGCAGAACACACGTGCTGGAGGTGAGGCGCAAGCCCTCTTGCCTGCGTCACTGAGCGCAGCCCCCCAGGGGTGGCGGAGGAGCTCGTGCGCGCCGCAGTCCGGTGTGAGAGACTCCAGCCCACACCTCGGGCGGGGAGAAGCAGAGGCAGGCTGGCTGCGTGCACCAGGCCCTGGGAGCGGGCTGGGGGGGCTGCTGCCCCCCACCCTGCTGGAGGGTCTCCTGGGGGCCGTGGTGTGAACCAGGGGCTGGAGGGGCATCCCGGCTTCCGCCAGCGGGACTCTTTGGCTGCAAGGTCCCCTACCCTTCCAGATGCGCCATCCTCCAGGTGTCGCAGCGGAGTTTTGCAGGTTGTTGTTAAGCGCATGGAGATAAGGGGAATGCGCACACAAAAGAGCATGCGTTAGTGAGAGGAGCAAAAAGGAGAGCGTGAGACAGAAAGCTGTCGGATCCTGCTCCTCGTGTCCTTGGAGGAGGCCTCGCTGAACCCAGCTGGAGTAACTTTTGGGTAGACGAGTGTAAGGTTGTGCGTATATGGGGAAAGCGAGCCCATCCTGTGGCTGAAGTTCCACAACCGAATCTTTGACATGGAGGGTTCCCAAGCTGGCGTGGAAGCGGAGAAGCCGCTTTTCCCTTCCTTTGCCAGGAGCACCCGGCTGCTTTTTTCAAGGTCAAACAGTGCTGCGCGAAGACCCCAAACCTGGACCGAACGCGCCAGCGAGCTTTGCCCTGGGCTGCCCCAGTTTGGCTGGCTGGGCTGCGCAAGCCGCAGCCCGTAGACGTGAGCGGACATATCTTTCCAGATCTTCCCAGAGGAGAGTTGCATGGGGATGCAGCTCAGAGGGGCTGGTGGGACCCCCTCCAGGCCTGACCCAGGAGGAGGCGGCTTCCTGTGTGTGGATCGAGGCGCCTGAACTCCCAAGGGCAGCCGTGTGTGTCCATCGCACCAAAGCCAAGAGTCTTGCGATGGGCCAAGCATCCACCGGACTGGCTGAGAGCAATGCCTTGAGAAGAGAAGACGGGGGCGGGGGGCAGTGACACCCCTCTAGAAGTCCCTCCAAGGCTGCCACAAAGAGGAAGGCCAGGATCCCTTCCTGCTAATGCCAGAATATAGGACACGGAATAATCCATTCATGTTGTGACAACTGACAGCCTGGACTGGCTGGACATCAGGACAAGCTTCCTCACTGTCAGAGCAACGTGACAGTGGGAGCAGCTGCCCGGAGAGGCGGGGGGCTCTCCCACACTGGAGGCATTCAAGGCGAAACTGGGCAGCCGTCTGAGTGGGAGGGTGTGAGCTGGTGTCCTGCACCAGCAGGGGGCTGGACTGGTGGCCTTCTTGGCCCCTTCCAACTCTACTCTTCTGTGGCACCATGATTCCGTGATTCATGGTCTCGCAAGGTGCTTTGCTGTCAGGATAAAGCACGCAGGCAGCCGGTTTATAGTTCACATGTACCAGGGAACCCAGGGAGGCAACGGCAACAGCCCAGGGGAACTGCAAGGTCTCTCCCAGCCCATCCTTTTCCAGGCCAAGGTCTTCGATCAAGAGGGCAACCTCATCAAGCTGCCCCCTGCCCAGCTTCCCGCTCTGCCTCTCCCCCCTGCAATGGACCACACCCCCAGCCTGCTTCTCGCCAAGCCCCTCCTCTCCTCCTGTGTTCAACGGGGTGTTCAACGTGGACATCGCACTGGAAGAAGTGATCCAAGGGGGCCCTTCTGGGGTTCAGCCGGGCTCAGCGCCAGGGAGCTGCAGGGCAGAGCCTGGCACTGGGGCAGAGGTGCGGCGGGGCAGGCCTGGAAGGCTGGGGGGGCAGAGAGCTGGTCAGGGGAAGGGGTTGCTTCTTCGCTCTTCCTCCTCCTCCGGGGTTCTTCCCGTGGGAACTATCCATTGCTTCTCTCTTGCATGGGGAGGGGATCGCATGGGGGGACTGTCAGAGCAAAGCACAGGAGTGTTCGTTAAAAAGACCCCCCACCCCACCCCCACCCCCCAGAGAAGGAGGGAACCGCAGCAGAGGAGACGACACTCTGTGAATGGTCAGGGGCGCTTTGGCCAGGGGGGCCACCCGATGCGGCCGCATCCCCCGCTGGCTGCTGCTGGACTGGGCGCTGCCCGCTTCCAGGTCTGCCTGATGCGCCTGCCTCCCCGGAGAGCCACCCAGGGGAACACAAGGAGGCCTGGGCAGCTATACGTGGCCTATACGCACCTGCAAATGCACAAATACATGTAAATGACTAAGTGGGGGTGTGGGGGGCTACGTCCTCCAGAGCCAGGCCTGCCGCCAGATGCCTCCTTCAGCCGCCAGGTGGTCTGGCCAGCGAAGAGCCCCTTTGGTGCAGGCAGCTGCCCCCAAAGGCCCCTGAGCCCTCTCCCTGGACGCCCGCATGGGGCAGCGGGGTGGCCCAGTGGCCTTCTTGGCCGTTGCTCTACAAAACCAGGATTCGGGTCCGGTGTGCAGTGGCTCCACGTGCAGCTATGTTTGGGTTCATTTCCCGGGACCGGCTTTCATTAGGTCCCTTCTAAGTCGCAAGCCAGGCTGAGAGCGGCACCTGTGCTGGGGGAGCAACGTCCTGCCACCACCTTCCGTGATCTTCAGGTGGCCAGGTGGGAAGGGAAGCCTCGGTGGACGGGACTGGGCTGGCTGCGAGTATGGCAGCCGAGAGCCGCGCGCGTTCTCACCGCTTCCGGTCGCTCTTGTCTTCCCCAGCTCCAAGGAAGCGCCCTGCCGGCTATCCCTGCCCTTCACACTGTTCTGCCCGAGGTACGGTATTCCTGCTGGGAATCTCGCTTCTGGGAGGGTCACTTCCCTCACTGAGCACAAAGCGTTCCATGTTCCATGTTCCCGGTGTCTTCCTCCGTACCTGCGGATCTGCCCCTGGTGCTCCGGGTTGGAATTCACGGTGCTTCTGCGGTGTCTTTGCAAAATGGGGCAGCTGCCGTGACCCTCAACGCCTCCCTCGAAGTGCTGGCTAACACCAACGCGGGTCTCTCGTCGCTCTTAGTCCTGGGAGCCGTGAGTAGCACAGGGGCGAGACAGGGCCCGGGGTTGCACGTTCTCTCCTCTTGGCTTGCCTCTTCTAGTCCTCCAGGCTTCCTCGTCCCTCGTTATATTTGCGTTGATGGTGTCCCTGTCACGGCTTCGGCAGCTTACTTCTTTGGCAGGCGGAATGGCAGACCCATCAAAATTGGCAGGCCAAGCAGCAGCAGGGCTGATCCGTGCCAACGGCCCCCCGTCGCTCACTTCCGCTCCAGCCTCTGCCAGGGCGGTTTCTGCCTGCGAGCGGCGACAGGGGCGGCCAAGGAGCGAAGCGTGTTACGGCTGGAGCCCAGGACCTCCGCCTGCAAACGAGCGGGCCGCCGTGAAAGGGATACAGGCAAACTGCATTGGCTGGGGATGTGGGCCTGAAGAGCCCCCGAGCTGGGATAGGGAAATGTGCCAGAGCACCAGATGGGTGACATAAAAGCAGGGAGTCAGGAAAAGCCAAATGGAGAGCGAGAGCCACTCTCCTCCTCAGCTGCCCCCCCCCCCCCAACCACGTCCTTCGGCATGTGCCCTGCAGACGGCAGCTAGGCCACAATCTAAGCATGTGTACCATGAAAAGTGATGGCGGCCAAAAGCCCCCCAGGCGAGTGAAGCCGGCCCCTCTGCCCTGGGCAGCTCGAACTTGAAGTCTGCGTGAGAAATTCCTCTCTGGGCGCAGGGATGTTGACCAGGTGCGGAACAAAGCTCAGTGCAGCCGCAGTTTTGGGTTGAGTGCTGCTGAAAGCCCCCTGCACCTTTAGCCCGCAGGCGCAATGGGAAAGCCTCCGTCCTGCCCATGGTGAGGCCCCTGAGACCCCCGCGTGGAAGCACAGGGGTCCCAAAGGACGTTGAGAACGGCCTGGTCTCACGCACGATCATGTTGCGATTGCAGAATATCAGCATGAGTACAGTCCTCACCGTTGCCAACGGGAAGCTGAAACTCTCCTTCACTTTGCCGAGGTAAGCGGATCTTCGGCTGCTTCAGGGACTGCAAAGGGCAGAGGCGGACGTGGACAGAGGGCTGAGCGATGTGGAGGGGATTCTCTTCCGTGGCATGGCTTCCTGTCAGGCTTGCTTCCGGAGGCCACGTCGAGGGGCTGCTGAGGGTGCAGCTGCCTGGCCGGGGTGATCCCCTGGGAAGGGACCCCGGCTCACCAGGGGCTCCTCGCGCACTGGCCGCGACTCAACCCGCTGCCCACGGCACGCCCTCTGGAGTTTCCCGGGCTGCATCCTTGACGGGGTCCGCTGGCCACCTCCCTCTTGCTCATCACCTGAAGGGGCATGTGGTCCATTTGAAAGAGAAAGCGCAGCATTCATACGAGTGTGTCGATTGAGCGTGCTAGCTGGGAATGATGGGAATTGCGGTCAAATGACACCTGGAAGGCCACATCTTCTCCATGCTACATCTAACAACATGGAAAAATGCTTCCCCCCCAAAAGAGGGACAGCTCTGCTCATCTGCACATTGCTACAGATTCAGATCAATCATCGACTGGATCTGTGCTTAATTAATTGTCGTTGCTGAGGCCACAGTGTGATGTGCTCCCACCATGTACAGCCGCACGCCTCAGCATCATCTCCCACACCGTACTCAAGATACAAATGTGTCTATTCAATGTGAGGTGTTAGATATGTAGAGCTTATCTAAGCGCTTGCATCCCAGAGTGTGACTGACTCGCGCCCGGTGCCCGGGATTCGGGTGCCTGGCAGAGGCCGTGGCTCCATTGCCCTGGCCTCGTTCGCATCTCTCGGGCCTGGTGTGGAGTCTCAGATGTGTAACCTGTGACTAACGTGCTATTGTCAAGTTCATCTCGAGGAGGAACAGCCATATCTCTAGTATTTATCTAAGTTATCTGCTAACCAAGATACGTTTTCCTATGAGGAAAATACAGCCCATTTTGATTGTGAGTCTCATAGACGTTTGTATTTGAAACAAGGTTTTGTACGAAGTCTTTCTAAAGATGCTGCAAGACCACTTCACACTATCCAATGATGCTTTCTGGGAGCAACCCAGAGAGCTTCAGCTAGCGATGCAGAGGGAGAATGATGATAAATCATAGCTAATAATAGGAGCAGTGCAACATGATAAGGCGGAATACACAAGAGCGAGACGCAGGCAGCGATGCAACGTGCTATTTAGCCAAATGAGTCCAAAACAGAGTTTAGAAGACTTTCTAAGAGTCGCCTCAGGAGCGCGTCCTCGCCAAAAGAACTGAGGTCTCGCACCCAATGAGAACTGTGTGGGCCGCTTCACAGACAGGCAAGCGGTCCCATCACAAACCTGTCTGGCTCTGTCCCACCATATTTATATGGTTTCTGGTGGACTTTTTTCTTTCCGAACATGCATTAAATCAGGGCTCTGAGAGGCTAAAGTCAGAGGGGAGACATGTAATGAAAAGTGAAAGGGCGAGTCAAATGGAAGGAGGACATAAGATGATTCGGCTTTCGCACAAGAGCACATCTAGCTCATTCGCTGGAGGAGACAATCATGCGAGGGAAAGTTTAAGGAAGAAGACGAGAAAGACCAGCTGTGAGGCAGACCGATGCCACACGGCAGCCACAGCCTGAGCGATGAGGGCTGAGCCGGGCAGTCAAGGCAGGGTGTTTCGTGGGGCTCCATTAATGGGGCTACCATGACTTGGAGAGGACTTGACGGCACGGAAGAACCCCCTCATCCAGCGCATGCCTTCATACTTCCTTTAGCATCCTCTGCAAAATATTGGGAACAGAAAAAATGAGCAACTGTTAGGGAACATGCCGCAAGAGTCCTGCAGAGTTTGAGAAGACACACAGTGCTGGAATAAGGATAGTTAAAGAGGAACGCCACGTGTTCCGAGACAAAGGAAGGTTAGCAAAGCGAAAATTGCGGTCTCTGGTGTGGGTGACACTTGGATTCTCTTTCGATTTTCTTCACAGCCTCTCCCTCAGGTTGCTGTCGTCACAGATCGGCTCTTTTGATGTAAGTTAACGTCTTCCCCAACATGCCAAATGCAGGCTATGTGCCCCCGCCCCCGCCCCGCATGCACGCACGCACTGCCGAAGCCGTATTGCACTGATCCGTTGCCTCGAAGGAAGTACCTTCTTGTGTGTTTGTGGCTATTGCTGAATTTGCCGAAAGGAATTCAGTGCATCAAATATCCTTTCCATGGCTGCTGATGTCGGCACTGGCATTCCCAGGCTCCTTGTGAGCTGAAACAGCATTCTGTGCATGCCTCTTCGATAAGCTGAAGGTCACCTGTCCAAGAATCGTGATAAAATGAAAGGCCAGACTTTACCACTGGATTGACTTCATTGTACTGATAGAACTATATGAACTATAGTGTGGTCTGTGTGTGCAAATCGTGCGGACGCATCCTGTTCAGAGTTCCACATGTGAATACGAGCAGAAATCTAATTCTTGGAAAAGCTCGCAACGTCTTGACCTTGTGTTGGTAAGTGTGCACTTCTGAAAATGTGCATTTCCCATCGCCAACCACAATTCCGTTCTTCAGCGATGGAGGGAAAGCACCCACTGGGGGCATGGGCTTTGGATGTGCTCCTTTCCTGCTCTCAAGGAGGGGGAAGATGCTTGCACACAGAAAAAGATGAGCTGAGCACTGACTCTGAGCATCTCTCATTTGCCCGTCTTTGGGTAATGATGGATGTAATTGAGCTTGTCAGTCTTGGGAATGGAGTTATGAGAAGTTATTCCAGAATGCACTTGAATGTTGATTTTATGCAGCACTGGAGGTGACTTTTCAAATGAGGGCTTCTTTTGATATCTTCCCGTTTTTGAAAATGTGGCCGACGGGGCCAGTCTGCCCATAAATGCTTTTGAACAATCGATGCTTTGAAAATATCAGGGCCTCTTTTGTGGCAGCTGGGGTAGGACCCAGGCCCATGTTCCAGAGGGCGAGCGTGTCATTGTGGGAACCCTTGTGCTACCAAGGATGACGGTCCATCCCGGTGATGGGCGATCCTTGAAATATATTTCAAGTACGAGTAAAACCAATGGGAAAGATTTGTTCCCACCATCTGACCTGCCCAAACTTCTCCCTTTGTTGCAGGTTCATGCCCTCAAAAACTGGATATCCATTATTCTGCAAGTTGGGTATCAGCCCGTGATAAATGGTAAGCTGGCCGTACTCTTTTATGTCAAGTGTATCATGGTCGAAGTTCTACATTTAGGGTTGCACAACAATGTCATGAGTCCAACCCTGTTTCTTTGGTTATATTTCAGGGGCCTTGAACATTGACATCTGGCTGCCTGAAATAATCAACTTGGCCTACGCCAATGGCGTCGCCAACACTCTGCCAGTAAGGCTCAGTCGTTCATTTCTTGGAAACTGTTGTCTAACTTTTGCCAGCTGTTGTCTTGCATGCAATAAAGAAGAGGCAAGATCTTGAGCGGGGCAGGGAGTGGAGGAAGAGCGGTAGGAGCTGGGGAGGCGCCATCCTGATGGTGGTGCTGCCTAGTGTGAAGTCAGGCAGTGGGCTAAGTGAACAGTGATCGGGTGGGAGCTGGTCAAAAGGCAGGTGCTTTTGATGCTCAGGCGAAGCCCAAGAGCAGACCTGCTGATGGGCAGGAGAGACCGTTCCTGGCACAGGGCAGCTTCTTCCAAGCTGCTGCTGTCCAGATGGGCCGGGCTGTGACTCCTGTGCTGGCGGCGGATGAGGGGAACTGCAGTCCAAACAGCCCATCTGGTGAGCACCAGGTTAAGGAGGCGGAAAAGGCCGGGTGGACTTTATTCCAGCTGCCCCACCTCTTGACTGTGCCGTCGTTTCTTTTCTTGCAGGACGCCGTTGTCATCCATATCATCCCGAAGGTTCTCTAGAGGAGACGGGCGTGGAAGGAGTGGGGAGGCAGAGGCCCGCCGCTCGCCGCCTGCAGCTCCTCCGGTGCTTGGGCCACGCAGGGTGCTGCACCTGATCCTGCGCCGGTTTCTCCTTATGTTGCAGGCCTGTGCCAGGGCCTCACCTCCAGGCTGCTCTTCCGCACCCTCTTGTATGGCTCAGCTTAACACGCACAATAAAGCATGTTGCTTTTCAGCATTTCTAGTGTCTGTGCCTTCCCTCCCCTCGAAGGTGCCCAAGGAACGGAGATGCCTTCCTTCCCTGGACGAAACGGCAGCCAGTCCGTGAAATAGCAGTGCCAGCTGAGCTGGTGGCACCTTGAGAGCTGCTGGTGGCACCAGTTCAGTGAGAGGCCCCGGCGAGACCAGGGACCGGGTGCCAAAGCACCGGCCGGGCTGTTCTTGGTGGGGCACCCAAGGGAGGGGGCACCTGGATCTGGAGACACTTTGGACGACAGCAAGTGGGGTACACGATCCCGCATAGAGCCAATGCACAGATGAAAGCACGACCCGAAATGGCACGTTTATTTAGTTATTTTATTTATTTTCCGATTTATATCCTGCCTTTTTCCTACAAAGGGCTCAAGGCAGCTTGCATCATTCTCCTCCTCCATCTTATCCCCACAACAACAACCCTGTGGGGTAGGTTGGGCTGAGAGTCTGTGACTGGCCCAAAGTCACCCAGTTGGCTCCATGGCTGAGCGGGGACCCGAACCCGGATCGCCTGAGTCCCAGGCCCTGCTCTTAACCACTATGCCACACTGCCTCTCCACGGAAAGATTTCTGCTTTCAGAAGGGCCACACACCTGTGGCAGGACTCGCGGAGTTGCGCCTGCACATCCAGGAAAGGCGCGGCCCCTCCCCTTCTGCATCGCACTCTGACGCGATCTTGCGTGTCCCGGGCAGAGGCTTCTGTGGGGGGGATGCAGCGATCAGGGGACACCGAAGACCCAAGCAGCCTTCACAGTCTTGCTTGTTTTGAAATAGGAAAGGGGTGCACTGGATCTCGGGGCGCATCCGGACTGCCATCCTGCTCCTGCCACCAGCATAGGCAGAAATGGTGCTCCCAGTGCAGCGGATCTTTCTGGGCTCCCATGGAATCCACAGTTTTAACAGCAATGGCTCTCTGCTACTTCGGGGTCTCTGCACCGAGAAAGGGATGTGGCAGAGCCGGAAAAGCAGGAGACCAGGGCAGCTCGTGGATCCGGGGCGCTTCGGCTTAGAGCCGAGGCGAGGAAGGAGCCCTGTGGGAGCGGCACGCAGAATTACGGCTGGGCGGAGAGCATGGGTGCGAGGCATTTTCCTCCCTGGCTGACCATGCCGGAGTGCGGAGGGGTCTCTCCACGAAGCTGAGGGGTGGGAGAGGCAGGCCAGGTCCAAGGACGGCCTTCTACAAACAGCGCAGAGTTCACCTACGGAACTCACTTCCGCCACGCAGATGGGCAGCCTTAACGGGGATTTGATGGCTCCCCGGAGGACGAGGTGGCTCCCTCCAGCACCGTGCAGTGGCCTTTGTGAGCCAGTTGCTGGGGAACATGGGCAGGAGGGTCCCGTTCCCTGTGGCCAGCCAGTTGGAGGCCGTGTGCCGGACTGCCCTGCGCCAACAGGGCTCCTCTCCCATTCCCAGCCAAACCCTCTTCTTCCCTTTAGTCTTCTGCAACCACGGCAAGCACAGACATCAGAAGAGGTGGCGGTCGGCGCCCTCCTCGGATCTGAGCACGGTGGGCTGTGAGCGCTTCTGGAGGCCAGCCGCCGCCACGTGCGGCCTGCCAGGCAGCCCGGCCATGCGCTCGTTCTCCTGCTGACCCAGGACGCGCCACCGCGCCCTCTCGGCCGGCCCGGCCCAGCCCAGCCCAGGCCTCAGCCGTGGCCTGCCCGCACGGGCGCACCAGGACGGAGGCGGTGCCGCGGAGCCCGCCGCTTCCTCCTGCTCAGAACTGTCCCCTGCTGCGGCTTACGCTCGCCTGCTCCGGACACGCTGCCCTGGCGATGGAGGCCGCTGCGCCCAGCCGTTCCCCCAGGGCAGGCCGCCCGGCGCGGTTTTGCAGGGAGGCTGGGGCAGCGCTCCCTCCACCTGGGGAAGGGGCTGGGGCTCTTTGGCACTGCCTTAGCTTGGGCTGCGGTGCCCCCGGTTGCATAAGGCCGGCTTAAGTGGGGGATTAGCGGCAGGCTTTATCTTGCCAGGGGATTAACTGCTCAGCTGATGAGGATGAAGGGTGCCATTGTAACCCGGTGGCAAACTTGGTCCAGAGCTGGCACTATGCGCAG
>JAIXND010000771.1:1470035-1509293 GCA_023646645.1 Varanus salvator macromaculatus | reverse complement strand
AGGGACTGGGCCGGAGCTGACCAGGCCGCTGGTCCACATCCTCGCACTTCAATGGCCGAAGCGCATCCAACAAACTGGAACCGCGCCGATTGCGCCCTCCCATCCATGACGGATCCGAGCGACTTGATCTTCAAAGTGCCGTGCAAATGCAGCACAGCGAGCTCCTCGGGTTCTTTCTCTGGCCCAGAGTTTACCAGGCCGCTGGACAGCCGCGGGAAGGCGCAACGCCGGCGGGAGGGGGCTGCCCCCTGCCTCCCGCGGCCGCAGAGCAGGCCCCACGGCGGGAGTGGCCATGGCAGCGTGGCCCATGGAAGGGCAGGCCAGCTTGGTGCCGGTGCTCCGGCCGCTGGGCTGGGCTGGCGATCACCCTCGCGGCGCTGCTGACATCCTGCGCGTGGCTGAGCTGGGGCAACGTAGGAAGGCGCTGGCCTTGGGACGGAAGTCAAGCAGCGCTCCAAAGCACAGGATCGGCCTCCCCGTTGGACAGAGTGAGGCCAGAACCGGGATGGAGTCTGAGGACCGAGCCGGGCGTGTGCCTCGGTTTCCCCTACCAAGCCAGCCTGCTGCTCTGCCCAATCACAGTTACTGCACTGCTATCCAGCTGTCACCCTGGTCCAGCTGGAGGGGGAATGGGGGGCTGTCTTGCCCCCCAGGCAGCAAAACCAGCCCAGCCCTCAGTCCTGCCCATGCCTTCTCCATGAGCGAACGCAGCCGGGCCACCGGGGGAAGCCCTCGGCATGGGTGCCACGCGTGGAAGGGCCCCGGGCCCCGCACCTGAGCGCACGCGGCCATGCCTGCTGGGCGAGAGGCCCCCCGGCCCCCGGCCCCCGCCACGCCACCCCTCCTGCCAGGCACAAGGAAATGAAGGTCGGCATCTGATACCTCTTGCTTAACAGCAGCTCCAGAGTCACAAGTAATTGTTCACACCGGAATACAGCAAACCGCAGGCATTCAGCAGCTCCCCCGGGACCCCCCCGGGGCCCTTATCTCCCTCCGGGGCGCGGCCTTCTTGTCCTTCCACCCCTCATGGCCGCTATATATATTCGCTGTCGCTGCCTCTCCGTGGGCAGAGCCGGAAGACGCGGTCGCAAGGTGGCTGCGGACAGCCCAAGCCCCTGCTCCGGCCCAGCACCCACCGAAGGGAGGCCGAGCCTCTTGCACCCGGAAACACTCAGGTAGACGGGGGAGCCCTCCGCAGACGGGTGGGCACCTCCCGCGTGCGCTCCTTACGCATCCTTCGGAGGTGCTCGGAGAGGGCCTGACGTCGCCGCAGACTCCCCCAGTCTGACCTGTGCCTCTCGGAGGTGAGAACTGTGCTCGATTTCCACAGGGGTCGCCCCCCAAGATGCAGGCAGCCCTGAGCCTGGCCGCCTTCTGTGCTTGGCTGGCCCCGTCCCGGAGCCAGCTCCTGCCAACGGACGCCGTCGTCAGAGTCAACCCGGCCGTGCTGCACGATGGTGAGTCAAAGTGGGCGAGGAGGGGACTCGGGTAAGCTCGCCCGAGGAAGCCAAGGCCCGGGAAGGGCTCCGAGGAGGGCAGCACCGATGGCCCAGGGACGGAAGGACTGGGAGAAGCGGGCGTGCTCGGCCTCCGCAGCGGGAGACTGCGGGGAGACCGGCTGGCCCTCAAAGGACGTGGCAGGCTGTCGCCAAGAGGAAGGACACGATCTCCTCTCATGCATTCCAGGGTGCAGCACTTGGAACAACGGACATACCGTGTTTTTCGCTCTATAAGGCGCGCCTGACCATAAGACGCACCTGGTTTTTAGAGGGGGAAAACAAGAAAAAAAATATTCTGACTCAAATGGGCACATCATCACGGGCACATTCCCCATCGCTTCCCCATGGGCTGCACATCTGGCAGACTTACTGCACACACATATTCGCTCTGTAAGACGCACAGACATTTCCCCTGACTTTTGAGGTGGGAAAAGTGAGTCTTATAGAGCAAAAAATACGGTAAGTTGAGAGAAACCCAATTTAGACGAGACACCAGGAAGAATGTCCTCCTGTCAGAGCAGCATGGCCGTGGGACTGGTTCCCCGGGGAGGCCGTGGGCTCCCTCTTGCTGGAGACACTGGAGAAGCGCCTGGCGGCCACCTGGGTGGGATGGTGTGACTTGGGGTCCGGCAGCAGGAGGGCTGGACCCGAAGGCCTTGCGGCCCCTTCCGGCTCCGCTCTTCTGTGGTTCCACGAGGAGGAAGTGGGTGGGGAGGGCAGGAGAGGGCGAATCCTGCGTCCTGCACGGCCGCCGTCCTTTCCCTCCAAAGCACCCCAGCCAGGCAGCCGGAAAGGGCTGTCTGGGGAAACACGGGGGGGGGGGGAAGGGCCAGGCGGGGGGTCCGCGTCTTTCCACGTCGTGCATTCCTGATTTAAGCAGATTAAGTCAGTTGCCCCTTTCCCACACTCGGTTGGTCCCCTTGGCTCAGAACCGGCCTGGCCAGTGTGGCCGACCCAACCGGGGGCTTTTGGGGGGCAGGGGGGGGTCAGGGGTTGAGGCTGGAACCGTGTGCATGCCGAGCAGCTCCTCATCTCGAGGAGGTTCTCGTGGTGAGCGAGTGATGGATGGGCTGCCTGGCGCTCTTTCCACGCGGCGCCATCCCCGGGGCCGCCCCGCAGCGCTCACTCCTGCCGCTTTGCCTTGCAGCCGTCTCCCGCTCGATGGCCCAGAGCGACGCCCTGCAAGGCGCCCTGCAAGAGCTGCCCGTGGGCAACGGAGGGGGCGGCCCGCTCGGGGGCCTGCTCGGCGGCGGCGGAGGCCTCCTGGGCGGTGTCACGGAGGGGCTCCTCGGGGGCGGTGGGGGCGCTGGTGGCGGACTGCTGGGCGGGGTGACCGGGGGCTTGCTTGGCGGCGGTGGCGGGGGGCTGCTGGGGGGCTTGCTTGGTGCGGGAGGTGCCGGTCCTGGTGAAGGGCAGGTGCCCCCTGGGGCTGCCGCTGGGGCTGGGGGCAATGGAGGCGGTCCGGGAGCCGGGGGCCTGCTGGGCCAGGGGGGGCTGCTGGGCAACGGAGGTCTACTTGGAGGAGGAGGCGTCCTTGGCATCCTCGGAGAAGGAGGGCTGCTCAGCACGGTCCAGGGACTCAGTGGGTAAGTGAGGCTCCATCCCTGCCCTTGCTGAGGTTGATCTGCAGGCTAGTCCTGGCTGCAGAAAGACCCCGTAACCCAGGAGGCTTAGGGCTGTGGTTGGGGGGCGTCTGGCGGGGTCTTCAGCAGTGGCAGGGCCACAGCCTGCCCGCCCGTTCACCCCGTCCCACGGAGAAGAGCCCAAAGCAATGTGGGCATGTGGGGTGGGAGGAGGCCTCCGATGGGCAGCCTTAGGACTGCGGGTGGGCTGGGGCAGAGCCCACCTCTGCCACGCTGTGCAACGCCCCCCCCACACGCACAGAGATATCCATGCACGTGCCGAGAATGCCTGCGTGTCCACCAGCAGGCAGGTGTGCAGGCCACTCTCCAAGGAGCGTTCCTTGCGGCTCACACTAGCGGCTTCTGTGCCCTGCGCCTGCACTGAAATGCCAGGAAGAGGAATCGCAGGCACAGAGGTCGTAGTCGCCCCAGCGTGCGCCATCCCTCCTCTAAAAGCGGAATCCCTGGGCTTGCAGGAGGCGGGTGAAGGCGGCGTCCCCACACCTGCTGCGCCTTGAACAGGGAGGGTCGGCCGAGGGGCGACCGTGGCAGCGATGCTTGTGCCGTGAGCACCCAACTGGGGTGACGCGAGCCGCTGCTCCAGAAAAGGGGGGGATGTAGGATGCTCTGTCCACGCCAGGGAGCAAGGCCGGCCGCTGCACGGAGCCAGTTGCACAAAAGGGCCGATTCGGCCACGCTCTGCTTGGCCAAGAAGCAGCAGCCGAACTGGGTTGGTTCGGGCCCAGTTGGCAGCCACTGCTCCTCGTGGGTCCCAGCCGGGGCATCGGTGCGCGAGCTCCTTCTGCTTGTTCCCGCAGGCTGCACATCGTGGAGCTGACCCTTCCCAGGGTCCACCTGAGGCTCTTACCTGGGATTGGGGTCCACCTGGATTTGTACACCAGGGTCGCGCTCAATGGGAAGAGGTAAGCCCAGAGTCTGGCTCCTCCAGGCGGGCAGCGACAGGCGACTTCCGGGCAGCTCAGGGCACCATGGTGGTTGCTTTTGGAGGGTCACTTTAGTCCAGGACAACTCAAGCATGGAGCGACCCGCCCCCCACCAGCCCCCAGCTCCTTGTGTGGCTGGCCAGAGTTTTATGCCAGGCACCCTCCCTCTTGCGAGAGGGACTGGGCTTCCTCCAGAAACTAGGGAGAGTGTTTGGAGAAGCAATGGATCCCCTAATTGGGTCAGGAAACACACGTCTGAGCGAGGCTGAGAAATCCAGCTCCACGAAGCCTTTTCCAAAGCTGAGGCGCTTTTCCTCCATAGGAGACAAAAAAGCTACCTCTTGATGGGGACCAAACACAACACGACGTTAGAGTCATATTTTTTTATTTAATATTCATGGATTTTGCAAGTAGCACCCATGAACAGGGTGAGGGGACTATTGGGACTGAAACTGGGGCAGGGACGAGTTTAACCCTTTCTCTTCTGCCGCAGTCCTGCCAACCTCTCCAATGCTGCCCCGATGAATGGGGCAAAAGCTTGGGAGGTTCGGAGGCAAAGGGCCACTGGAACATCTGGGGCTCGGCTTGCCCACTGAGCATCCCCACCACTTACTCAAGCCCTTTCTAGCCGCATCAATCAATGACCGATCAATGCAAGAAGAAAGTATTTGGGAATAAAAATAAGTTTTTTATTCCTCTCTCATAATACTATTGAACTTGACCGGCAGTAGATTCAGAAGGGACAAAGAATTCCTCCCTCACAGAATTCATAATTAACCTGTGGAATCTGCCGCCGCAAGATGTGGTGACAACCAGGGCCTGAGATGCCTTTTTAAAAAGGCGCATTGATGGACGCATTGACGCATCTCTTAGTGGCTGTTTCAAGATGGTGGCACTGAGGCACCTACGTGCGTCTGCTGCAGAAGCAGGAGCTTGTACTGCAACTGCTGGGAAGCCTCAGGGGAAGACGCTTGCACAGACGTGTGGAGAAATGTGAACCCCAAATCACACCTATTTATGGAAATAACATTAAAAGCATCATATTAGGAAACAGGACTGCCGGTGGCGCAGTGGGTTAAGCCGCTGTGCTGCTGGGCTGGTTGATCGGAAGGTCACTGGTTCGAATCTGCACATGGGGTGAGCTCCCGTGCACCGTCCCAGTTCCTGCCAACCCTGCAGTTTGAAAGCATGCAAATGCAAGTAGATAAAAAGGTGCCACTTCGGTGGGCAGGTAACAGCGTTCAGTGCACTGCGGTGTTCAGTCATGCCGGCCACATGACCAACGAGACTGTCTGCGGACAAGCGCTGGCTCCCTCAGCCAGGAAACGGAGATGAGCACCGCCCCTGAGAGTCAGGCATGCCTGGACTTCACGTCAAGGGGAAACCTTGACCTTTATTAGGAAACTTGCTTGCATAATGGGATAAATTCTGTATGAAGATGCTTGTGATTGGAGAAATGCATAGCAAACTGCAGGCAAAATTCGGAAGTTTTCTTTAAGAAATGCTTAAAGTTTGGGATGAGGCAAACTTGAAGACAGAAGCCATGAGAACTCAGGGAGACCGGGACGGAGCGGTTCGTCCATCGCTAGCTGGCCTTGCTTTCTTTTGCTGCGGCTCCATGGTGCTGCTCTTCCATCCCTTGATCTGTCTGAACACGCGTGTCCGGAGGGACTGTAAGCAGAGACGGGGCAGGGGGCAACTGGAATGCACGTGTGGTTTAGCAAATGGGGGGCTGCACCCGGCAGAGGCGGCACTGGGGAAGCTGGCGCAAAAGCTCCGTGTCGGACGCCCTCTGGCATCTCTCTTTCTCTCCACACAGCCTCCTTGGTTTGCTCGACATTGCGGTGCAGGTGAACATCACGGCCATCGCCCGGCTGACCATGGCGGGCCCGAGCTACCCCCAGCTGGTGATCGACCACTGCGACACGCTCCTCGGCGGCATTAAGATCCGGCTCCTTCGAGGGTGAGTGCCGTCCGGCCTGGGCCAGAGTCCTTGCTGTGGTGGGGGCTGATGTGTCGGCCTTGGGAATGTCTGCTGTAGCTGGCGGACCACTCCATCTTCCCTGGAATGGGTGCAGCCCAAGAGATGCTAGCAAGCAAGCAAGCTAGCAAGCAAGCAAGTTAACAAGCAAGCAAGCAAGCTAGCTAGCAAGCAAGCAAGCAAGCTAACAAGCAAGCTAGCTAGCTAGCAAGCAAGCAAGCAAGCTTCTTTCGCCTTCCCAGGGCCGACTGTGGGACCTTGCCCTGGGTTTTGGGGTGGGCCATGCCACCAAGTGATTTATTGCTTATTCAGATAATCTGTACTCTATCTATTCTGTCTATTTTGTGATCTCTTTATTCCCGTCTATTTCCAATCAAGATTCTCACTGTGATGTATAGAAATTAATGGAACTCCACACAGATATGTGATACCAAACAGGAAAAAACGAAGGGCAGGGGGGCCTCCTTTGGACCCCGTGCTGCTTTGCAGGCACCTCCAGCTTTGCGCCTGCGCATGCTGTACGGCAGAGGCAGGCCGCCTGGTGCCCTCCAGAAGCTTTGGACAGCAGCGCGCATCAGCCCTACTCCGCGTGCCAAGGGCTCGGAATGATGGGCGTTGCCACTGAAAGCATCTCGAGGGCGCAAGACTGCTTACTGCCGTCGCACGAAATTGCGAGAACTGCACAACTGGAACGCTTGCAAATTCCAGCAAAACCGCAGCTGCTCCCTTGGTGCTTCCAGAGAGAGTTTTGGGGGGAGGGGGGCACCTGGAAGCCTTTGCAGCAGGAATCTGGATCCAGGAACATTTTGACAGTGGTGGGAAGCTGAATGCTTCTAGGCTGGGTGGTTAAAGGTGGGTAGAGCCCTGGGAGGCCCAAGGTTGAAGGTGGGGGAATCTGAGTCAGGGCTCTCTGTGGTACGGATTGGGGGGGGCTCCGTGTCCCCCAGAGCCCTCCGCCCGCCCTCTCGGAAACCCACAGATGCTGCCCAGGGCAAGCTTGTCAGGGGGGAATGCCCTCCCGGCCTTTTCTCTGCTCGGGCCGCAGATCGCGTCAGGCAGTGCGGGTTGGGCTTCTGGCCGCTCGGTTCTGCTGTCGGTCCTCCTTAGCGGCCGAATTTCCCTTCTCTCCTCAGCCTCCTCCCAATTGTGGATAACGTACTGGCACGAGTCCTCAACAAGCTCCTCCCAGACCTGGTGAGTGTTGATCAGCCAAGGCATGTCAGACCCGAAATGCATCTGGCTCACGGTCATATCAGAAATATGGCCATATCAGAGGAGGCGCCCCCAGGACCCCTTCGCCAAAGCCCATGTCACACCCTCCTGCTGCGCCCTCTCCCCCTCTCCCCCTCTCGCTTCTCTAGCCTTTAAATAACTGAATCCTTTTTTTAAAAAAATAAGTTTTATTTGAAATTATAATCCTAAAAAAACAAAAAGAAAACTACAAACAAGATCCATCATCAAAAATATCGAGCCCACTGGGTCAGCCCCCACCCCCTTCTCTTTCCATTTAAAAAGCATATTTATATCCCATTTCTCTAGCCAATAATAAAAAGAGTCCCAAGTTTGATAGAAGTCAGTATCTTCCTTCTCCTTCAATGATAAAGTCAATCCATCCATTTCTGCACAGTCCAGGATCTTTTTCAGAATCGGCTCGTGGGCGGGAAGTTCCTCACTTTTCCAGTGTTGGGCAAATGCGATCCTCGCCGCTGTGATTCCATGCAAGATCAAATACATTTCTTGTTTACTAGTGTCCTCCGGTATAATGCCTAATAAAAAAACTTCAGGTTTAAAAGCTCAAGATTTTTGTAACATTTCCTCGAGCCATTTATGTATTTTAATCCAATACTTTTTCACACCAAAAGTCCACCACATATGATAAAAAGTACCCAATTTATGTTTACATTTCCAACATCCATTTGACATATTTGGAAACATCTTAGCTAATCTATTTGGCAACAGATACCATCTATAAAACATTTTATACAAGTTTTCTTTATACAAAGTTGCTAATGTTACCGTAATTTTTTTCTTCCACAGCTTCTGCCACTTTTCTAACTCAATATTATATCCAAAATTTTGTGCCCACTTTATCATAGTTTCCTTAACCTGTTCGTCTTCCATTTTCCTATCAAGTAAGAAGTCATATAATCTTTTAATCATTTTAAATAATCGAATCCTTCTTAAACCTTTTAAACATCTTCCTCTTCTAATGATTAGCATAATATAAGGTGGCACCAATTTTGTCGTCCAGCCGCCTGCATGCAATGCAGGGCAAGATCCCGAAATTCTGTCAACCCCAAGAGGTTCCCACCAGTCATAATCTCCACCCGACAAGCCGGTATTCTGGAAGGCGTACTCTCCTTAAACACACCCATTCCAAAACTTAAACAAATTCTCATTTATTTAGGAGATTCTTATTCATTATCCCTTCCTATAATCAGAAAGATGCACTGGTTAGCTGAGCTTTATCACTCTAAGCTCTAGTTAAATAAGCAGATACAAAGGGTCCTTTAACCTCTCCAATTTAATAAATATCTCAGTTTGGAAGGAAACAGTGAAAGCAAAAATGGTACACTGAACCATTCATATTTTTATATATAATAATATAAAATAAATGTTTATTTATTTATTTAGAATATTTGTATGCGGATAAAACATAATACAAATAAAATCCAGACCCACCCTGGCAGCAGATTAAAACCTATATAGCTAATATTAAAAGTTATTAAAATATTGTTGAAATAAAAAGGTTTTAGCCTGGCTAAAAGCAAATCATGACAGTGCCCGGCGGACCTCTCTGGGGAGCACATTCCACAGGCGGGATTATACATTTATAAGATTATATACATTTTATAAAATAATGTAAAATAAATTGCTAAATTCATACATATATTTATAATAATAATTCAAAATATATTATTCATAATAATATAAAATAAAATTTCAAGTGTTTCCTTCCGCAGTATCTGTCAGGTTGCAATTGCTGTTGTTCTTGTTATTCAAAATCGTCGCATTTCTTGCCTTACCTTGGCCAGGTACGGATGATCTTCCACGGTCTCCTGAGCCGCTTTGCTCTTCCCTCCCCGTTGCTCCTGGGCTTTTGCTAAGCCAGACTCCCCTGTTACACCCTGGTTTCCGATCAGATAAGGCCCTAGTTACTGAACGGATGCTAATCCAGAGTTTCACGCTCCGGATGACCAATCCCTATTGATGGGCCTGGGCTGAGTCGCCCATTAAAATCGCCTCTCCGCCATCCCACCCCTCCTGAGCCTGCAGAGGTGGCCAGCAGCACCCCCGAGGGGCGTCAAGGCCTTGGGGTGGCTTGTGAGAAGGACGGGGAGAGCAGAGAGCCCCGGAGCCATCCATCGGCCAGGCCTCGGGCCATCTCGTGCCTGGGGGACCCTCTCCCCACTCGGCTCCCTCCCTCTCACACGGAAAGCCTTCGGCATTGAACCCGGGGCCCCCGGTTGCTGCATCAGGCACGGTGCCCAAAGCACGGCCCGGCCCGGCCCCTGCTGACAGCCTGCCAGCTGCCTGGCCCGCTGCCCTCCACCAGCCGCAGCTTCTGGCTGGGAGGTGATGCTCTCCCCCCGGCACTCTGGAGAAGCCTTCCAGGAGCCTCCCCACAGATGCTTGGCTCGTGTGACCCACGGGTCGCCTGACGTGTTGCCCCATCTCGGCCGTTCCAGCTCTGCCCCGTCCTCGACGTCGTCCTGGGACTCGTCAACGATCAGTTGGGACTCGTCAACTGTGAGTGCCCCCCCGCCTCCTCCCTCCCGTTCTCGAAATCTCCTCTCACCCCACAACGGAGCGTGGGATCGGCCGCAGGATGCTTGCCCTGGAAAAGCACAGGCCGGGCCGGGCGGCTGCACGCTCCCCGGCCGGCAGGAAGCACGAATTCTCTGGAAGGGTCTTGGCCATGCGGTTCGTGCTGCAGGACGCTGGCTGGGTGGAAGCTCTCCTCGTGGGGGAAGGACGGCGGGAGAGCGACTTCTCTGCACAAGGACGGCATCCTGCCCGTGGCTGCTGATGCCGCCGGTGCCTCTCACATCCTCCGGAGAGCGCCGGGCGCAGAACTGGCCAGACGGCTCCCCCACCGCTCCCCAAAGACTGGCGCCTGCCCCTTCCCGTCAATACCCCCCTCCAGTGTTCTGTGGGGGCAGCCTGGGGACCGAAGGGCCCCCTCTCCCTCCATCCAAGTGAGGTGGGGGTGGGCCGCACCGTGTGTTTTGGGGCCACATGATCTGGGGAGTGAGAGTGGCTCCAGTTCCCAGGCAGCAGCCCACGCGAGTGGGCCGCATCCTGCTGGGGTCTGCTGCTCCGGGTGACACCCAGGCCCTGAGCACGGGCGCCAGCAACAGCCCGAAGCGTGGGAACCCCTAAGCCCTCCCTTGCCGCCCTTCTCTCTCCACAGCTCTGGTCCCCCTTGGCATACTGGGAAGCGTCCAGTACACCGTCTCCAGCCTTCCACTGGTCACAGGCAACTTCCTGGAAGTTGATTTAAACGTAAGTCTGGGTTTGCTGAGTGGCTCTGCAGGGAAGCGGCTCTTCGCTGCGGCCCTCGTCTTGCTCTCCTGGGGTGGAGAGGGGGGAGGCCAGGTTGGCACCTGCGGATCCACCAGGACTGGCCTCTGGATCCGGCTTCTCCAGCTCCGTCCTGCCTGTTCTCCCTGGGGAGGGCGCTGAGAAGAGAGCAATGGGCTTTTCTTATGCCAGTTGGCTAGACGGCTGGGTGGGGGGCGGGGGTGGGGGGAGAGGGGGACAGACGGCAGGAGATGCTCTTGCTAGCTCCGCATTCTTGAGGGGCCCTGCGCAAGACACCTTCCGTGGATCCCTTCCCTCAGTGAGCCCACCCGGCTGCTCTTGCTCATGGTCCTGTGGCTCATCGACTCGAGCCCTTGCCTGCCAGCTGGACCGGCGGGGAGCTGGGGAGCCCAGAGCCCGGCTGCATGGAGCCAAGCGCATCTGCTGTATCTGCTCGGTGGCACCACCACGGTCTGGCCCGTTCTAACTATTAAAATGCCTGGAAAATAAAAAGATTTCCACCCGGTGCGGATGGGCCAGCCCTGTCCTCCAGCGCTTTGCTTCTCGCACGGTCTGTCCGGCCTTACCCAGCCCAATGGTGGGGCTGGCCTTCTGACTCCGCCGGCCCCTGATGCTGGCCCTCACTGGGCACTGCAAGCGTCCCTCCGGAGCCATTGGGGGGACGGGGACCCAGCCTCGGCTCCTTGCTGCACGAGGAAGGGAAGGCCTGGCTCTGGCGCATCATAGGGCCAGGGATCCCACGGAGAGGCTCCCGTGCCACGCCTTGGACTGGGTCTCTGCACTGCCCTTCCCCTGGAACAAGGGGCGCCCCCTCCTGGAGAAGGGAGGGACTCGGCGCACTCTTGGGAGGGGGCGGCCGAAGCCCCTTCAGCTGCAGAGGATCGTGTGCTGCTCAGATAGAGCAGATCCTCTGTGCTGCAGAAGATCGTGTTTTGCTCAGCTGCAAAATTCGGAGGTGCGAACGAGGGCACACGGATCGTGTGCCCTCGTTCGCACCTCCGAATTTTGCAGCTCCAGGGAAAGCATGAATTGCCCTGACAGGCGAGCCAGCCCTGGAAACCAGTGCTCGGAATAAGAGGCCTCAAGATTCCTCGATCGTTCTTAGATGGCCCCGAACCCGTCCTTAGAACCAGGGACTTCCCTCCATGAGGCATTTGCGGTGCTCTAACGCATGGTCCCTCGCGCATGAGAGTCCCTGGGCCCTTTTCGCATTGTCCCCCTCCAGGGCCTCTGCCAGGTGCTCCGGGCTTTTGCGCAGCTGCTCTTAGACCGAGGAAGGCGAAGCGTGATCTCCCAGGATGCTGGAAAGTGCTAGGAGGCAGTTGCATTTTTCTCAATTGTGCCACCTTGTGGTCGTTTAACAAAACATATTGGAAGTCAGGGAAGTGACACCCCTGGAAAACAACCGCAAGAGAAAGACTTGCTCTCCCTCCTGCAAAAAGAGAAGCCGGTGTCTCAGCAAAGCCGAGAGGCCCTGTGGCTCCACCACGAGGCTGGAGGCTTGCAAGGAGGCGGAGCTGCTGAGCCACCTTCCGAGGGCTTGCCGGGCCTGCAGTGGCGTGTCTGTCCCTTTCTTCCAGACGATAGTCGGGCAGGTAGCTGGCCCACTCCTCGACTACCCCCTGGGCAAGCCAGAGGCCATCCCCCTGCCGCCACGGGTGCCCGTGCCGCCCATGCCTCCCATGGCCGACACGACCACCTCCCAGCTGGGGCTCTCGGTGAACTTCCTCCGGTCGGTCCTCGCTGTCCTGCAGAAAAGAGGCGTTCTGGATATCGACATCTCGGATGGGTTGGTGAGTTGGGAAGTGCACCGATGCCCTGGAGACTCCCGGCCAGCTGGGAAGCCGAAGGCGTGTGGGCAGACAGACGGTCCAGCTGCACCACGGGCTTCAACGGGGAAGCCCAGCCAGCCAGCCGGGCGTCCCCAGTGCAAAGTGGCTGCTGTGGGTTGCAGAATTAAAGGCAATCTCCACACGAGATTGCCTCAGCTTGGCTGCCCGGGCTCCAGCCGCCACTTCCTCTCTGCCCTAAGTCTGCCTCGCCCCAAAGGGTCGCAGGGACAAGCTCCAGCAGCGTTCAGGGGCGCTCACGTGGAATTCCGCTTCCACACACGTGACTTGCGGGCTTTGCGCCCGTTGCTCATTCTGGGCAAACACGCCACACGTTGCGTGCTTTGCGCAAAGCGGCTGCTAGCGTCCCTCAGCATCTGTGGACTGAGTGTCCGCGTGGCTCGCCTCCTGGCCAGGGCCACATGCGCAGAAGTGCAAAGGAGCCCGATTCTGGCCCGGCCCGGCCCGGCCGTCGTCTTCCCCACTCTCTGAAGGCTCAAAAAAGCATTCCCACAGTTTCCAGGCTGAGCCTTGGCCCCGCAAACAGGTCCTGGGGCTAAACACGGGCGAGCCCCTATGTAGCCAAGGAGCAAAGGAGGGCCAGCTGGGATGCCGAAACTCTCCTGAGCACCTTCACTCTCTTCATTTATTTATTTCACTGTTACAGTGCCCAATAGCCCCTGCCATAGCTACCCCGGAACACAGGCACAGCAGCAGTATAACGTTCCATATTAAACTTAAGATTTTGACTATGAAAATGCCTGAAAAATAAAAAGGTTTTCACCTGGTGCCAGAGAGGGAAAAGGGTAGACACCAGGCGTGCCTCCATGGGGAGCTGATTCCATAAGTGGGGTGCCACAACCCAGAAGGCCCTTCTTCTGGCCACCGCCCTCCTTACTTTCAGTGGGGGGCACTCAGCCTCTGAGGACTCCAGGGGATGATCTTCAGGCCTGGGTAGGGGCGGATTTATTTATTTATTGACTTTCTACTCCATCCATGAACCACAATGGCTGTCAGGGCCATTCTGCCCAGCGGGAAGAGGCGCTGCTTCAGCTAGCCGGGCCCCGAGCGGTTTAGGGCTTTAAATGTTGGTACTGTGGGTAGTTGAAAGGTTACTGCTGTTCACGCTCTCTTTGCCAGTTCTCGGAGCTCCCTCCTCTGACGACCTCAACTCTCGGGGCTCTGATCCCTGCGGTGAGTCTACCCCGCTGAGCGGGTCCAAGCAGGTGCTTTGCACAGCTCCACGGGAGCATCAGCCACGGGGCCGTTGGGGGTCCGGGCAGCCTCAGGTGGGCGAGGGCTGGGGAGTGACAGGGGCGCGAGTCCCACGAGGGCCGAGCAAAGAGAGGCCTCGCGAGTGAGCCGGCCTGGGACCGTCCCTCGCACCTGCGTGTGTGGAAGCAACAACCCCACAACAGGCGCAGGGAGAGAAACAAAGCAGACGCGACCTGTCGCCCCGAGGGACCCTGTGAAAAGCAGCCACTCGGCAGGGGGACCCTCACCCGTCGGTCTGTGGCCAAGCAAGTGCAAAGGAAAGGAGGCGCCCCCGTCCCCAGCCAAGGGCCCACCGCACCCCATGGCACCAGCCTGCTTGCAAGAGAAGCCCTCTCACACAGCCCCACACAGCCCGGTCTCTGGCTCATATCCCTTTCTGGTAACACCCCTGTTTAGCGGTCCCAGGAGTGATGGGAATCGTACTTCCCAAGAGGAGGACTAGGGATCCCCAAGAGAATTTCCAGCATGGCCGCCAATGACAGCTCCCGGGGTCACCTAGCAAAGCTGCTGGGGATCGTGTGACGGGAAACACCCATAGAGAGGCAGTGTGGCCTAGTGGTTAAGGGCCTGGGACTGGGACTCAGGCGATCCGGGTTCGAGTCCCTGCTCAGCCATGGAGCCAACTGGGTGACATTGGGCCAGTCACAGACTCTCAGCCCAACCTACCTCACAGGGTTGTTGTTGTGGGGATAAGATGGAGGAGGAGAATGATGTAAGCAGCTTTGAGCCCCTTGTAGGAAAAAGGCAGGATATAAACCGAAAAATAAATGAAGAATAAATAAACGTGGCCTGAAGGCCCGGTGAGCCCGATGTCGCATGTGCCGAAGAGCAGCCGGCCTCCAAGGCCCTGGTGGGGTGTACAGTGCCCGCCCGAGCATGCCCACTCAGCAGTGGCTCTGGCACACCTGAGACTCACTGCCAGGCACGTGCATTTTGAGCTTCACGCTCAGGTAGCATTTCACGAGCTGCACCTGAACTGCCCCTCGGCCTCTTCCCTCCGGGCGGCCCACAGGTGTTCCAGCTGTTCCCGGAGCCGCGGTCTCTCCTCCTGAAAGTCTCCGTCCCGGAGGTCCCCTCAGTGAAGCTGCAGAAGGACAAGGGCCTGATCGAGCTGGCCGCCACCGCCGAGGTGCTGGCCTCCAAACCGAACGACGCCTACCAGTCACTCTTCGTCCTAAGCATCGTGAGTGTGGGGGGAGAGCCCTGGGGCCCTTTTGCGTCGAGCGTGTTGTACGGAGATGCCTTTGCTGGCCGTCAAAGCCTCTTGCAGCCCCTGCAGCCCAACTGGTGGAGCAAAGGCAGCGCAGGCTGGCCCGGAAGATGCTCCAGGGCTCCCTCCTGGCCAGTTCTGTGGGCTTGGCATCCTGCTCTCGTCTCCTCCTTCAGTCCTCTGCTCACAGGCCAACATTACGTGGTCAGTGGCCAGGCAAAGCCCAAGAGCTCTTCAGAAGCACCTCCACCTCCATGCTCTGGCTACATCTCAGATGGGCCGGTAAAAGTTGTGCTTCACGCTGCAGTTCAGCCGCTTAGCTGGGCTAGCAGCCAGGCAGCCTTGGCCACTGAGTATGTATTTATTGAGGTCACAGGACAGAAGGCGGAGTGAACTGGCCACGCCGAGGAGGCCTTGCCCGCTGCACCGGATGGCCAGCGCGGACCACGTCTGGAAGTGGGTCCTGTGTCTGTGGCCCACGCTTAGTGGGCCCGGACCTTCCAGGCTTGTGGGGTGGGATCCGGGAGTGGTGATCAAAGAGATGCCTCCATGAGCCGTTTTTGTCCCTGCAGGAGAGTTCGTTGCTGGCCAAGTTCTCTGTCAAAGACAACAAGCTGGGCATCAGCGTCGGGCTTGAGAAGTAGGTAGAACATCTTTCAGCTGGGAAGTCTTCTCCTTGGCTGGTGCCTTTGCCAGAGGGGGCCGGGGCCTCGTTTCGACAGGTGAATGTCGAGCATGCTTCGCCTTTCCACTGCAGAAGCGCCACCTTGAGGACCATTACTCTAAAAAGAGCAGAACAAAGCAAAAATCTCATCAGTCACAAACTCAAGAGGGTGGAGGAAAACGAAGCAGGACATCGGCAGGCCAAAGAACCGGCTGCCCGTGTCCCGGCGTGCCCATGAGTCCTTCCCGCAGTGCTCTAGGCAGGTGCTGCACAGGTGGGAGGGATCCCTGGACCGTGTTGCTGCTCCAGAAGAGGAAAGGTGGGAAAGGCCTCTCCGTGTTCCAGGAGCAGGACCGCGTGTAGCTCCCCGCTCACCAGGGCCAGGCGAGGACGCTGACCCGCCGCTGCAGACTCTGATCCTCCGTTGCTTGTTCTCTCCTTCCTCCAGGACGCGCCTCTCGCTGCGCTCTACAAACATTGGGAAATTCGACGTAAGAAATTCGCTGCTGGGCATGGGGTGAGGGTAGGGCAGTGGGCACGCGGGGTGGGGGGGATCCCGGGCGAGCAGGTCACGCACTCTGCCACCAGAGGGTCTCTCCCGGCTTCCTCTTGCACGAGAGCAGCGGAAGCGGCTAGAGAGTAGGCGCAGGTGAAGGAGACACTAGCCAGGGCTCCTCCCGCCTGCACATGCAACAGGGAAATGCAGCCAGTCTTGCTCCTGGAGTGTAGCTGCTTGTAGTGCAAGCACGCGCTTGCCTCCTTCCATGACGTGCACGCTCCCTTGTTTGGTGACGCACCTGCCGAGGTCGTGGGAGACCCCACGGGAGGTTGTCCCGTGCTATTTCTCGGTGAGCAGCCCGCGTGTCTCCCACAATGGCTGGCCTCTATCGCGTGCAAAAGATCGGAAACCATCCTGCAAGTGCAAGGGAGATTCAGGATCGGTTCTGGAATTCCTGTCTCAGTGGCCAAGGAAGATAAAGCGTACCTGGATTCTAGGGAAGGGGTGCAGCCAAGAATACTTCTTGGGGCTCCTTCCAGGTGTGGTCGCTCGCAGTCCAGCAGGAACGCTAAGCAGAGTAATTGACCACATGTCAGGTTTTGAGGGAAGGTGCAATTAACCCAGAGAAACCGCCTGCTTCGTCTTTGACCTCGACCAACACACGGCCCTGTCCTTCTCCGTGCAGGTCTTGCTCATGGAAGGGCTGGTTGGCAAGATCTTTGATGCTGCGTTCCTTCCCGCGATGAATGGTAAGGACACCCAAGGAGTAGCCTTCTGGCCCCAGAGGGTCCGGCTCCACGAAAGCTCCTTGCAGCCCCATTAGGAATGTACAAGGATTCATTTTGGTTCACGCGTCCTGCAAACACATCCGGTTCAGACCCCAAATGCAAACACCGGCAGGGGCGCTTCATTTTGGGACATCTTCACCAATTCCCCAATTTGTGATTGCATTTGGAAAAACTGGTTTTAAAAATGCAGACTTTGACAGGTGTCCCCGCACCCTCCTACCCGTGAAAAACACACTTTTTGCATGCCGTTCTCAATGGGAAAACGCGCAACGGGCAAGAGATGCCGGGTTTTCCCATTGGGACGAGCCATAAGCAGGTCCAAAGCAAGAGCAGGAGACCATGGGAACACCACGCCGGGGGCTTTGGGGGTCAGCTTGGAAATGGCTGGTTCTCCCGCCCCCCGCCCCCCCCCCCCAGTTGGCAGACAGCCAGCCTGGAGCTGCTGTTTGCGGCAGCCTGGAGAAGGGAGGCTGCCTCTGCCCAAGGGATGGAACGGGCTGCAAGCTGCATCTCCCTTCGCGAAGTCGAGGGGCTCCTTTGCCACGAGGGAGCAGCACCAGCGAAGAGAGGAAGGGGAAATCAAGACAAAAGGCAGCTTGTTGCACGAGGCGCTTGGAGAAGAGACTGGTTCTGCTTGAGGGTGGCAGAGGCCGGGACGAGGGCGGCAGCGGAGGCTCTCCAGGGGCATCGCTCCCCCACTAACGGACCCCCCCCCAGCAGGTGCATATAAATCTGCCCACTCAGGTTAAGGCTTCAGGCGTCTGCTGAAGTCGACAGCGGCTAGCCTCTAGCAGACTGTAACAGGCAGACAGAGCTGCTCTTCCGGAGGCCGCTTCCCACCGGAACATGGGCCTTGACCCTGCTTTCTTTCCGACCGCAGCTGTGCTGGGCGACGGCATCCCCCTCCCCAAGCTGCTGGACATCGATTTCAGCAACGCGGACATCAACATCATCGAAGTGAGTGCCCCTCCCTGCGTGCGCAGGGCCCCTCACACGGGACAGCTGCCTTTGCGCGACCGAGCGCTGCTTCCTGGCAGTGCGTTCCCGGTTGCGGCACTTTTCCTGGTGGAAAAGCGATTGGAGATGCTGAGGGTACCCAGGAGGGGACAACCTGCAGTGCCAAAGGGCCACTTTGCACGGGTGGCAGTTCAGTGTCCGTCCGGAAGGGCTTGCTCCCTTCACCGCATGTGCAGCATCAAGTGCGGAGAGCCGCGCACGCATGTGTGAACCAGGCTTTTCTCTGGAGTTGCCAGGAAGGGTTGCATGCTGGAATTAAAAGGGAGTGTTGGGCACAGAGCCCGCAGGAGCTGGGAGAGAGCGCAAAGGATTCCCGTGGCCACGTCCAGGTCGGCTGCCTCATGACCAAAAGCAGCAAATTTTGGTGCGGCCTTAGTCTTTCTTAAAGTAGACCCACTGAAATCAATGGAGCAAGTTCATCATAACTAGCTCAGTTCCCACTGATTTCCTTGCTAAGCCTGGATCCAGAATGCCTTAAATGCATCTTTTAACAACATAGAAACAGAGTGAGTCAGAAGGGGCCTCCTGGGCCATCTAGTTTGACCCCGGCTCCAGCCGGCTCCACTCGTGACATGCATCATAACATGGGTATGTGAAGTCCACCTCCACAATGAGGTACAATTTCCCAACTTTTCTCTATGCTGGCACCATCCAAAGCCACGCTGGCATTCCCTGGTAGGATTCTTCCAAGCAGCGAGGGTTTGCTTAAGATGCAGCCCTCGAGACTTCTGTCCCCGTTCCAGTGACATTCCTGTGGAACTTGCTGGCACACAGTGGACATATTATGAATGTCGCATCATTCCCACATGCAGTGGGAATCCACCGAGGGGGGTGCTGGGTAAAAACTGACTGTGGAAGAGAAGGCGTGAAGGCTTGGAAGGAAGCACACCCGGCTCTTCCTCCTTTTCGCAGGACTTGCTTGTGCTGTCTGCATGAGGCGACGCGGAGCTGAAGGGCAGTCGGAGGTCAACCATCGGGGGCGATCCTGCAGCACGTTGCCAGCAATCCGCAAATGGGCATCGCTCCTCCCCGGAAAACGCAAACCCGATGGGCACCGTGGGCTGATTCAGGCAGGAGCTGGGCCCCCATGACTGCATTTCCTGTGTGCAAGACACTCGCGGTCGCTGTGTGCTTTTCGAAGGGGCGGGCTTCTCCAGCCACGAACACGGCAGCTCTCGCCTTGCTCATTTCAATAAACACCTTTGCTTCTGCTGCATTTGGAGCGACTTGCATCCCCTTTGTTCTGGCCACGAAAAGCAAACCCGGCAGTTCTGAAAGGAGCCGCCGTGCCTAACGCGCCAGGCCTCCCGGGAAGATCGTCAGCGGGCTGATCAGAAGCCCCAGCCGGCGCCTTCCTGGGCTGGCCCAGGGCGTGGAGCCGTGGGTCTTTCACCTTGGAGCCCCTGCCCACCGCCCCACCGCCGATGGGCACTTTCTGAAATAAAGGTCCAGGGGATTTGAGGAGTTCTGCCACACTTGATCTCCCCAGATTAGTGGGCTGTTGGCCCACAAATACTGCACTTCCAGACCCCCAAGTCTTTCTTCTTGTTTCCTGAAATCAGCCCCTCTCCTCTCCCCGGTCCATGTGCCTCTGTGTACAAGCAAGGTGTCTTAAGAGCCGGGGTCCTGTCTCAGGTGCAAGACACACACACAGGGGTATAAAATAGCCTTTTGTCCACACCTCTGTGCTTCTTTTGGGGCTTGTGGGCTGGACCCCAGTCTCTGTGGCTCCTAATGCCACTGCGGCCCCGACTGCTCAGCTCGTCCCTTTGCCCGTCCCTGAGGCTTGACAAGGGAGCAAGTGAGAGGGCCTTGTTTTGCAAGTGCAGCTTGCCACGAGTCCTGAGGCTGCAGCGATGCTCCGAGGACACTGCTGTCCTGCAGAATAGACGTTTTGGGGGTGGCCTTGGGCATGCCTTGAAAAGGAGGGGCGAGCTCTCACCCACTGGCCATGTGCCAGTTGTCCCAGGTTCTTGGGAAGGAGGTGAAGCAGAATTTCTCCGAATGTACCTGCCCGGGAGATTCCCCTGTGCTTTCCGCGTCCCCTAATGCGCCCGGATGAAAAGAGGGGGACCGGTGGCCACATGCGCAGCAGGGCAGGGCAGGAGCACCGAGGCTTCCTCTTCAGCTCTGGGTGCTCCGGGGGTCCCACGTCAAGGTGCAGGGGCTCTCCGGGCCTCGGACAGCCATGGGGAGGCAGTTCAAGGAATTGCCCAGCTGGGTCGGTTGAGCCTGAGCGCACGGGGAAACTACGCCCTGAGTGTTGCTCGGCACTGCCTGACATTCAAGCAAGAGAACGCCGGTCATTCGCGGATGCATGCTTGCGCAACTGCGCATTTGTGTAGCCTCGAAAACCAATGGCGGGAATGAACACTCTGCTCCACAGGGAAGATCAAGTCGCCTCTCCGGTTTATGGGTGAGGTCGCTCGGCAATCCCCTCTGCAGCTGCTTACGACAGCATGCTCCCAAGTGGCGGTCCTCGCTGCCAAGCACACATTTTAGAACATGCACAGAGTGTTTTATAGGTTCTGAGTCACATACACAGCAGCAGGGCAGATGAAGACGAAATGATGAAATAAGGGAATACAGTCAAAAGAATGAGCGAGATCCGCAGAGGGGACTCAGTGCAATAGTGCTGGTTGCAGGAGATGGTCATGACAACCAGGAAGGCGAGGCTCAATTGGGATGCCAGTCGAAGCAGTCGGAGCCCAGGGTGTGGAATGGGCCGGGCCATCTGGCCTGACCCCGGCTCCAGCCGGATCCGCTCACGACATGCCCGCCATGTGCATGTCCAGCCTGTCCTTGAACACCTCACCGATGGGGCCTCCACCTCCTCCCGAGGAAGCCCATTCCAGACCCTCGGAGAAGCGCAAGGGCAGTCTTGGCAGACTCCAGGGAACCAAGGGCACCGTGGCACCACCTGCTGGACCCGTGGCCCAAATGGAATCCAACGGGAGTTTGCCTTTGGTGTGGCGAGCCCGGGAAGGTGGGGGAAGCACAGCAGCGCACCGTTTTCAAAGACGGTGCCCAGTTCCGGGCACCAAGGTTTCAGAAAGATGCAGGAAAATTGGAAAGGGTCCAGCGGAGGGCAACAAAAATTATCCGGGGTTTGGAAACGCTGCCCAAGAGGAGAGATTGAGACAACTGGGCATGTTCAGCCTTGAGGAGAGAAGACTGAGGCGGGACATGGTGTCTCTCTGGAAGTCCCTCCAAGGCTGTCCCAAAGAGGAAGGTCAAGACCTCTCTCTTCTCGCTGATGCCACAGTGCAGGACATGGAATAATCATTTCAAGCTGCAACTACCCAGAGCCAAGCTGGACATCAGGAAGAGCTTCCTCATTGTCAGAGCAAAACAACAGTGGGACCAGCTGCCCAGAGAGGCGGGGGGCTCTCCCACACTGGAGGCATCCAAAAAGAACCTGGGCAGCCCTCTGAGTGGGATGGTGGGACTTGGTGTCCTGCAACAGCAGGGGGCTGGACTGATGGCCTTCATGGTCCCCTTCAACTCTGCTTTTCTAGGATTCAATGATACTTATGACTTCTTTCTTGCTGACCCGCTATGGTGTTAATATTACCTTGTTTTAATGGTTTGTTTTAACTGTTAACTGTTCTATCTTTTTTACTGTTCATGGAATCAGCGTAGATAGGGAGTGATGCTCTCTCTCTCTCTCTCTCTCTGTGCGCGTACGTGTGTGTGTGTGTGTGTGTGAGAGAGAGAGAGAGAGAGAGAGAGAGAGAGAAAGAGAGAGAGAGAGAATAAGATTTCCAGAAGTACCGAAGAACCAGCCAGCCTGGAAAAGCTATGAGCCTAGACTGACCAGAGCTCTCACCTGTCCCGCTTCCTGGCATTCCCCGGAGTGGACCGGGCCGCACATGGTCTGCAGCCACATGGCCACAAGCCCAGGCCGCCCATCCGACATAGCGCATCCGCAAATGTGACCAATATGCTGCTTCTCGCCCTTCATGCTTGGGGCCTCAGATCGAGCCTTAATGAGCCGAGCCCCCAAGTCAGCCCCGTTCTTGGTTACGGGATCCTCCTGACAGCTGCCACGGCGTCATGGCATCTTGTGGCATCCTAAAAGTGCCCGCGGCCGAGCCCAACCTACTTCCTCGTGGGGGACGAGGGACGGGGCATCTCCCTGCACACTTTGGATGCAGCCGCCTGAAGAGCCGAGCCCATGTCTGTGCCGCTGAAACAGTCGGGGATGCAGCTCCCCACACCCTCCTTTTGCGGAGTGCCACCTGGGACCATCCCCTTCGATTGTCTGGATGATGCGGCACAAGCCCAAGAGACCAGGACCAACCACTGGGGCACCTCAAAGACACAGCTGCACCCCAAAAGGGGAGCCCCGTCCCGCATGTCTACGTGGCCCTGGGTGCTTCCAGAGGTGGGCCGCAGCCTCTGCGTGCCGGTTGCCCAGTTCTTTGCCAAGACGTGCCTGCGAGCGACAGGTATTCCGGCAAAGACTCCCCGGCCGACTTGACTGCACATGCGAAAGGGAGCCCTCCTTGGCTCCGAGAGCTGCAGAGCTCCAACCCTGCGCATACCTGCATCGCGCTGGATGTGTATTTATGCAAAACTCGGCCAATGGGTTTCCACGTGTGGACAAACCTCAGGTGCAGGCCAGGCTTCTGCTGGAGGCAGCGGGTCCTGGACCAGCAGGTTCCTGGCGCACACGCGCACTCTGACAAGCCCACGTCGGCGCTGCTGATCCGGAGATACCTGCCCATGTCCTGAAGATTTGTGGAAGTTGCATTTTCAGCGCCGGAGAAGCAAGGTGCGATCTATCGGTGTCATCCATTTGAACCCACAGGCTTCCCTCCCGCCTGTCCTCGGCTTGGATATATAAGGTCTCACACAGCACAGCAGAAAGAGAGAAGAAAGTTCAGAGATCTATCTGAAAACATCGCGTGTTCCAGGTAAGAGGCATGAAACCCTTCTCTGCCCGCCTGCATTTTGCTACAAAAGCGCTTTTGCGGGAACAACTGGCAGTTTTCTCCGAATAGTCAGACTGGATCCATGGGGGGCTTCATAGCGCAGCCTGCTTTGGAGGTCCCAGAAAGCAAAGCAGCCGGGTGCTTGGCGGGTTGCCTTCCCTTTCAGACCCATGGTGAATGAGGCGGGTGGAAAGCGTCTGCTGTAAAATCGAAAATAAAACACACAACTGGTAACACACAACCGGGGAAAAGGAAATGATTTTGCAGCATTCCAAATACAAGGGAGACAAAAAGCCTGTTTTAGCTTTGATCGTGGTGGCAACAGAATTTGGGGCCCTTTAAGACATTTTCCTAATGTGATTTCTAAAATGAGCCTTATTACTGTGGGGCTGGTGGGGTGATTCAAAAGTGCTGAGCTGCACACAGATCAAAGTGCTGGGATTTTTAATGGTACTATTCAAGTGGGGCTACCCCTGTGATGGAGGTGAGTTGTGTTCTTTTGCCTACTTAAAATAGAATAACTGCCTGTTAGCTAACCTGGTGCAAATGAGGAGAGATTGGAGAGAGTCTGTCCAGCCTGGGGCGCACGCACACCCCGTCACCCATCTCTTCCAAAGCCTTTTGCACAACTGTAGGGTTTACAAGCATTATCTCGGGAATCCCAGAGCCTCTCCGGCAGGTGGGATGGGGGCCAGAGGCCATCGCTTTCTGTGCATCGGAGGGACGCTACAAAAACCCTGGAGGGCTTGCTGGAGCAAGGATAAATGCTAGCCTGAGATTGGTCTCGGCACGAATCCCTCTGATTAAATTCCACTGAAACGTCAAATGTGGCAGCTGCTAGAAATGAGCACCAAGCAGCAGGGACTGAACAGAAGGCCGAAGTGACTGCGGAGGGGGAGAGAGCAGCTTGGACTTCGCAGGTCTCACACTGCAGCTGGGTTTGGCGGTGATGCTTATGGCTCGGGTCTCACAGCCGGGTCCCTCATCCCCCGGCGTGGCGCCTCCGAGGACTCTGGGGAAGGCCCCTTTTCACGTTCAGAGGGGGCTTCTTCCAAGCACTGCCATTTTGGAGCGCTAAATCTTGTGAAAGCTTGATTTGCACGCGAACACACTCAGGTGGGCTGCCGTCTTGCCTGGTGGCTGGACAGGAAGCTGGAACCTGCCGCCAGAAGCTGTTGTGCGTCCTCCTCACCTTCCCAGAAGGGGTGCATCGACTGAGGGCTCCAGGTAGCCCACCAGGTAAGTAGGTAGCCACACTCTCCTGCAGGAAACTTGCGGGCTGAAGCAGGCCAGCTGGCTTCCCCAGGCTCGGCCGCCGCCCCCGTTTTCTGCTTCGCTTTTCTGACGCACGCAACCTTCCCGGGCTCCTTGGGGGCACTGGGCGTGCTTGGTTCTCAGGCAGCCGTTTAGAGAGCTGCTCACCCCAGTTTAACAGCGAGCATTTGGGTTCTTCCCCCTGGAGCGACAGAAGCAAATTTGATCCACTATTTCTTGGTGGCCTCATTTTGGCTCCAAGTCTTTTGGCGCTTAACCAGCTGAATTCATCATCGGAAAGACCGATAAAGTAGCACTTCTTTGCTGAAAAGCCCCATTGTACAGAAGGAGATTTAGCAGCTCCTCAGAGAACACCTGCCTTGCCGCACCATCCCAGAAGCCTGAGGGTGGGGGGAGGCCTGGCCACCCAGGCCATGGCTGGGATCGTCAGAGAGCCCCCTGGGTTCTAATGGAGGTGATTAATCAGGCAGAAACTGTCAGTGCTCCCTGGGATGCCGTCCTGTCTTCTCCACAAAGGCAGGCTCAAAGGATCTGAAGGCTGCCCCGATTATCACGCTCCGTGCGTCTCTGGAAGAGATGCCAGCGAGTCTCTTTGATCTCCAGCCGCAGCGCCCGGAGCTTCCTCTCCGGCTTAAGCACCGTGAGGCCTGCGCAGAGCGATGTGCCAGCCGAAGGGAGCAGGAGAGGGACGCTCCTGGCAGGCCCTGCTCTCATGTAATGGACTGCCACAAAGGGGAGTCACCCCGAGCCATCAGACACGCCGCACCTCACATCCTTCCCTGCTTTGCAGCCAAGCAGATGAAAAGGGAAGCCCACCCTTGCAGAGGGTTAGGCAGGTGTCCCCAGACCCCCGTTTCTCATCCAGGTCGTGCGACTCTGGATACAAGCTGCACTGCTGCCCCCCCCTTCAGACCAGACGCTTTCCCTGCTCCTCTGGAAGATGTGGGGCGTTTCTGGGGGGCCCATGCTGTGGATGGAGGCCAAGACCTTCATGGAAAAGGGCGTGCGGCCACTCTTGCTCTCTCCCGCTAGATCCAAAGAGGCGCTGCATCCCCCAGGAGAGGACCAGGCGCCCCCAGATGGGGCCCGGAGGGCTCCTGCGTGGGCGCTGGCTGGCGGGGGGTGGGGGGAGCATGTGCCAGCGTGGCCCCGGCTGCATGTGGGGCAGCTGGCAGAGGAGCAGCACCATGCCCCGAGCTGCAGCCTGGCTCAGGACCCCCCCTTTGCATGGGGAAAGAGCGCTCCCCCAGACTCTCCATGGCTGGCTCGGCTGATATGCGTTTGACTGCAGCCCATTCATGGCGGGCGGCGGAGCAGAGGCGCCAGGGAAGAGGGCGCGCTGCCCTCGCGAGACTGGATGTGGTGGCAGGAGGAGGAAGGTGCACGTGCAGGGGCGAGGGGCTGCACCCTTTGTGCTGCGTCGCGGACGGAGTGGGCCAGATGACTGCCTGCAGCGGGTGGGCTGGCTGCGAGGCGCCCTGTGTCCCCACGGACCAAGCGGAGAGACCTCCTTCCGGCTGGCACGAGTGCTCCTTCCGGAGAGGGTCGGCGCATTTAGCCTGGTCTCTCAGCCTTGACCCTTCCGCCTTGGGTGACCCTCGTGACATTCAGGTGCGCATCCGGGAAGGGTGCTGGACGGATCGCATCACCGTTGGGCCCAGCACCCAGGGACGGGCGTCCTTCCTGGATGGCCTTTTCCTCGAGGGAGTCAAAGCTTGCAATTTTCCTCTGACGGGTATTTTTGCTCCGTTGTTCAGAGCAGACAGACTGCGTGCAACTTCAGCAGGGAGGGTGAACGGCTCTGCGGACTGTGCCATGCAGGGCACGCGGGCCGCACTCTGCTGCCTCCAGTCCCTCCCAGAGGCAAGGGCCGCAGGCTGCTCATGCTGGCTTTGTCCTCTGTTTGCGGCAGGCGCCAGACCATGAGGACCTGGACTGTGGCGCAGGCCTGGCGCCTCGCCGTCTTCTGGAGCGTGCTGCTCCCAGCACATGGCCTGCTGGATGGGCTGCTTGGGTCGGGCCCAGCAAAGGCTGGCGGGGGTAAGTTGACGCTCAGGTGGCCCCCGGAGGGGCACGCAGGAGACAGGGGCCTGCCCCGCGCGACGGCATCACCTGTGGCTAGCGAGGCGTGGCTCCCTCCCCCCCGCAAGATGGGGCGGCCCCCTTAGCCTGGAGCGGCGCTTCTTGCGAGGGGAGAGGTGCACCCCTCGGGAGCACAATGCTCCAACATGTGCAAAGGCCGCCACACGGCAGGCCCACATCGGATGGGGCTTTTGCTGCTATGCAAGGCGACCCCCCAGAGGCCTCCATCACCTGGATGGCCTCCTCTGCATGACGTGGAGGCTTTTCTCTCTCTCCCCCATGACGCTCAAACCTGGGGTCCTCCCGTGGAGCTGAGTGGCGGGAGGCCAGGTCAAAGGAAGGCTGCATAATGGAACGATGGAGTTCGCTGCCCCGGGAAACAGAGGTGGGCCTCCGAAAGGGGACTGGGCGGATCCATGGGGAGGGGGCTCCCCTCAGTTCAGCTCTGATGGTTCAGAGGGGTCCACCAAACTTTTGCTGGCTTCTGCTGGCTCAAATTCCAGCGACAGGCAATTCAGCACGACTTCCTCCCGCTTTGGAAACCCAGTTCAGGGCCTGAGAGAGGAGATCTTGTTTGCCTTTGCAAAGGGAAACAGAGCCAGTAATGGAGATGTTCGTGGTATTTCAGGTCTACTTGGAACAGGCATCGCTGGAGAAAAAGGCCTCTTGGGCACCGGGCTTCTTGCCGCAGGGGATTCTCCTCGTGACGCGAGTCCTCCTGATTCCAGCGCTGGTTCTGGCACAGCAGGTCTACTTGGAACAGGCTTGCTTGGAGGAGGAGGAGGAGGAGGAGGAGGAGGAGGAGGCACGGATGGTGGCACGGGCGGCCTGCTTGGCATTGGAGGTGGAGGAAGAGATGGACTGCTTGGCGTCCCGGGTCTTCTCGGCAACGCCACCGGAGGTCTTCTCGGTGGTGGTGGTGGTGGTGGTGGTGGTGAAGCAGCTGGAAGCGGTGGCCTGCTTGGTGGAGCCCTTGGGGGAAGTGGTCTCCTCGGTGGTGGTCTTCTTGGCAAAGACGGTCTCCTCGGTGGTGAGAAGGGTCTCCTCGGTGGTGAGAAGGGTCTCCTCGGTGGTGGTCTTCTTGGCAAAGACGGTCTCCTCGGTGGTGAGAAGGGTCTCCTCGGTGGGAACCTACTTGGTCTGGGAAACCTCCTTGGCGGTGGACAACCCAAGGAGCAGTTCAAATGGTGAGTGTATATGAGCAGGCAAATAACCCCACGGGCGAAGACGGCGCCCCAGTTCCAGTGGGTCACGGGCCAGCATTGCGGCCTCCCCTCAGAGTCTCTGCGCCCCTGAGCTGAGGACTGCCTGTTCCCACATGTTCCTCTCTGGGTCCCGCCCCCTCCCCCACCTGTCCCGACCAGAAACGCTTGTCCGAATGGATCTTGGAAAAGGGCCTTCCCGCTGGAGGCGCTGGGACGGAGGACGGCCTCACCGCTGCTCCTGGCCCAGATTTCTCGGGCTGGAGCTGGTGGTTCTGCCCATCCTTAACCGGGATGATGACGGTCGACCCACCGTGGCTTCCGGGCACGGGGAGACTTGAGATGCTCTGGCATGAGCTGCGGCCATATTTGTCTTGGCTGCATCCAAATGCCGCCGCTTGTGCAACATGGACGCTGGTCGCAAGATGCCACAGGGATGGACCGGAAGGTGGAAACGGCACGGATACTTGTCCAAAGATGAGTTCCCGGTGGGCAGCATAAGTGCAGAGCCTTCCCTTCAGTGCTGCTCATTAACACCGGATAAAGGGGGAGGCGGCACAAGCTGACAAAGCCTTTGCACACTCCGGCCTTTCTGGGGGCCCCAAAACAAGGCGGGGGACGGCTCCGTGGCGCCCCCCCCCCCCGCTCTGCATGCATCGGGCTCCGGCTTCGATCCCCGGCAACCTCTCCACAGAGGGCTGCAAACGCTCTGCCTGAAGACTGGGAAAGCTGCTGCTGCCAGCCAGAGCAGAGCGCACCGAGCTGGATGGGCCAGGGCTTTCCAGGGCAGGGGCCCCCGGGGCCCCCAGACCCATCCTCTGCATCCTCCTTGATGCCATCCCTCCACAGGTACAACGTTTTGAATCTGGAGATTATCCGAGGGTCCTGGAAGGTCTTGCGCTCCTCGGAGCTAGTCCTCAACTTTCAGGCAAGAGTCAAGTTTAATTTGCCGGGGTGAGTCGCATCGACACGGGAGCCCTGCCTCCTCCGCAGGGGAGGGCAGAGAAGGGTACCATGGAAGCAGCATATCTATATTGTTATTATTTATTTATTTAAAATATTTATATGCCGTCCTGTTTGCAAAAAGCCTCAGGATGGCTTACAGCGTAAAATATAACAAATAAATTCCCGACCCACACTGGCCTGGCTGCAGTTAAAAACATAGAAAAGACAATATTAAAACGTATTACAATATCGTTGGAATAAAAAGGACTTCGCCTGGCGCCGAAAAACAAATAACGACGGCGCCAGGCGGACCTCTCTGGGGAGCGCATTCCATAATTGGGGCGCCACCGCAGAGAAGGCCCTCCTCCGGGTAGCCACCCTCTTAATCTCAATCCCTGAGGGTTCCCGGAGAGGGGCCTCTGCTGCCGATATAAGGTCCATTTCACATGTGCCGGCTTGACATAAATCCCCTCCAAGCTACACGCCGGTCCCCCACGCCCTGCTTCCAGACCTGTGTGCATACCATGTTCCTTCGCAGCCACGTCCTGTGTGCCACTGTGATGTGGTGGAGAGAGTGGCTGGAGGGGACCAGCCACTGCCTCCCAGCCTAGCCTACCTCACTGGGTTGTTGTGGGTTGGCCATTTCCTTTGTGGAGCAAATTGTGTGCATCTGTGTGCAGCAGGGGCAGATTTTGACTAGGAAAACGAGGTCGCAGAATCGCCCTGCCTCGCAAACATGGCGACTGCTCTTCTGGCGTGGAAGGAAGGGGAGGGTGAGGTATCAGCCAGAGGCCTGCCAGCGTCTTCCGTAACCTGGCCCTGACCTGCCCGGGGGGGCCCAGGGAGCTTTCCGGGCAGAGCCAGCCAACCTCTGGGGTGCCCCGACAGGAACAGGCAAGAGGCAGAGCTGTGTGAGGTCCGGTCCTGCAGCTGGGTTTCCCCCGCTCAGGGCGAGCAGGGCACCTGCTTTGCCGCTTCGTCCCTTGAGGATCGAGGCCAGTTCAGCGCTCACCCCGGGGATCTCCCGCCATCGCCACTTTCACCTCCCTTGAGTTCTGGCCACGCTCCAGTTGTCCCCCTGCAGTCAGGGCGTCCACCGAGAGCCATCCCAAGTGCGCCGCCGGCCCTGCCGTGGGCTCCGTGGCTTTGTCACGGGACGCTGAAGGTGCGCCACCCCGCCTGTCCTAGCGTGCTCCAGTTGCTCAGCGGGACTGCCGTGGAGATGAACATCACCTCGCACGTGGCCCTCGTCCAAGACAAGCCCGGGGATCTCAAGCTGGTGCTTAAGAATTGCCAGGACCTGGTTGCCGGCTTTACCATCAGGCTGCCGAACAGGTGGGTCGAACGAATCGGGGCTTCTCCGGACAGTGGGTGGCCGAGGCAGACCGCAGGATCTATGGAGACCCGCTCAGAGCGAGCAGCACAGCCTTCCCGAGGCGATGCTTTAAAACCTGGCCATGGAACGGGAGGCAGAATGTACCTCTGCAGTTTGCTCCAGTAGGAACGGAGAAGCCATTTTCTTTCTTATTCAGGGTGCTCCACGCTCCTTCATCTCAATCTTTTCCTCCCCGTATTCGAATGCCCAGCACAGGTTGCTGGCACCCAGACGGAATCCCTGGGCCCTTTCCCTCTTCGCAGGTCTTTCCAGTTGGCTGGATCATGGCCACATCCCGCTGCCCAGGGCCCAGGGCCACTTTAAGGAGCGTGGTCCCCACTGCTTCAACTGGAGAAGCAAATCCAACAACTAGAAGATCCCTCCCCACCATGTTCCACGGTGGCATAGGTGGGGACACTGGGGGAGATGGTCTAGCAGGTCTGAAAGATGGAGCTTCCCCACTCAAGCACGTAGGTTCAGCCTCGTCCCACCCAGCTTACGTGCTAAGTCCACATCGTTGTTTCCTCTGTACTTGACTCTGGGTTTTGGGGTACTCGCATTCTCTTTAGGAGAGGCAAGAGGGGAGCAGAGGAGCCCCCAGATAAGTAGTGCAGGGTGACACACAGGCAGACCTACCTACCCCAGGACTTGCTTTCACCCCCAAATGAGCCCTACATCCCCCCAAGCAAGCACCATGCCCAGGTTGGAGGCAGATGGCCCCCTCCTCAAGGTCAGGTGGCCGGAGATCAGATCAGGAGATACAGGCTGGGATTCTGCATCCAAACCTGACGTTTCACTGGGATCGTCCTGCATCTTTTCCTCATTAGCCTGCTCGCAGCCCTGATGAACAGCTTTATCAATACTGGCATTCGCACCATCCTGCCCACACTGGTGAGTGGCCATTTGTCTGCGCCAGGACAGAGGTGGCCCTCGGGCCGGAAGGGTGCAACAGAGGGGCAGTGGGAGCACTGGGTGATAATGGAAGGAAAGGAGCCGTGAAGGGGGATAAGGAGATCGCAGATAAGCTGCAGGAATTTATTTCTTCACAGCAAAGGATGCAGAAGAGAGCTGCTCCTGAATTAAGGCATTATGGAAGGGAGTCCGAGGAATTATTTATTTATTTATTTATTTGGAAATTTATAGGCCGCCCCTTGCCACAATTTATAGGCCGCCCCTTGCCACAAGAATTAAGGAGAAAGTAGTGATTGAATATGAAATTCTCAACCGTATCATCAGAGTGAAAGTCAGCAAAACGCTCAGCACAGGCGCTATCCATCTCAGAGTTCTTAAAGAACTGGAAGATGAAATTGCTGGCCTTCTTACCAAAACATTTAACATGTCCCTGAGATCAGCCTTTGTTCCAGAAGACTGCAGGATGGCCAGTGTAACACCAGTTTTTAAAAAGGGAGTCAGAGGAATTTGGGGGATGACAGGCCAGCTAGCTTAACATCTGTTCTGAGTCGACTGCTTGAAAGCATTCTTAAAAACAGAATTAGGAAGCACATGGAGGGACAAGGCCTGCTGAAGAAAATCAGCACGGCTTCCACAAGGGGAAGTCTTGCCTCACTTGCCTACTGGAGTTCTTTGAGAGTACCAATAAGTGCAGAGATGGGATGGTCCAGGAAACATGGTTTCCTTGGACTGCCAGAAGGCTTTTGCCAAAGACCCTCATCCAAGGCTCCTGAGCAAACTAAGCAGCCATGGGATAAAGAGGTGGGGAGAATCAGTAACTAGCTGAAGAGCAGAAGGCAGAAAGGAGTAATTTCGCCCAGTGGAAGGAAGTCACCAGTGGAGTCCACGGGGTTCTCAGCTAGGCCATTGCATTTCCTCCTATTCATAAATTATCTGGAACTAGAAGTGAGCAGTGAAGAGGCCAAGCTCACGGATGACACTAAACTATTTTCAGTGGTTAAAACCAAAAAGGACTCTGAGGAGCTGCAAAGGGGTCTCTCCAAGCTGGGAGAGCGCCTCCGAACAGCTCAGTATCAGCAAGTGCAGAGTGATGCATGTGGGGCCAAGAAATCCCTGGTTGCAGGAAGCTCAGCTCAGCGTGCAGCCTTCGCGGAAAAGGCAAAGTCCGTGTTGGCATAACTAGGAATGGAAAGCAAAGATCCTGCTGCCCTTATACATACCCTTAGGGCAACCCACTTGGAAAATTTTGTACTGTTCTGGTCACGGCACCTGCAAAATAAATATATGTGAATAAAGGGGCATTATTGAGTTGGGAAAAGCACAGCAAAGGGCAACAGGAATGATCAAGGCGCTTTTTGCAACTCCCCTACAACAACTGGAATTGTCCAGCTTAGAAAGCAGGTGAGGAAGGGGAGACAGGGGAGGTGCTTAAAACGAAGCCCGGTGTGCGAAAGGGGAGCGGGAGACCTTCTTCTCCGTCTCGCATGACACTCAAACCTGGGCTGATCCCGTAAAGCTGTTTCATGGGTGGTTTAGGACCGGTGGAAGTGCGTGCCACCTCTGCCAAAGAGGGGAGCCCATGGCCGCCAAGGCTACTAGCCCCTGGTAGCCTCTTCCCCCAGGAACAAGTCCAGCCCCCTTCATCTCCCGCAGCGGGCAGGGGAGTGCATGCTGGCTGCTGAAGCGCTCCTTCGTTGCAGGTGTGCCCCTTGTTCCAGATCTGGTTCGGCCTTGCCAACATGCAGCTGCACGCGCTCAACGGTAAGCTCCGTTCCGACATGTGATGACCCCCCCACCCCCGCTCAGGCCTTCAGTGGGGCCCCCAAGCCCCTCCTGCAGAATTGCCGGCCAGGCGGTCACACCCCAGGGCATCGAGCACCATGTCCCCGGGTCCAGGAACACCTGTCCCCTGGGGTGCGCAGAGCGAGCCTGGTGGAAAGGGTTCAGTTGCAGATTTCGGCCACAGGGCAGTTGTCCCCGGCAGCACAGCGCCTCTGCCCATGCACAGATGCCTCTCGGCAGGAAGTCACCCTGCACCAGGCCAGGGCACTCAGCCATCCAGCCCAAGGCTGCTCGCACCCAGATTAGGGAACCAGGTGCCCCCAGAGGAGCTGAACGTCAACCTCCATCAGCCCCAGCCAGCTTAGCCAAGGGCTGGGAATCATGGGAGTCGTGGTCCAAGACACGCAGAGGGCCCTGGGCTGCATGCTCTGGCTGTGGGCCCGAGCTCAGGTCTCCCTTTCATGCAGTTCATGGCATGATCCGGCGCTTGCTGTGGCCCCCATTCTAAGACTGAGCTGAGCAAGAGCAGTCGGCGCCGCTGCCCAGAGCGTGCCCCCCTCCCGCCAGCCGTTCCCCAGATTGTCTGGGGGAGCAGAAGCAGGAGGGCCACCTCCCCGAGGCTCTCCTGAGTCTGTGCACCTGGTGCGCAAGGAGGCGTGCGGCTCTGGCTCGGCTCGGCTCTGACCAGCATGTTCCCGTCCACGCCTCCTGGAGGCAAACACCGCCCTGTGGAGGACCTCTAGCCACAGTCCGCGCATTTCCAAGTGTGCGCAGGGATTTGTGGGGCCTCTTGTGCGTTGCCTCAGGCAGGCAAGGGTCTCCCCGTCCCTCGAGAGAGGAAAGGGTGTCAGGCTCTAATGCGCCCTTCGCTCTGCCCAATGCCCCCTCCCTGCTCCACGCAGATCAAGTCTCCTACGGACTTCTGGCAAGAATCCACGCGGCTCTCTCCAGCGTGCCCTTTTCAACTGGACAGTTCTCCGAGCTGGACTTTAAGGTACGTCCACATCTCCCAGGGTGGCCACTCCGCACACGGCATTTGGAGTGCATGGCTGTACGCCGGACAGTCCTCAGCAAGACCACTCTCTTTCCAAAGCGCCTCCTTTCCAGAAGGGAGCCTGCCTGGGCTCTGGGGCTTTCCACTCCCAAGGAGCTCCAGGCGATGCTGTGATTCACACACGGCAAGAACGGCTCTCCAGGACTTCGGTCGAGGAGTGAAGGACAAGCCGGGCTGTGCCTCAGCCTGAGGCCTGCCCCCGGGTCCCTTCTGGACTGGGCTCTTTTGCGCGGCGCTTCTTCTTCATCCTTTCCCAACATGGTGCTCTCCAGATGTGCCCTCCATAAAGTTGGCATCGAACACATCTGGGAGCAGCAAGGTGGGGAGCCTGTTCCAGTTCATATACAGGAGTCTGAACATCTGGAGGTTTGGGTTTTGCCTTAAAGCATGAAGAAAGGATAAACTCATTTGGTTTCACTGGTGGGGACAAGTGAGATGAATGGCTGAGAGCTCTCCATTCTCAGAAGAAGCCCTTCAGTCCGTGGAGTGTTTAAACTTGGAAAACATACAAACAGAGGAACAGAGGGCGCCAGAAGGGGCCTCCTGGGCCATCTAGTCTGCAAGCATAAATCCATGTGGGGGCTAAGTAATTAGACTAGGTGGCCCAGGAGGCCCCTTCTGGCTCCCTTTGCTTCTCTGGCTCTAGTCTGACCCCAGCTCCAACTGGCTCCGCTTAGGACATGCCCACCATGTGCATGTCCAGCCTATCCTTGGAAACACGCTGAAGGCACTCAGGAAATTTCCACCGCATTCTTGTGATTAATTGGACGTGGATTTTACACAGATGGCATCGGTTGTGCTGTTTTTAATCACTGTAAACCGTTCTGAGAACAGGTGCTGATAGAATGGGCTCTAAAAACTTTAAGGGAGTAAGGATGTAAGTGCAACTAAAACAGAGACGCCTGCTGGATCGCCGGCCGGGTGGTCTGTATGTAGCAGAGGACTGCTCAGGGTCGTGACTGCCCTTTGTCTCTCCTCAGGACAAGCCCTTCCCCGGAGCCTTCATCAATTGGCTGCTTAACTGTAGGTTTCTTCTCCTTCCTTTCTGCCCTACCGTCTAAACCAGCCTTCCCCAACAGGGCCATGCTGGCTGAGGATGATGGGTGCTGTGATCCAGGTTAGGGAAGGTTGGTTTAATGCATGAGGGTTCCAGCAGCCTGAGGCACAGGGTTGAGGGCAAACCGAGACCCCATGGAGGCCATCCGGTCTATCTGCCTCATTTGCACGTCGGGTGGGGGCGTGGGACTGGGCCGACTTCTCCCAAAACGTGGCTTCCCAAGGTGGGTGGCTCGGATAGCTCTGCCTCTGAACTGGACTTTAAGCATCGTGCTTCTCTCCAGTCGTAGGTTCGATCAGCAGCCAGACGTCTTCTTGAGATGCTGCAGAGGCAGCTCCTTGGTATGGATCTGTGAGGCCTTTTGCTCTGTCACCTCTTCTCCGGAGACTCACAAGACCCCTGCTTCTCTCGGTAGCCCATGCAGGACCGTGGCTGGGCCAGGAACCGCAGGTGCTGAGCACCTCGTGGGCACGCGTCCATCCACCAGCCCCCGGCAGGGCCTCCTCAGCTGCCAGGGCCCAGAAGAAGCTGCTGGCAGCCGGAAAGAGCAGCTGCCACGGGTCCGGCTGGGGCTGTGCTGGGCCCTCGCACGACCCAGTTAGCTCTGAGTCAGTGAACGCCCTGCTTGGCCACAGGCCGCCTGACACTGAAAACATCTGCTCCCCGACCCCGTCCAGCCGTCATCCGTGGACACGCAGCTCAGCTCAGCTCCTTGGAGGAGCTGAGTGCCTGGCCCACCCTCGTGTGTTGGACGGCAGCAGATGTGCTGGTATCCGGCAGAGGGAGAGCAGGTGGACCCGCCCGGGAAACGATGAACTCGCTTGTTAAACTGCCCATAAAGCAGGGGGCGATCATGCCAGCCGGACGGCAATGCCCTCCTGCAGGATTTTCTCCCACCTGGTCGCCCACCCCCTCAGCCCTTCCTATCCAAGCACACGGGGAACCGAACCGGCGCTCTCTCTCCTTCCTGTGACCTTTTCAAGCATTTAGAAGGGGCGAAAATGGCCTTCCATGACCTGCAATCTTATTTTCTGCAGGGTACACGTGCCAGCAGATCCTTCTGCATGATGAACTTCCTTCCGGATCATTGATCGCCTTTGAAATGCATATCTGGATCATGACGAATTTGTCAACATGCTTCTTAAAGTGAAATGACGGAACGACACACATCTTTCCTACAGCTACTTAAATAATCCCTTTTCATCGCCTTCATGGTGCAAATGTGTAGTGTTTGTCGACTTCTCTATGGCAGCCCTCCAAATGTGGGAAGAGCAAGTCTCCTTTCACCTTGTTTACCCAAAGCTAAACAGAGGCTCTGTGGAGAACACTCTGCAGTCTTGCCAGCTTCCTCAACCGGGGCTGCTTGGGCCGGATCCTGGAAACCTCCGCACTCGAACCCTATGAGGGCCCCCAGGACTGAACCCAAGCTTCCCCTCTTGAGACCCAGCAGGCCGAATGCGAGCCTGGCAGATCTGAGGGCACCTCCTGGATCGCTCGGGGCAAGCTGGCACCCTCATCCTCGGATCCCTTGTCTGCAAGGCAGGGGTCAGGGTGGCCAACGCTGCGGACGTGAGGCAGAGTGCAGCCAGTCCTTGCTGCCGCCCGCCCTGATCGCTGGGGATAATGAGAAGCTGATTCAATACAACAATGGCAAAGCAAGGCAATTTGTAAAGCAATCGCCCATAGCCCTTGACAGGAGCTTCCCTCCCCTGACCAGCCAGAGAATGCTGCTCCCAGTGCGAGTTCCCGGGTTTTCCTTTAGACGAGAGCCAGGGAAAGGGTTTCTTCTGGTTCCATAAAGGGCTGGTTTCCCCATGACCCACGATTCTTAGGCGCTGCGGGAAACAGATTCCAAAGGGCACCTTCCACAATCCGCGGTTCTTGCAGGTGTAACTCACGGCTGGCAGGTGTGGGACTTTTTCCCCACTAAGCACGCACAGGACTGGCCTGGAAACCGGGCCCTTTACTCCCCCCTGCTGCTGAAATGCAGCAGCTGTGAAATCCTTCCCAAGCCTCTGCAAGTGAGGGGGCAGTGGGGCTGCACCGGAGAAGCGGAGAGCATCCTGCCGAGAACAGCAGCCCTGCGTCATCTCTCCAGCGCCAGACAATATTTCTCCCCAAGACTTTGAGAGGCTCTTTTGATCTTTCTGAGGACTTCTCGGGCTCCCTGCCCCTCCACTTAAATTTCAATTCTTTTATTCTTCTTGTTACCCAAGGATTGAAGGGCAGCATAAATACACTTATCCAAAAACGGAATAGGCCAATGCCCTCCGTTTCCTGCTTTTCCAACTTCCCCTCCTCAGCTAGCCCTGGGCAGGGGCAGGGAGGTGTCCCCTTTAAGCTTGGACTGGGAGGGAAAAGCAGCCCAGGATCAGTCGGGCTCAGATATTCCTGGCCGGACCCCCCTGCCGTGCCAGGGGCTGGGCCTCGCCTGGCCTGCCTCCACTGTCCCGCTGCCAACCGAGATCCAAGGCAGGTGGCCGGTGGGGCCCGGCTGCACGATGATGGCCAGGGGCCTGGCTGCCACAGCGAATCCTTTCACACCTTTGCAAAGGCCCCCGCAAGCCGAGCAGCTCCCAGGGGCAGGATGTCCTGAACCAAGGGGTCTGCCTCCCCGACCAGGTGCCCCCAAACGGCCTTGGAGGCAAGCCTCATTGGCCCCAGCAAGCCAAGGAAGAAGCGGCCGGCAGAGGCGCCCCGGTCGGCTGGCGGAGCACCGGCTGTGCAGGCAGGCAGGCAGGCCGGCAGTCCAGGCGCAGCCGACCCCTGGTCTCTCCAGCCGATCGCTGGCCCCTTCTGCGTCGCTTTAGGCACGGTCCCCCCAGGTGGGCCAGTGGCAGAAACCTTTCTGGCCCGGGTCGCCCTTCCCGCTCGACTCCACGCTGGGCTGGGCTTCTTGGTTCTTTGGGGACTGGCTTGGCTTGGATGCATCAGCACCACCCAGCAGTAGGGAAGGGGCCATCGAAGCCAAAGGCAGGAAGGTGGCGATGGTGGAGTCCAGCCCAGCCCCAGAGATCCTGCTTCCTGCCACCCTCGATGCCCACCCTGCTGAGATCTGCAGCGCCCACATCCCTGGATGCCGGGACCAAGGGCAGCCTTTCCCGACCTGGTGCCCCCCGATGCTTTGGACTGCAATTCCCATCGCCCCTGCCCTGGGCTGATGGCATGGGGCTGCCTCTGCTCACTCTCGCCACGGGGGTCCCAAGCCCAGGCTTCCTAAACCCAGCCGGTGCCCTCGAGGTGCTTCGGACTGAAACTGCCCCCATGAGCACTCCTCGCCGCGGTCACGCCGGCCGAGGCTGCCGGCCGAGGCTGCCCAGACCATCCGAGGGACACCGAGTCGCTCGCACCTGGCGCAGGAATTTGGTCTCGCCGCTTGGGCCTTGGCTTCACTTTAAGAAAGGCGATGTAGACCGTTCCGCACATCAGTTCAGGTCGGGGGTCTCCAGGCCCTCTGTGCAGCATCTCTCTCTCCCTCTCACCCCCCCTTTCTGCTTCCATGGGGTCCTCCTGCCCCCGGTGCCACCCCAAAACCCTGCACCCAAGGCCGGTGACAAACCTGGCACAACAGCGCCGGCCCCGCCTGCCTCCACCCCAAAGCGCGGGAAACGTCTAGTGTTTCACAGGCTGCCATGATGCTGGCGGGGTTGTGAGCGCTCTGCTCAGCCCAAGCCACGTGGAGCTCTGGCTTTTTGTGGGGGTGGGACCCCGCGTGCCCCCCACTCCCCACGACTGGGTGCAGGCACAAGCACCGCCCGTTCTTGGGCCTGGCCAAGGGGGCTTCCGCTCACGGCTGAGACCCAGGTGCCGGAGGGAGCGGGATTCTGCGGGGCACATGCGCCCTCACCCGGGTCACCATCCCCTCCGGGGCCAACCGGATCCTCCCCCTACTCGGCCGGAGAGCACAAGCAGCAGCAGCCCCTGGAGCTTGTTCACGCCATGAGGGGTGATGTGCCTGCAGGCCACCGAGGTGCCAGGCCACTGGGCCACCTCCAGGCCCTTCTCAGCCCTGCTTGGAGACCTGGGGCCGGATCGGGACCTTCAACACAGCCCCACATGCTCTGCCCCAGGCTCTGCCCCGCCCCGATCCCAGAGTTAGCCACGTGGGCCGAGAACGTTTGCCTCGCCCTCTCTGCACCCCCATGCAATGCTTTTCAGTGACGGCAGTTCACACATGCGGCTCACGCCTGGGAAGGCCCATGTGTCACAGCCCAGAACCCCAAAAAAGCCAAGCTGAGGTTGAATCCAGACAAAACGGAGGCACTTGCTGTAAAGGGCCCAAATCCAGGATTGCAGGGGTGTCAGCTGGTTCTAGGAGGGGTCGCACCCCCCATACAAGAATGTGTTCACAGTTTGGGGGTACTGCTTGTCCTGGCCCCTCGGGGGGCAGCACAGACAGACACCACAGCCACGGGCGCCTGCTATCGGCTTAGGCAGCCGCCCCGGAGGAGAGTGACTGAAAACGGGCCTTCGGGCCCGATCCCCGCCATGCGCTCTCCACGCTCTGCCCTGGTGCCGACTCCGGACGCAGCAACGAGTACGCGGGATGGCAGCCGGGGTGACCTCCGGGACATCATGGGGGACCACGCTTCACCTGCTCTGAAGTCCGCACTGGCTGCCGGTGTGTTCCAGATCCGGATCCAGTCCCAGGAGCTGGCAATGCCCTTTAAAGCCCCCTGGCTTGGGCCCAAACAGCTTCCGGAGCGCCTTTGCCCATCCTTTCCGCCTCGCCGGCTCCGGTCCTCTGGGGACAATTTTCCCCCC
>JAIXND010000771.1:1441519-1470025 GCA_023646645.1 Varanus salvator macromaculatus | reverse complement strand
CGTCCGATTTCCCAAACTCCCACCTTTAAGAGGGAGTTCAAACCACATCTCTTCCGAAGGCCTCCCCAGGTGAGTTCTCATGCCATTTTATGTAACGTTGTCTTAGTCAATATTACTCACTGTTGGTTTTAATTTCTTGCATGGGCGGTATATAAATATTAAGCTAGTTAGTGGGGCGGTGTATAAATATGAAGATAAATAAATAAAAACACACACCCTGTGAGTGTTCAGAGACTGTTGGCGTTGTGAGCGGCCGCTTTGGACTGGTCCTTGCCCCGCTGGGATTTCTCTCTCTCTTCCTTTTTCGATCTCTCCTGGCCTCTGGGTTTAGTTTCGGTGCAGGAGGCAGGACAATGACCAGAATGTTCGGAGGAAGGCCACGCCACCGTGAAACGGTCACGCCACTTGCAAAATGTCGTTCCTTCGCCAGCTATTGACAGAAGGAAAAACAAGGGAGTGTTGTGAGCTGGGTGGCTAAGAGCCATTAGAGGAAGTGCCAGCGACGGGTCTGACAGCGGGAGATAACATCTCCCGTGACGCCAAGAAGGCCTCTGAATGCGACACACGTCAGTTGCGCAGCTCAGGACAAGCGAGCCGGGTCGCGTCAAGAGTCAGCGAGTGCAGCCTTTCGCTTCCAGATGTTCTGGAAGCCAGGGAAGCGCTCTCCTCCTTCCCACCAAGGAAATGGGCACCTAAAAGCGGGCGGAAGGTGGAGATCCTGCTTAGCTATCGTGGCTGGGAGGCCTGGGAAGATGCACGCTCCGTCTGCACGCACAGCCACGGTCCGATTTTGTGGGATGCCCAGAGCGTAACTCCGTCAGGGCTGCTCTGCGATATGCTCGGCATGGACTAGCTCAAATCCCGCAGAGCTGGGCTAGGGAGCCCCTGGGCAGCAGCCCAGCCCAGCCCAGCCCGCCGGCAGTCCCCCACCCCAGGACTCCCAGCCAGCTGCGTCTGTTCCCCTGGCCTCCCCTCTTCGGGCGCTGTTTGTCTCATGCACAGAGTTTCCAAAGGGACATCCTGAGGCTTAGCTCCTGCCAGCAGGAGCTGGAGGTTTCCCAGGGAAGAGTCTCAGGCAGGGCGGAGAACCAGCTGGCCCTGGAGAAGGAGGGAAACCCGCAGAACTGTGGGGGGCAGGGGATGGAGGGGGGTCCCTTGACCTTGCAAGGAGATGGTGGATGGAGCAGGCAGACCAGTTACGGAGTGCCCAGTGTTCCCACTGTCTGGTCCTCAAACAGCAGGAGCCTCCCTGAGGACAGAGGCAAACTCTTTCTGGGAAGGGGGCAAATTTCAACTGGAATTCGACTCTTTAGGTGGGCAGATGCTTCTCCCACATCTCAATGAGAACACAGTTTGATAGAAACTATTCTGCAAACTGTCAAGCTTTTATTGAGAACACCCTACTCCTAAAGCTTTGTTTGAGTCTGCCGGAGAGCGGGAGGGAGAGCCCTGGGCACGGGCACCCACCATCCGCTTGGGCACGGGAAAGGTTTGGAAGTAGAGGCCCCTAATGCCCAGAGGAAGCAGGACTACGGAGGAACGCTACAACTGCAGGGTCAACAAGGATGAAATTGCAATTGTGGGAGATTCCACATAATGTGGCATCAAATCAAAGGGAGTCTGCAGCCGAGAAATTCGAAGAAGATGGAGACTCGGAAGGGCAGCAGTGAAGGAACTGTAGCAGATCCTCAAGCGGAGGGATGTTTCCCTGGAGACCAAGGTCAAGACCACTCCACTCCTGTCGCTCTGGCCATTAGGTGTGGCTGTGAAAGCTGGACAGCGGAGGAGGAAGCCAACCGGAAGGAGGCGGATGGCATGGTGGCGCAGGAGAGCTTTGCAAATACCCTGGCCCGGCAGAGAGATGAGCAGCTCAAGCCAGAACTTTCCCTGGAAGCAAGAACGACAAGGCCGAGACTGTGCAGCTGTACTTCGGGTACATCACGAGAAGGCCGGACTCCCTGGGGAAGCGCATCATGCTAGGGAAAGTGGGAGGCAGAAGAGGAGGAGCAAGGCCAAGCAGGAGGTGGAGGGCCTCCTTCAAGGGGGCCGCGGCCTTGAATTCAGAGCTTGGCTGCCATGCGGGGCTTTCATGGGCCAGAGATGACTAGACAGCACACAACAACCACAGCAACAGCAACACACACAGCGGGAGGCAGAGGGTCTCTGCTTGTTTCCCCTCAACTCTCTGCCCCGCTGCTGTGGGGAAGTGGGGCATCCACGGCCCCAGTGGGACCCTTCCGGTCCAGTGGAAGGAGGGCTCTTCCAATGGCCCTCGGGGTTCCCTGGGGCTTCCCTGGGCCCCCCTGCATGACATGCTTCTGTCAGTGCAGAGCGTGGTTGTAGGTCAGTGGCCACGGTGCCACAGGTGGTCCTGAATCCTGAGCAGCGCTTATCACCCCGAGAGCTCAGAGAGAGACACACGGGCAGCCAGGACTGGATCTGCACATCCAGAGCCCTTTGGTGGACTGCAGAATAAAGGAAATCGCTTCCGTCCACTCAGACTCGCGCTCACGTCCATCCCTTCATCCTCCCCAGGAAAACCCCACCTGGAGTGGACCGGGCTCCGGTGGAGCGGTGGGTGGCACGGACGTGGCAGCGCTGGCGAGTCTCGCACAGCGGACCTTGCGAAGCCCCGGCTTTCTATGCCGCCCCTGAGCTCTTCGTTCAAACCCTTCGTTCTGTAGGGTAGAACTCGCTGTCCCGTCTCATCCGCTTCCCTGCTTCCCTGCCCCAGAAATGCTCCCATCACCTGATTTCTTTACATCTCTCCTTATAGGGCACCCTTCGGACGCTGCCAAGCGTCATGACCTCTCCGCTCTGTCGGCTTTTCTCCGCTTTTCGTCTGAGAACTAGAGCCCAATTTATTCCCATTCTGCTCCTCACCAGTCTCCATGTTTTCCCCGTTTCTTCGCCTAGCACAGGCCCAGGCACCCATCCATTCACGCATTGCTGTCGTCCTTCAGATGAGAACACGAAGGGTGCCATGTAGGTCTTTCCAAAAGCCTCTCTAGCCCAAATCCTGCATGGAGGGGGCCGACCAGAAGCCCCCCGGGGCTCCGCAAGCAGGGCTTCGCTTCTGGGCTTTGCTTGGAGCGTCCTCTTGCTCCGCATTGCCAGCGCCGGTTTCGTGACTGGTGGACGGAGAGCCCAGGAGCAGCTGGGCAGGGGCGCCAGCTGCTCCTCCGCCTCACCGTCGCCCTTGCCTGGCCCAGGGCGAGGAGGCACAGCGCAGCGACGTTGTGGAGGGAAGAGGCCCCAGCGACGGTCGTCCGAAGGCCACTGCTGAGGCGCGGGCTCTTCTCAAGGGTCCAGCCATGCCCACCCTCAAGCCCAGCTCTGCCCCGAAACATAACCTGACCTCCCCGGAGTCTGTTCCGCTGTGAGCTGGAGATGCGCCCCGAAGGACCTCCTCCGACGGACCCTTCTTCCGCTCCCTGGGAAAGGCTTAGTCCCGCGCGGCCCGTGCCCACAGCAGGCCCAGCTCAGGGCAGCGAGGACCCGTGGAGGGGCACACAGTGTGCAGCAGCCCAGAAAGTGCCCCTTAGGGCTCCCGGGCGTGTGGGGCCCAAGCGCCATTTCCCTGCTTCCCGCGGACGGTGGCCGGCCGAGACCCAGCCGCCAAAGCGTGGGAGAGGCCGCGAAGTCACCAGCAGCAGCTGCCCTCTGCCAGAAAACCCTTAATCCAGTTCTGGTTCAGCTCCTGTGTTTGGATTTGGAACCTGCTTCTCAGGCCAATCAATATTTATTCATTCAGGAGGGCGCCATTGACAAATATTTGGTTATTGTTCGCAGAGGAAGTGAGTACCAAGGCCATTTTCCTTCCTTGGTGGGATGTATAAAAGCAACTCCCAGCTGCATGAGCTGCACAGAAGGAAAAGGGACACCTGTCGGCTTTCGGCGCAGTCCAGGTAAGAAGGTCCAGGTGTGCAGGTACTGGGCTTGATTCCCTCTCCATAATGGAGCTAAGCCTCCAATTTTTTAAGGTAGGGGTGATGGTAGGAGAATGCAACTTCCTTTTCAGCAGACACTGCTAATAAGCATTTACGTCTTTTGACTCTGGGGAACAGCGATTTAGCCCCCAGATGACGATATTGGCTTCACTATTTGGAATACAGAGATTCTCAATACAGAAATAAATGGGGCTCTGAAATCCAGAGAAAGACGGCATCACAGGCTGAGTTTCCATGATGCAAATTGGTTGATGGGTGAAGCTGTAGTCTAGAAATGTAAATTCTGCTTCAGAGAACTGAGCAAGTACGTATTCGTGGCTTAAACACTCGGCCATGAAGAACGCCTGGGACCATTCCTACACATTTGGAATTTGGCTACATGTTCTAGCTTTCCACCTGAAGTTCTATTATTTTCACATTTTAAATTTGAATGCTGAGAGTCAGATTTTTCAAAATCATGCTAACTCTTTACTCCTTTCTGTAGTATTTATTTGCACAATATTATGGTGAATCATTTTTCAGGCAGTGGCTTTTGAGCTCCCTAAGTCTGGTTAATTATCTAGCCTTCGTTCTAGCGCTGATATCCTAATCAGGAGCATATAGACTTGATTTTTTCAGGAAGAGTATTCAGAGAAGAAAAATGGGAGGAGCCCCCCCCCCCCCGACACACACACACACACCTGTCACTCCATCGCCTGGGTCTCCTGGGTTCCTTCAGCAGATGCTTCTATCATGAGGCCCCACAACAACTGATGGCTAAGGACAACTAAGGACATGAGGCCATGAGGCACTGGGCTCATCCATCACGGTGCTGGACCGGGGCGTGTCCAGCACTTCTGCTTGACTTAAAGGACAGGACCCAGAACAGCGCCCCGGAGGACACCACGTACCCCCGGTGGCCCCTGAGCAACACGGTGCATTACAGCAAGCAAGTCCGTGACGGGATTAATGGGGTTCCACGCATTCCATCCCCGGGGGATGGTGGCTTTTGTACGCTGGATTAGGAATGGCTGGGAAAGGCCAGGGATGCGCTCCAGAATGCCAATTTATCAAGTTTGCAGCTCCCAAATGCCGGTACAAATCAGGAAGCACGGTGGCATCGCAATTTGCACTTCCTGAATGTCGTGATAACATGCACGGATTTAAAACGTGCACAAAAATTGAAGTAAGGGAGAAGCACGTACGAAAATGCATATAATAGGATTCCTACATTCTGCCTCAGGGGAATCACATTATATGAGGAGACATCACTACAATGCGCATTTAGAAAAATGCATTCAAAAATCAAAATTCAGGCAGAGCTTTGTAAAACAAATAGCAAACCGATATTAAAAGGCCCAGAAAGTTACCCTTGCCTTGCTAAAACTGCCCAGAGAACTTTGGCTGTGGGGCAGTATAGAGATGATGACGATGACGATGAGGATGGACAAAATGAAGTTAATGTAGGAAAAAGAAGAAAATGAGCGAAATCAATCACGGCAGATTCGTTCCCCCTCCCTAGATACAAATTCAGGGATTCTACAGAGCGGAATGACCTGGAATTATTAGAGAGAGGTTTTTATTCTTCATATGGCCTGTATAAATGTAATAAGGATATCAGTGTAGTAAGAGCATACATGAATAAGGGTTGCTCTTAGTGGGACTAGCGGACCCGGGAAAGCGCTTGGAACCGGAAGCGTGGCAGGAGCCAAGGAGCGGCTCCCAGTGCGCCCCCCGCCCCCCGCACTGCCTGTTCGTTTTTAAAACCAGCCCTGCCAAGCCCAAGCCGGGACAGCCGCAGGGGCGCCAAGGGAGGGGAGCTGGGACCCCCTCGTGAGGTGACCTGCTTCGCCAGCCGCGCTGCCCGCTCCGTTTCTCCGCGTCCGAAGCCCGCGGCCTCCTTCTGTGTCCCCTCTTCTAACACGGACAGTCCCTCCCCGACAGGCCCGGCAGCCAAAGATGCGTCGCCTTTTGCTCCTTGCCGTGCTCTGGGGCATCTCTGAGGCCCACCGTGCCCAAGGAAATGCCAACCCGCTCGCCGTCGTGAACTGCAGCCCAGAGTTTTTCCAGCGCGGTAAGTCGACAGCGGGGCCCCCTGCCACAGGAGCCTGGGGGCAGCCGGGCTCGGCGGGGGGGCGTCCTGCCCATGACTTGCCCACTGTGCTTCTCCGCATCGCCCCAGAAGGGCTGGTCGCTGTGCCTCCAGCAGCTTCCGCACCTTAAGGAAGAGCTGCAGCGGAGGCGCCCAAGCTGCCTTTGACCTAAGGAGGAAGGCGCCACACGCCACGCCTGGCCACAGCCCCGGCTCCTTGCCTGCCTCTCCCACGCTTCTGCAATTGTGCGGATTTGCCTGGCAGCAAATTGGCTTTCTTACCCTGAGCGCCTGCGTCCTGTCAAGTGATGCGCAGCTCCTTCCTCGGGCTCTTTCTCCGCTGGATCGGCCTGTCCCGCAGACTCCAGGCAGCAGGGCGGGCAGGGGCCCAGCACTGCCGGGCTCGCCGGGCTCAGGGGTTGGGAGGGATGCGTCCCGTCCCTGCCTGCAGATGCCAGGAAGGAACCGGGTCCTGCGAGGCAGGGGGCCCGCCGCCCAGCCACAGTGACGCCTCGGCTCACATCTCGCCCTGCGTGCCCCTGGCCCCCGCCCTCGGCAGACTCTGACCTGGTCCTTGGCCTTCCTGCAGTGGTCTCAAAACGGATGGATGTCCAGCTCTGGAAGCAGCACCTCCAAAAGCTGCCCCTCCACGAAATCCTGAAGGGCGGCATCCAGCAGGGCAGCCTGCTGGAGGGGATCCCCGTCGTCGGAGGCCTGGTGAACAGCCTGCTGGGCAGCATCTTGGGGTGAGCCCAGCCGTGTGGGGCGCCGGCCTTATGAAGAAGCGCGGCCCACCGGGGGGAGGAACCGGGTGTCTTCTGGCGGACCCTCACGGTGCTCCTGCTCCGGCTCCCCGCACCCCCATTAATCACAAAGGAACGGGTGTCCTCGTGCCTATGAAGCCGTGGGGGGGGGACCCGTGGCGCCCTCGGGGTGCAACTCCCATCAGCCGGGCTGCCAGAGAAGACACGTGGGCAGCTGGCAGAGCTACGTGTTCCCTGCCCTGCCACCCACCTGTGCGCATGGTCAGGGCCAGGCTGCAGGTGGCTGCGCCGGAACCTCTGCTGGGAAGGGCTCGGGGGGCAGGGCCGGGGCCGATCGGAGGGGAGGAGAAGAGGGGAGGGCAGTGGCGTCCGGAAGGCACCCCATGGGGAGCAGCAGGAGCAGCCTGGAAGGACGGGCTCTGCCAGCAGAGGAGGGAGCTGGCGGCGGTGGAGCTGGCAGGGCCGAGCACAGGGGCTGCAGAAGAAAGGGGGGCCAGGGAGCATGAGGCGCCCTGCCGGTTGGGAGGGGCCCGAGGCTCGACCCAGACGTGGCAGAAGGCCCAGGCGCACTCTGAGGAGGCGCATCCTGTGGCCAGAGAAGCGAGGGAGCTGGATGCCTTGGGTGGGGGAGTCCTGGAGTTGAGGGACCGGAGCAACCGAGGCAGCCGGGAAGGCTGAGGCAGTTGGTGCAGCCTGGACAGGCCGGGCCAGGACACAAGGCTGAGCACTGGCCGAGGATGTGGGGAAGGGGCGAGAAGGGGCTGGGAGGGGTTGTGAGAGGGGCAGCATCCTGCATTGGTGGCGGAAGACTGAATAGGGATGGGGGGAGGAAATCCTGTTCTCTACTGAATCTCCGGGGGGCCTCTCCACCCTTTGCAGCTCCATAAATCCCAACCCTGGCTGTGCGCGGTTGGGGGAAGGACGGTGCCGCTCTTGACATCGGGTTTCTCTTCTTCTTGAGCAGAGTGAGAATCAAGAACGTGGAGCTCCTCAAGCTTGACATCCAGTTTGATGAGGGAGAGAAACATATTTTCATAACGATCCCGGCGGACCTGGAGGTGGAAATACACCTGTGAGTAATTCGCCGTGTTTCCTTTGAAGGGCGACCTGGTGGAATGGAAGTTCCCAGGGTTCAAAGAAGGGCAGAAGTGGAGCATCCAAGCGAGATCCAAATGGGGCGCGTGAGCCCGTGCATGCGCACTCCTGGGTGCGTGCGGAGAGGAGGTGGCGCAGCGAGACCTTCCATGGCATCCTGTGCGATCCTGGAGCCGCGCACACAGCGGTGGCTCTAGCAGGGGATGCCAGAGGGCTGGACCAGTCGAGGGCCAGTGGGAATGTATCCGCTGCAACCACACAGCAGCACAAGCAGCCCCGCATGGCCGCCACGGTTCGTGGTTTTTACCATGATCTACCTGGCAGGCCAGCCAGCGATTTCCACACTATCGTGGCTTCCACCCTCCCTGCTCAGCGTTCACTTTGGCCGAAGAGTGAGATGTTGGGGGAAAGACTTGCATCTCACAAGGCATCTAAGGGGAGCCAAAACTACGTGAGCCTTGTCTTGGCTCTCGGTCACACGGACGATGGCTCAGCGGGCTCCCAGGCAAAGGACGGGGGTTGCCCCGTGCGGAGCGCTAGAGGGGACCGAAAGGGATGGTCCACGGCACAGGAGGGTCTCTTGCAAGGAAGTCCTTCTGCGAGGGGAGGGGCACGCTGCAAAGCCGGAGTCCGAAGGAGGGTGGCGTCCCTAAAGCATGCAGAAATAGTCCTTAACGCGCCTTCTCTTCCCCCTTTTAGGCCACTCCACTTGGGCCAGCTCCTTCACATCAAACTGTTCCTGGACGTCCAAGTTGGAGTCCAGCTACTCAGTGACCCGAGCACTGGTTACACCAGACTCGTGCTTGGAAATTGCCGAAACAACCCCGGTCACGTTAGAGTCACCGTCCTCGACAAGTGAGTGCGGCGCTTTCCCCGTCGGCCCAACCGGCCCGGCCCTTCCTCGCTGGCTCTGTCCTCGGGTGACCGGCCTCTTCACACAGCAGGCGGTCAGGTGTGCCCTCTCGGTTACAAAGCCCACGGCTGCATTGATGGCATGCAGATACCATGCCTGAAAGCCAGAGCTGAAATGGAAAAGGCACTGATAAGGCAGCATGGATCTATAGGATATGAATCCCTCACTACCGACAAAATGTAGCAGGGAACAGGGGCGCATAAAGACAGACTAACTGCAGAGCTATTTTAGAAACATTTTTTATTTTTTTATTTATTTAGAGTTTTTGTATGCCGTCCCATCGCTTATAGCCTCAGGACGGCTCACATAAATAAATAAACAAACATGATACAAAATAATACAAAATACAATTAAAATCCGGAAACATAGAAACAGAGTGAGCCAAAAGGGGTCTCCCAGGCCATCTAGTCTGACCCCCGGCTCTGCTCATGACATGCCCACCATGTGAATGACCAGCCTGCCCTTGAACACCCTCACCGTTGGGACTTCAACCACTTCGCGTGGAAGCCCATTCCATGCCCTGGGGGTCCTAACCATCAGGATATTTTAAAATACCTTTCGTGCCAAAAGTTTTGGCTTCCACCTTCGTCAACATGCCAGCGTGCCAAAGGTATACTAAATGTGCCAGTATTAGGTAAGATAAGAACATAAGAAGGGCCGTGCTGGATCAGACCCGCAGTCCGTGCAGTCCAGCACCCCGCACATACGGTGGCAAACCAGCTGCTCACCGGATCCCTCCAGCAGGACAGGTGCAAGGCCTCCTCCTGCCCAAGCCCTGAGCAACAGGCACATGCAGGCAGGCTGCTTCTGGTGAAGGAGAGCAAGACTAGTAGCCAGCAAGACTAGTAGCCTGGCCAGCAAGACTAGTAGCCACGAGCACCCTCCTCCCTCATGGATCTGCCCCATCCCGTTGTCCCACGTGGTGCAGCCGCTCCTCACAGGGGAGCCTCTCCAGCCCCCGGGCCCTTCTCTGCCCTTCTCTGCTGTTCTCCCAACTCTCAGGCAGGGCAAGCAGAACAGACACAGTATCTTGCATAACGGGATAGCATACAAAGCTTTGAAGAAACTGATAAATGGTAAATATTCCAAGTGCTGCCACACCAGAAATTGGTATAAGGAGAGGGGCATTTGAGCAGTTCCCCCCCTCCCCAATTTCCAATTTCTGCACTGACATTTCCATAGAGGGGTCCCCAGGGCCTCTGCCCCTCGCCAGCTCCAGGTTCCAGCTGCACCATTCCGCTCCTGGACCAGTTCCACCAGCGCCATAACGCGGAAAACAAGTTCTTCCCTAGGCCCCTTTTAATCCTTCAGGGCTGGGCATCAGCACATGCGACAAACCAAGCCAGAGTGTCTGCTGTTTTTTAAAAAAGCTATAATGCACTTCCGTTTAGAAAGGAATTACTGGCCTGTCGCTGCATCGCTGCTGCCGGATTTCTCTTGCCCTTGATTCCAGCCCTCACGGCGTTTTCGTTCCATTAGAATCTGGCGGCAAACGTTTTCAAAAGCTGCGACCTGAGCCCCGCAGCTGCAAGCTGGAGCCCAGCGCATTTGGCTCTGCAGTGGGGCCACGCTGGAGGTGGCTCTCCCCTAACTGTCTCCCTCTGTTCCAGCTCTCGACCTCTGGCCCAAGCCGTCAATAACCTTTTGCGAACGATAACGAATGTCCTGGAGAAGACGATCCCCCATCTGCTGCAGAAAGAGGTGACCACGCTGGCGTGCGGCTCCCTCGCCCGGCTCGTCTCGCGGGAGGCTGCTCAGCAAGGTGGCCCAGCTGGGTCGGGCCAGGGCCCCAGGCCGCTCCGCGTGATGCCAGGCTGGCTCTTCCACGAGGTCCCGGGCCTGGGCTTCCTGCCATGGCTCTGGCGCTCCTCACAGCCGTGGGCCAGCTCGCACGGTGCCCGGCTCCTTCCAAGGACAGCTGCCTGCCTCGGGCTGCCCTTCCTCTCGCCTGGAACCCTGGGCAGCATTTAATGCCAGTCCCGTTTAGGGAAGCCTCGTTGGGCTCGTTGAAACGAGTTGGGCTAACGTTAGCCAGATTCCGAATGCAGCCCTCTGCAAGGAAAGGGGGCAGAAAATAGAATCAATCAATGACTACATAGAGGAAGGGCATGGGCTTCCCTGCTGCTTTGACTCTGCCTCTCTTAGCCTCTCTGGACACGCTGCCAGGCGCATCAGTGAGAATCATTCCCCCGTTTTGACCGCATTTCTGACCTCATTTCTGCTGCCTGACCTTGCAGGCTCTGATGGGCGGCGGAAGCAGAGATGACCTGCTCTTGGCTTTTCTGTTTCCAAAGGGAAATTCACTTTCCCAGCTTCTGGGCCCCAGAGTTGCACACCCTGGAGTCCGCTTGCCCCGTGCATGACGAGCCCGGCGTTGCGCTGCCAGTCTGCCAAACTCTTCCCTGCAGCGGCGCCTTCCATCCCGCCCAGCAGAAACATTCTCGCCCTCCAGTGTCTTCCTCAGCTTGCCAGAACATCTGGATGGACTCAGACGCTTGTCCCGCTTGCCCATTTCTGATTGGCCCCCGTTATTGCTGCAGCGATGGCGTCACCCAGGCTGGCCGTGGTCCTCGGACCCTTTGAATCCCTTCGGGGACGGCTAAATGTCTTTCTTTTTCAGCTCTGTCCAATCGCAAATGGGGTCATACAGAGCGTGCTGGACGTGTTTCAAGGTGAGCTCTGCCTGCCAGTGCGCAGCACCTCCTTCCACTTGTCTCCCTTTCCCTTTCCCTGGAGTTCCACCCTTGGAAAGCGTCCCGGGAAGCTTTGGGTGCAACCCCAACATTTCCTGGGGCCACAGGAGTATTTGGACCGTGGCTCTGTGGTCCTCCTCTGAGCCCAGGGCCAATGTGCATCTGAGCATCACCCAGGGATGGACAAGGGCTTGAATGGTCCCAGCCGGCTCGAGGCGGCTCTCCGGTTTCATCCTCGCATCAGCTCAGTGAGCCACCTGGCTAAAGAGAGCAATTGGCACAAGATCGCCGAGAGCAACTCCTGCATGGCTCAGCGAGGATTCGAGCTTGGCTTTCACCAGTCTAATACCTGGTTCTCCTGACAGGTTCTGTTCTTAATATGCTGTTCATACATTATGAGCCATGCTGAGCCCTTGGAATGGCTTCACCGAGATTCGGAATTTCTAATTAATGCAGAACTAAAAACTGTGTTTGGATCACTCCCTCACTCCGCTGGAAGAAGCTGTGGCCGCAAGCCCAGCGAACTTCCTCGGGCTTTTTCTGAGTGGCAGGGCAAAAGCGGATCGGACAAAGAAAGCAGCAATAGGAAGCGTGCTTTCAAGCGGGACAGGCCGAATTGCCCCCTTTCCTGTTTTCTGCAACTTTCAGCGTTTTTCTCCTCTGCCTTTTAAATTTGTTTCATAACCCTCCATCACGGCACAATGTTAGTCTCACTGGAAGTAGAGAAATTGAAATAATGGAATTTAAGTAAGTCCCAGCTAAACTAGATGTCATTTATTTGGGTGGGTTTCCTCTAAGTGGGACTAACTGGGGAGACTCTGGGGAGGCCCCCGGCCCCCGCTTCCCCGCAGGATGTGTCCGTCGCTGGATGACGCTCTCCTCCTCCCCCAGGTGCAGTCTCGTCTGAAGCTCACGGAGAAACCATCTGCCTTTCTTCCAGCTCCCTTTCTATTCAAGAAGGAGTCATGGTACTGGGTTACCAGGTAAGTCCCCCAGTGGGAGCCCTCTTGTGGGGCTCGCCCCACAGACTCTCTGGGTCCTTTGCTCTGGTGTTCACATTGCTTCCTTTGCGATGACACGGAAGGCGATGCCCCGTCGGGGGCTGTGCCTGGGTCGTGAAAACGCCTGGGCGCGTGTGCCTGGCCTCAGTCGCACACTCGAGACCCACTCTGGCTGCTTCCTCACTTTCGTGGGCCCCCTCCCACCAGCAGGACCCCCAGTCTCTGTCCTTACGTGCCAACAGTCTTTGCTGAACTCCTGGAATATTGATCGACATTCCGTACCGCCTCGGCAGCTGAGCTAACGGCGAAAGAGGATTCGTGTCTTCAGAGCTCGCTCAGCCAACATCTGCGGAGGCCTTTAGGGGAACAAACCTCCACTTCTTCCTTCTTTTTTGTGGGCTGGGGAGAACCCGTTTTGGGCAAACCATCTCCGGGGCAGACAGATGGATGCTTTGATGATGCTGCGTGTCCTGAATTTCCACTCGATGTTTCCTTTAGCTGTCTCTGATGATGCCCAAACGCTTCGCCCAAACTTGGCCCAGGCTTAGCGAAGAGCCGTGTAGACGCCACGCCCTGCTCTCCTAGGCTGTGCCAGGGCGAGCCGCACCGGAATGGGCTTGGTGGAAGGATGGATGGAGAAACTCGAGGGCTGCCTTTTCCTAACATTTTGATAGTATTTTGAGCTCCACTCAACGGCCAACGGACTCACAAGGAAATGATCAGGGCTGTAGCCACGCTTCTATCCAAAACATCCCGTTCCATTTCCCATCCTCCAGCAGCCAGCCGGTGTTCTATGGCCACTGGGCACTGGGCTCTTTAAATATCCATATAAACCCCTATAAGTCTTTACATTTTACTTATTTGAAGAGTCAAGTTCATGGAATACTTTAAGCAGTTGAGAATGAAGCTTTTACGTTAGTGTTGTTGGCCGCATCCGTCTTTACACTGGAGCTGAGCTGAATCTACATAGTTAAAATTTAAGGGCTGGAACTTTTAGTCTGTAAGCCGAAGGCTCTTCAATTAGCTTAAAGCTCCACAGTTCCTTTTCCCACCTGCTTTTCAGTCACTGCCCTCCACCGAGGCGATGCCCTTTTCAGGGGGAGCGTAAACATTGAGCTTATTTGCAATCAATCGATCAGAACCTCCCTATCGCAATCCCCGCAGGAGCCTCCCCTCCCAGATCTCCTCCGCAGCCATCCAGTATCTGCAGGCGCCTCTTCTTCCTCTTAAGCCAGAGCTCGCTCTTCGCCTTCCCATCACAGCCACCAACCAGCCCCTCCTTCAGGTTTTTAAAAAATTCTCCCACGGCCCTGGTCGTGGCGGCTGCTGCTGCCTCCCACCCTTTCCCCTCTTGCAAGGCACCCCCGTGGCCGAAGGCGCTCCGTCGGCTGGGCTGAGAGGGCGCGCCTGGCACCTCCGCGGCCCCGATCCAGCACTCCCTGCCTCCCTCCCTGCCTCCCTCCGCGCCGGCTCTCGGGGCGCCTCCGCCGGGGGGGGGCTGGGGGGAGCGGTCCCGCAGGGGGCCCCGCGCGTGGGCTCCGGGGGCCCCGCGGCTGCCAGCGGCGCGCCACTCTCGCCCGTCTCTCGCTGCAGGGCAAACTGCAGCTGCCCGGGGCGCAGGTGCGCCTGATCCAGCCCGGCCCCGATCCGCTGCCGCGCGTCCCGCTGGCCGGCTCGGCCCTGAACATGCTGCTGAGCGGCCGCCTGCTCGGCGCAGCGCTGCGCGCCTCGCTGCCGCCGCAGACCGTCCGGATCGACGCCGAGCAGGAGGTGAGCGGCGCCCCCGGTCCGGCGCTCGGGGCGCGCGGGTCGGTCGGGTCGGGACTCGGGTCGGGACGGGACGGGACGGGACGGGACTCGGGTCGGTCAGGACGGGACTCGGGTCGGGACGGGACGGGACGGGACGGGACTCGGGTCGGTCAGGACGGGACTCGGGTCGGGACGGGACTTGGGTCGGGACGGGCGTGCGCACGAGCTCCCCTCGGGAGGACGACGCCGGCATCTCGAGGGCGACGCGCCGGGCGGGCCAGGCAGCCCCCCTCGCGCTTTCGGGGCTGCGGCCGATCTGACACCCCCCGCTGGGGCTCGGCCTGCAGACGGATGCGCCTTGGAGAACGAGTCTGCTCTCCGATTTTGAGCATGCTACAGGATGCGCGAAGCATGCCCGTTTTTTAAAAACAAAATCATGTTACGGGAGCCCAAGGGATCACTGCAAGACGTTGAGTTGGGGGGGGGGTACGGAGCAGACGAGAGGAAGCCGCTCTGAGAAGAGCAACAGCGGGTCAGAAGGGGCCTCCCGGGCCATCTAGTCTGACCCCTGACACAAGCTGGCTCTGCTCAGGACATGCCCGCCATGTGGCTGTCCAATCCATACGATTAATGCACAATTAAGCTATAGAATTCGCGGTCCAAGTTGCAGTGATGCCCACCAGTCTGAGCAGCCTTAAAAGGGGGCCTAACCAATTCCGAGTCCAATCAAGACTCTTGATGGTGACCAGTTAGAAGGGTCTGGGAGCTGCTGAGGAATATGAGGAGATGAGGGCGCTAATTAATTAATTAATTAATTAATTTCTATACCACCCAACAGCTGAAGCACTCTGGGCGGTTCACAACATATTAAAAATATAAAATATACCATTCAAACGCATTCAAACTTCATAAAATTTCACAGTACAAAATGTAAAACCGGATTTAAAACAACATGAACATTATGATAGAATCCTAGAATGGTGGAGCTGGAAGGGGCCAGAAGGCCGGCGGGTCCAACCCCCCCACCCCCCCCACCCCGCTGTTGCAGGACACCCGTTTGCACCATCCCACTCAGAGGACATCATCCCAATTCGATAATAGGTTGAGAAGACCCTATTAAACCCAGAATTAAATAGCCAGAAGGCCCCAGCAAATCATGAAAACCCTTCTGGCGGGTGTTCCAGCACCTTCTCTCCATCACGCATTCCAAAATAGCCAGGGGGACCTTTGGGGCTAAGCAGCAGGAGACGCCTGGGGGGCTCGGCTGGCAGCTGCAGTTCCTCAGCGGAGGCGTGCGATTCTTTCAAGGGAAGGTGTGCAGTTCTCTGAAGCTGTTTCTCTCTAGGTGGCCGCCTTCAGCCAGCAGGTAGCGGAGGTGCCTGGCGCTACACTCCCAGCGGTCAGTAGGTTTGCTGCGCTCGGTTCCCCCCAGCCCCCACGGTCGCCCCCTGCATTTCTTCGCCCTTGGTCCGTGCTCTCCCCCTGCTCCGGCTGCAGAGTTTCCGCCTCCACTGCCTGAGCCACTGTGAGCTGGCCTGGAATCAGTTGCGATGGAGAGTCGCAGATTCGTCTTGAAATAGCGGATTGAGCATTAGACCAACACGGGTCAGGGAGAGGAGGAAAATCCTTGGGGTTACCTATAAGACCGCCGACTGCGGAATAGGGCAGGCTCGGAGCCCTCCTGTCAGGGTCTGAGGGTGGGATGTGGGTGGCCAGAGGTGAGGCGAGGCGAGAGCGAGAGGCACCAGCTCCAGGACCGGGGCAGCAGAGCTCCAGGCAAGGCAAGGTCCGCACGCAGGCTGGACGGCAGGCCCGGACCGCGGTTGTGGGGCAGCCGAGGCCAGGGCCCAGGAGAGCACGCGAGCGCGGACAAGGGTGCGGTCAGGAACTAGCCGGGGTCGGGGACCGGGAGGACAAGCAGAGGCGCGGGCACCTCAGGCTGGACGGAGGCGCGGCACAGCAGGGGCCGGCCGGATGCAGGGGCTGAGCCGCAGCTGAGGCACGGCAGCAAGGCCACACGGACGGGCGGGAGCAGGAGCTGCCCGGCGGCACGCAGGGGGAGCTGTGCTGCTGAGGCCCCACCAGGGCATGGCAGGGGACGGGGGGATGCGAGGGGCAGCGGGAGCAGGAGCCAGGTGAGGTGCAGGCGCCACGGCTCCAGGAGGGCCTGCGGAGCCGAGGCCAGTCCTGGAGGGAAGACCTCGCTCTTATGCAGCTCCTCCCCCTGGACTCAGCGGACTGAGCGCTCCAGCGGGCGTGGGACTGATCCTGCAGATACAGAGCAGCCCAGATCCTGCCATCTCCCCTGTGGCCAAGGGTGGACCCCCCACCTCTAGACAGGGGTGGGGCAGGTACAGGAACGGCCTCTGTGGGTTCGCTCCTCGCTTCTGGACTGGATCTTAAACCGGGACCCTAAAGCCAGCTCCCGCACAAGCACTGTCAGCCAGGAAGCCCCCGTCTCTGGCCAAGCACAGCTCCACGGCCGAGCCCTGGGCCTGTGGCAGAGCGATCCGATGCCCTGCCCAGAAGCTCCTCGCATGAGGACCACCCAAAAGGGCCGTGTGACGCAATTCCCCAGCCGCCGTGCTGCAGGGAGACACTCACGGGCGCTGAGCGGGCGCCTCGCTCCTTGGGAGCTGGAATCACCCGCCTCCAGCGCAGTCTCCAGTGCAGGGGCGGCCCGGGCTGCCCCTCACACCCTCCATCCCTGCAGGGCACGGTGATCCGGGCGCTGCAGGTCGCGTACGAGGCTCCCGCACTGTTCCTGGCCGAAGGGAAGATCCAGCTGCAGCAGCAGGTCGAGATCAGGGTCTACGGCGATGAGCCGCGGGGAGCCCGCCAGCTCCTCCTTTCCTTTGGCGCAGTGAGTATTCGGCTCCGCGAGAGCAGCTCGGCTGCGGAGTGCTTGTGGCTTGGCCGCGTGCTGATTCCGGGGCCTCGGCATTGGCCCCAGACTGCCTTGGGGGTGGGCCCGCCTGAGACAGGCCCCTCCTGCACCACAGAGGAGCGGGGGGCTGCCCTTCAGACTGCGTGTCGCCACCCCAAAATTGCCCTGAGAAAGGGGGTGCCCTGGCACTCTGGCCCTGCAGCTTCCTGCGGGTGGACGGCCGCCACGGCATGAGCAGGAGGCCGGACTGCAGGGCCCGGGGCAGCCGGGCTCCCCTTCCGCACCGGCTTGCCCTCGCCTGGATGCTGCCCTCAGTCTGCTCCGGCATGCCGGGCATGTAGACCCCGGGCGGTGCCTTCCGCGCCTGCACAGCCCCGACACCAAAAGTGCCAGGAGAAGCCCCGTGCCGCACTCGCCATGGGTCTCCCGTTTGCTCTCCCTCTTGGGGACGAGACACTGCGCTTGAGACAGGGAAGTCGTGCAAGTCCCAGCATCCCCCAGCCAGGCAAATTTATTTATTTCTTAGCAGTATTTGTACCCTGCCTTTACGGGATGTCCCATGACATCCCAGGACGGCTCACAACGATAGCCCATTGACCTCCCTGGGCAAGCTGGGGAGCATGGTCCCTGCTCATGCCGGAAGCCGCGTTCCACGGGCCGCTCGCTTGCGAACCGGTGTGCGGCTTTGCCACTCCTGCAGGAAGGACGAGACTCCGCTTGCCTTGTTTTTGCGGGTCTTCGTAATTCCTTTGCTGCTCTTGGGAAAACTGAGCTTGGAGCAGCACAGGACAAAGTAAGGGATGAGACGCTGAGGGGCAGCAAAAGTGTGATGGGAGGTAATTAACCGGAGGGAGCCAGTGGCCGGGCGGACCGGCTCTCGGTGCCTCAGTGGCAACTGGATGCATGCGGCCAGCCCTGGCCAGCTCCCTCGGCAGGGGTGCGGCTCGGTCTGGAAGGCCCCCCCACCCCGCCTGCAAGCCCCCACTGCCCTTGGGGCTGCCCCTCAGCCAGAGGGGGGCCGTGTGGAAGCGAGCAGTGCTGCCCTCCCTCTGTCTCCCCTCTTGCATCTCTTTCTGAAGAAGGTCAAGTATCAGCATATCCGCAGGATCCCACCAAAAGTCCACCAGGATCAGCACCATTCCTTGCAGTGGGAAGCCCACGGCGGGAGCCGGGAGCTGCCCCCACCCCTTGTGACATCCCGAGTGCCAACAGAAATCTCCTTTTTCTTTTCAGAAAGTCTCTTGGCACGCTGGTGTTTCTATTACTGATGGGAAACTGAGATTCACTCTCGGCTTCGAAGGGTAAAAAAAAGAAGAATAGAAATGTTTTGCACCACTCCGTGGTTCCAGTTTTCCTCTCTGGGCCTTTGAGGAGCAGATGCTCATCCTGGGCTGATCTAGACGCCGAGCTCCTCCCGGCTCTCTGGATCCGTTCTGCTCCTGCAGATGCTTCACCGTGATCCACAACACCGACAGCAGCCGTGCCTTTGCCAAAAGGAGCAGCTCTGAAGACCGTGTGTGCTTGGAGTCCGGAGGGGAAGAAAGAGGGGCTTTGTCCGAATACAGGCTGCAGAAGAAGGGGGGCGGGGTGGGGAGGGGCTTTCCTGGTCTCAGTTAAGAGGAAAGAAAGCTCAGGGCAAAGAGTCAGCCAGCATACGTAGTCGCCACTCTCAGAGACTCCAACTTCTCCAAAGCCCTGGAGGAGGAGGAGGAGGAGATCAGCCAATGAGTCTCAGAGTGTTGGGAGCAGGTTTGGGGGCCCAGAGGGCCTAGAGTCCCCCACTCCCCAACCCGCAAAACGGCCTCCTGGGGAGCGTCAGTGCTGGCTGGGAGGGTCCGAGAGGCCCCTGCTGCCCCAAACCCCTCTGAGATCAGAACTTTGTATGACGCCTCGGAGGGAGTTTGCGGGGTCGTCCTCCGACCCCGAGGGCACATGGAAAGCACTTGGATTTGGGTCTTCTGCCCACCCCCGAGTTTAATCGCCAAAAACACCAGCAGCAGTTTCCTATATTCAGAGCAAAAGCTGAGTGACCTTTTTGGGGGCTGCTTCTTGCTGATGGTGGAAATCTTCAGATTTTATATTTCTGCAGCTGCTTAGGGGAAATGGATTAACGAAACACTGGCTGTAGGACTCTTACTTTTGATCAAAAGGAAGGGCGAACATCAGCAGTGGGCTCAGGCTGCTGCCATGTTGATTCTGGCAGCGTCGAATCACAGCCAGTCTGTCTATATTCCACTTCTCGCTTGCTGGTTTCCCGCTGCGTCCGGTCAGGACGGCTTTCGATCGATTGCCGTTATTCACTTCTTCCGAGTCTTTCAAGCATTTGGGTTCCATTCCGCTCCTTTGCACTGAATAAAGCGCTTACAGTTGGACTCTGTGTTCCACCTTTCCCACTGCTTCCTGCCCACCCCGAGCTTTTCCTTCTGGGAGGTTTTCAGGCAGCTTTCAGGCTGCCTTTTGTTCAGAACGGCTGTTTAGGAAAGGGAAGCGCAGAGAGGAGAGCATGGTGCGTCGTCATCTCCTGCTTTGTTCTTTCTTTCTTTCTTTCTTTCTTTCCAGAATTGAGCATCTCTCCCTGAGTTACTCTTCAATTAAAGGCTTTAATGTAAGTACCAAGTCACAGGAACGCTGAGGCCAAAGCGGCTGGCCGCATGGGCTAAGGGTCGGAAGGCGCCTCCAGTGCGGACGGGCAGCGCGAGGCCGTCCATGCCGGCCACGGGAAGGCGAAGGGGCCCTTCCTTCCAAGTCAGTTTCCCTCTTATCGCCCGCAGTGGGGCGGTGGGGGGGGGGAGGGGGGAATGGTGGAGGGCACAGTCCTGTTCGTGTTCAGGCAGGAAAAGGGGCTCCAAGCCTTGCAGGATGCTGGGCACTCTTCTCCGCCCAATCCTGAGCGATGTGCGCCTTCTGACAAGCACCGGGGCTGGTCGAAGCGGGGGGGGGGACCCACCATCTGGAGCTCATCAGGAGGCAGCCCCTCCCGCTTCGCCCTCCTGCCCCCAGCCGCCCACTGTTAGGGGTTTCCCCGCTTTGGTGGGGTTCCTTGCCCAGACCCATGCGCTGCAACGGCAGCGGTGAGAGCCTGAGGCGGGAACGGCCCCGTGTGTCGTCTGTCTGGGGCCGGGATCCCTCTGCCTTCAGCCCCGCTCCTTTGCCTTTGGGTCACGGCCCCCAGCGCCTCTCTGAAGCCAGGTTCAGACCTGGGGCTAAGGCGCAGCTCCCTTTCCTGGCCGAAGTTGGGCGCGCGCTTGAGGGCCCCCGGAGTCCCCCTCCAGGAGCGGGGCTGCCTCCAGCCTTGGAGACGGGAAATGTGCCAGGCTAGCCTGGCCAGAGACAATGCTGGGGCTCCCTGGGCCCCGACAGGCAACTGGCAGCGAGGGAAGCCGGGGGCGGGGGGCGTGCTCCTGACACCCAGTGGGGTTAAATTCACACCCATTTGCAGAAGGATCCTGGCGGACGAAGCCCACTTGCCTTCCTATAGGAGATGCCTCGCCTCCTCCGAGGAGCCCTTGCCAGCCAGTGGGCAGGCCCCTCCAGGGATGGCATCAGCCCTCGATAAGCCCCTGATTAAAGAATGACGCCTGAACCGCCTGCTGTCCAGTCTCTGCGTTACACAGATCCACCCAGCCGCTTTCCTCCCTTCATTTTGTTTCAGGCTCAGTACCTGGACAGCGCCATTTCCCACCTGGTGTCCACATACCTTTTGCGGCAGGAAAACAGTAAGCCTGGAGGAGGGAGGGGCACTGGAGAGCAACATCGACTGTGATGTGCCAATACGACAGATACACTTTTCTTAGTTATTTATTTCATTTTCATACCACCTGATAGCGGAGGGTCTTTGGGCAGTTAACAAAGTTAAAAAACAAAATACACACGAGAGAATCAATGTGAAGCAACAAAGACACAGCAGCAACTGCCACTGAATCAGAGACTCTTCTGGGGTGGGGGCTCTGATATCCCTGGCACTAAGGAGCCCCCACCTGCTCACTGCTTCATTTGCCGGATGCGCGTAAGGTGTGCAAAGCCGCTGCCAAAGTGCCCGCTGTGCGTTGAAAGGTGGCCGTGCCCACCAGCCCCGAGCGAAGGGCGCAGCTTGGGAGCGCTGCTTGGTTTCGGTGGTTTTGCAGCCGCGGTGCTTGAGGAATGGTCCTCTTCTGCAGGGAAGCTTGACAGGCCGGGATATCGCGGATTCTGATCGAAACTGACCAGATGGGCCCCCTGTGTGCTAATGCACAGACTGGAACGTGGTCAGACACGGGTGTCTGTGCCTCCCCGGATGTTCTGGCGCAATTCTCAGCCCAAAAAACATTCCAGAATCTGTTCAGAAAGGCGGGTGCTGCCAGACGTCTGTTGAGACACGTGTATGTTCGTGCGGATTAATGGCACGCACCAAAGCAGGCAGAATTAACACAGGACGTGCGCAAGTGAGCAGGGCTCGTGCGCAGTGGCGCAGACCAGTGACAGGCAGGGGCAGGAAGAGTTTCGTTTCCCTTTGGGAGTCATGTGACCGTGCCCGGGACACTTGCACTCCCAGGAGTGAACGCAAGCGGGAGCGACGGCACCTGGGTTCGCCATCACGCTTGTCTTGCACTTGCACTTTGAGGCGCACGTTTTCCAAAACACGACACATTTTCACACTTAGCCAATGGGGAGAAGCGCATTCCTTGGGAAGAATATGCACAGGATGTGCCCTTGTCCGGTTCACAGTGAGCCCCTCTGCCATTCCTGCAAGCGAAAACACGAGTGAACCAAACTCAGCCCTGACGGCAGGTTGCCTCGCTTGTCCCTCTCCTCCCCGCACGTTCCCCAGGTGTCAGCTCCCCGGAGCGAAGGCTGCAGGGCAGATGGCCGAGCGAGGGCCTTTCCCCTCGGCCCCACCCGTTCAGGCGAGGGCCGGGGCAGCACCCGCGGAGGGCCCCGAGAGAGGCTGTTGGTCTGAGCCCAGGAGGGGCTGGCCGCCTGCCGAGCCCTCTGCCCGTGGCTTTTCCCAATTCCCCCAACTCCCAGGTGAAGCGCTGTGCGCAAGTACAGAGCATGGGGTTCCGCACACTCGTGCCCCCCGTGTGCAGCACCCGCGTGGAGGGCGATCGCACCTCCCGGTTTGCGGTTCGTGCGGACGTGTGCATCTTTCACCCGCAGGTTTGCTGGCTGCGGGGTTCCCATTGCCGCTCGTGCACGGCCTTGGCTTGGCCCAGCTAAACTTCACTCCTAGCCAGGTAAGGCCCGGGGAAAGCAGCTAGCCAACAGCTCAGGCTCGGTTTTGGTGAGAAGGCCCCGCCTGTCTCTGCTGCAGCAGGCACGGGGGGCTGTGCCAGCTGTGCAGGCCTTCCAGGGGCGGTCTGTACGCAGCTGGTGGTGCCCTGATGCTCCCCAGGTGGGAAGGCCAAGCGGCAGCGAGGGGGGGGCTCTCTCTGCCCGAGGCCGTGGTGGGCCTGACGCCCAGGCTCGGCGAGTGGCCTCGACAGGCCCGTGGGCGACTTCAGGCCTGCTCCACGCGTTCGGTGCTGCGGGGAGAAAGAGGAGGCGCGAAAGGCATTGGGAGCCTCTGCTCTGCCTGCCCGGGGAGACCTAAAGCTGCCCGCGATTGCCCCCCACCCCGCCGCCCTGCCTTCGGAGCAAACGCCCCACTGGAGGGATGCACGGACTGCACGAAGTCCACTCCCTTCCACTGCATGGATCGTGAGGCGCCCGCCTCGTGGGTGGGAGTGGGTGCTCCCCGAAGGGAGTACGGAAGCTGGCCCCTCTTGGCGAACAGACCTTTGTCTGACATGCCTGGGCGGAAGCACAAGCCTCTCCCCGGCCAAAGGTTAAAACTCAGCCGGAAATCCACTTGGCCCGGAAAACGCTGGTCCGCTGCAGCACCGCAGGTCAGGTTGCCAGGAATCTGCGCTCATCTGAGCCCCGTGGAAGTGGGGCTGCAGCCACAGCTTCTTCCAAAGAGCTCTGGCAGCGGTGGAGGGAAAATGTTCCTCAAAGAATTTCAGTCCTTGCGGGACGGTGGCGGCGACCCCCGTGGCATGTGTGGCGTTCGCAATGCACAAGGACCTGCCCGAGGATCTTCCAAGCGCAGATTCAGTGCAAGCAAAAGGACGGGGAAGAGAAGCGAACGCAGCCGGGCGGAGCAGAGAGGGCTTGGTGGGGGCGTGCGGCCAGAACTGACCCCCCGTCGCGTCTTGTGGCCCGCAGGATGCTCTCCTGGTGTACGAGCCGCCGGACCTGGGGTCTGGCCAGGCTTCAGCGTGCAATGCAAGACCCTGACCGAGGACAAGGACTGAGCGTGCGCCGGGGGGACGCTGCCGCTGCCCCCCACCCAGGTCCTCCACCGCGTGTCAGTGCCCTCTGCCTCGGCTGCCCGAGCCCAACTCGTCCCTCGGCCTTGACTCTCTGGAGCCGCACGGAGCAGAGACCCTCTGCCAGCACGAAACCCTGACGACTTCCCGGCTGCCCTTCTCCTGCCCTTCCCAAGCGGCAAACGTGCCCTGGGGCCGCGGAGCCAAGCGTCCGGTGCCGCTCTCGCCGGGCCTGTGGGGCGCGTCCTCCTGGACACCCGCTTTGGGAGCGAGGCTGCGCCGGCGGCCCCGCCGGAGCCCGGCAGCGCGGTGAGCTCCGCGCGCTCCGAGGTGCTCTGCTCGCTTCTCCGATGCCGACAATAAAGCTCCCCTTCACGACTCTGTCTGAGCTCTGCTCCCTGCCAGTTCGGCACAGGAGGGCAGGACCCTCACTGGGCTGCCCAAGCTGCCCAGATCGCTCTGGGATGGAGCCACGCAGAAATGCGGAGCAGGGGGATGTGGGCCGGAGCACAGGAAAGAGGAGAGGGAGGGGCTGTGGACTGGCTGCCTTTGCTTCAGCCTCGGGGGTCCACAGCTGGAGGGGGAGCAGCAGCGCTTGCTTGGGGGCGTCCCCGGGGGTCTCCAGTCCGGGGGCTGTGGAGGGGCAGACCTCCTGGCTGGAGGCGGGCTTTCGGTCCAGCTCGGGGCTCTGCTACTTGCATCCATCTGCTTCCAGCGCCCCGATGTGGGGCCCAAGCCTCCCCCCACCCTTCTCTTGGCGAAAGATTTATCAGGGATGGATGGAGGCAGGCAGGCGGGCGGGGAGAGGGACACTTCCCTGCGTGCCCCCCTCCCCTGCAGAGTCACCCAAATGCAGCCAGGGCTGCTGGAGAACCCAAGTGGCCCGGCTGCTTCTCGTGGCCAAGGGTGGCACCCCGAGCCCCTCCGGTCAGGCTGGGGCACTCGCTCGGCCTGCCACTGGGCTGGCCGCAAAAGCCAGGCATGGGGCGAAGCCCTTGCGTGCCCAGTGGAGGGCCGCCCTGCCAGCCCCCCCAGGGCCGGGAAAATGGCCCAGGAGGCTCTTGCAGGGATGCGGGAACTTCCTCAGCCAGCCAAGTCAGGAAACATGGGTATCGGTCGGTCCAGACGTTCAAGAGTCGGAAAACTCTCGTGCCTGCAGGATGAGGATGCCCACTTATTAATTAATTTATCTGCCTGTCTGGTTTTGAATTTGTATGCCACCCACCACTCCAGATGGATTCTCTAGGTGGCCATTTCTGTACCACTTGGAATTACCAGAAAATCTATCCTAAGCAGTTGACAGGAACAGATTAAAACACATTACCAATATAAGGAGGCATCAGATCAGAGGTTTCTAAAGTTTGCAATATTTAAAACCAGGGCTAAAAGTGGAATTGATAAGAGTCCCATGCTGGAAAGGCCACCTGGCTAAAGAAATGGGTCTTGCATTCGTACCCGAGACACATCATACTTGGCACCTGCTAAATGGGGGAAGCAGGCAGGCCCCAAGGTGGTGCCACCACGGAGCAGGCCCCGTCCCCGGGGTGCTGCAAGAGCATGCCACAGCCGGGCCTTGGCGATAGAAACATAGAAACATAGAAACAGAGCGAGTCAGAAGGGGCCTCCTGGGCCATCTAGTCTGACCTCCGGCACCAGCCGGCTCCGCTCATGACATGCCCACCATGTGCATGTCCAGCCTATCTTTGAACACCGATCACACGGGTCATTTCCACGGAAGCTCAAACACAATCTCAGCAATAAACTCACGTGTGGGAGCGAGCTAGAAGAAGCCCCCTATTCTCAGCGTCACTCTGTTGCTATTACAATATTTGCGTTATCTGTGTTTAGCACAACTTCTGGCCCATCCAAGCACCTTCCAGATTAAAAATGCAAGGATGAAGCATGAATAAATCCAGTCGTTCCAACTGCCATATGGAAAGGCATCGCAGAGCTGGCTCGGCTTCAGCGCGTTCTGGCCTGCGGTTCCCAAAGCGCAGCGCGTCAACTTTTGCCGCGAGAGCAGCCTTGCTCCCACGTCGGGCTGCAAGCGTTTCTCGTGCGCTGGCCTTCCATGCACCGCGGCCCCCTCCTCGGACAAATGCGGGGAGTTGCGGGTTGCCACTGCAGGACCCACACCATGAATGACCACCAGGGAAGACGCGGTTGTTCCCGCCAGAACTTCCGGCACCGGTCCATTCCCTCCTGACCCCCGTGCGGGCCCTGGTCGCACCGCCCCATTGATACAGCGGAGGGCAATGTGGGTCAGGGGCTGGGCTGTGGGCGGGGGGCCCAGGGGCCGGGTGCTCCTGGCTTAGCTGCAGTTCTCACCGGTGCGAGCGGGAAGCGGATGTCGCTCCCTGTGGAAGTGCCAACAATTCAGACATTACAGGAGACCGCTTTGACCAGAGCTGACGCAGGGCCTGCTTTTTGGATTTTCTTTGGGGGGGGGCTGCAGGGGCTCTTCCTGCCAGGAGCGGCATTTCCAACTGGACCGTGGCGCCGCTGAAGCTCAGCGGGGCCCATATGAATCTTAATGCAAATATACTTAATGCAAAAAGAAACTCGGTTATCCTTTGAAATGTGGACTTCTTTGAATATCGCAGAGGTGCTCTCCCATCTTTTAAAATTGCATATATTAGAAGCAATCGCATTAAGTTGCAAAGTGAGCCAAGCTGAGAGGACTCCTGAGAAAGCTCGTGGAATGAAGTCGCGCGGGGGCCGCTTTCGTCTGCATCTCACGCAGCAGCCCGAGCAGCTCAGTGCTGCGCTCGAAGTCCCTTTTCCTCCCGTGCCAGTGGAGTCGCACGGCAGGAGTGGGAGGGAGAGACGGCAGGCCTGGCACGGCACCGGGGGTCGCGGGGGGGGGGGTCGTCAAGGGCTTGCACCTGCACCATAAACATAAACATAAACATAAAAACAGAGCGAGTCAGAAGGGGCCTCCCGGGCCATCTAGTCTGACCTCCGGCACCAGCCGGCTCCACTCATGACATGCCCACCATGTGCATGTCCAGCCTGTCTTTGAACACCCTCACCGATGGGGCTTCAACGACCTCCCGTGGAAGCCCATTCCACGCCCTCGGGGTCCTAACTGTCAGGAAGTGCTTCCTGGCATCCAAATTGAACCTTGGCTCCCTGAGCTTTGCTCCATTGGAGCGCGTCCTGCCTTCCTCTGCAGGGGAGAACAGGCCTCTCCCCATCTCCATGTGACACCCCCTCACATACCTATATGTCGCCAACAGATCCCCTCTGAGTCTCCTCTTCTCCAGGCTGAAGAGACCCAGTTCCCTCAGTCTCGCCTCATACGGCTTCCCCTGCAAACCAGCCACCATCCTTGTGGCCCTACGCTGCACTGACTCCAACCTGGCTATATCCTTTCTGTAATGAGGGGCCCAACACTGAACACAATACTCCAGTTGCGGGCGCACCAGAGTCATGTAGAGTGGAAGTAATACCTCTCTTGATCTAGAAGCCACACTTCTGGCTATGCAACCAAGGGTGGCATTCGCCCTCTTGACCACCGCATCACACGGCTGACTCATGTTTAGCCTACAGTCAACCAGCACCCCGAGGTCCCTTTCACAAGTGCTGCTCTCCAGCCACTTGTCCCCTAACCTGTACTTATGACAGCTATTCCTATGCCCCAAGTGCAAGACCTTGCACTTATCCACATTGAACGCCATCCTGTTGTCTCCTGCCCACTTCCATAGTCTGTCCAGATCCTTTTGGATCTGGAGTACCTGCTTCTCAGTTGTGGCCACTGCTCCAGTTTTAGTGTCGTCTGCGAATTTGATCAGCAGACTGTTCACCCCTTCTTCCATGTCGTTAATGAAAAGATTAAACAGGATCGGCCCCAGGACAGAGCCCTGGGGGACCCCGCTTGTCACTGGCTGCCATCCCGACGATTCCCCGCTAATGGTTACCTTCTGCTTTCGGTCAGTCAGCCATGCCCTAATCCACCGGACAGTGCTTTGGTGTATCCCAAAACTCCTCAGTTTCTCCACCAGGATATCATGGGGCACTTTGTCAAAGGCCTTGCTGAAATCCAGGTATACCACATCCACTGCATCCCCTCCATCCAGCCACCTCGAAACCTTGTCATAGAATTCCACAAGGTTTGTCTGGCAGGACCTGTTTCTGCGGAAGCCGTGTTGTGTGGCTGTCAGCCTCCCTTCCCTATCTAGCATCACTAGATCTCTCTCTATTATGAGCCTTTCCATTGCTTTTCCTACAATGGACGTAAGGCTAACCGGTCTATAATTCCCCATGTCCTTCCTGCTACCCTTTTTGAAAATTGGGACCACCGATGCCACCCTCCAGTCCTCTGGAACTTCACCCGTTCTCCACGAGGCCTCAAAAATGGAGGCCAGCGGGCGTGAGAGAACCCCTGCCAACTCTCTAAGTACTCTTGGGTGTAACCCGTCAGGGCCTGGCGCCTTTGTAATGTCCAATGCCCTGAGGAGCCCCTCGACTTCAAGGGGGGTGACTCTAATCTCTGCCCCTAAGTCCCCAGCCTCATCCAATCTCCTATACGGATATCCCCCGTCCTGCTTTGGGGAGAACACAGAGGCAAAATAGTCATTTAGCATCTGTGCCTGTTCCCTCATGTCAGTCACTGGATCTCCTTCCTCCTTATTTAGTGGTCCCACCACTTGCCTCCCCTTCCTTTTCCCATTTACATGCTGGAAGAAGCCCTTTTTGTTGCTCTTGATATTCTTGGCAAGTCTCAGCTCATAATCAGCCTTAGCCTTGCGAAGAATCCTTCTGCAACGGGCCTCCTGCTCCCGGTATACCCTTTTGTCTATTTCCCCCAGTACCCATTTTCTATGGAGGTTCCTCTTTCGTCTAATCCCCCTAACCACCTCCTTTCGCATCCATGGCGGCACTCTCCTCCGCCTCCCCACCTTACTGACTAGAGGTGTCGTCAGGGCTTGCGCCTGCAAAACCTCCCTTTTGAGTGCCATCCACCCCTCCTCAACTCGCTTACCTTCCAGTAACCTATCCCAGGAGACTTTCCCCAGCCTGGCCTTCAGTTGGCCAAAGTTGGCCCTCTTGAAGTCCCAGCTTCTAGTGCTCGCCCTGCTGCACGGCCCCAGTCC
>JAIXND010000771.1:1387224-1436519 GCA_023646645.1 Varanus salvator macromaculatus | reverse complement strand
TGGAGATGGGGAGAGGCCTGTTCTCCCCTGCAGAGGAAGGCAGGACGCGCTCCAATGGAGCAAAGCTCAGGGAGCCAAGGTTCAATTTGGATGCCAGGAAGCGCTTCCTGACAGTCAGGACCCCGAGGGCGTGGAATGGGCTTCCACGGGAGGTCGTTGAGGCCCCATCGGTGAGGGTGTTCAAAGATAGGCTGGACATGCACATGGTGGGCATGTCATGAGCGGAGCCGGCTGGTGCCGGAGGTCAGACTAGATGGCCCAGGAGGCCCCTTCTGACTCGCTCTGTTTCTATGTTTCTATGTTTCTATTCTAAAAATACACGGCATAAGAGGAAAGGGGATGAGGAGGAAGGAGGAACAAAGCAGACTCACGCACAAATTCTTAGTTATAAAGTTCTCCTAATGAACAGCTAGGAGGGGGAAGAGCTTGAAGAGAGGAAGTTTCCAGCTCTCAGCTGAGCTGACGGAGGGGCCCTTTTCTTGCCAGGTGGCTGTTGAGGGAGGGTGTCTGGCAGAACTGGGCTCTACCTTGTACTGACTTTTACCTGGGAGTGATCAGAATTGCTATAGCAAAGAAATGCATTCGAATTTCCACTGGTTTAACTGAGCGATGGAAGCAGGTGAGCAGCGATGCTCGTGGTCCCGCGAGATGCCCTCAGCGCAAGCTCCGCTCTTTTGCTGCTCTCTTCTATCGTTTTCCTTCTCGGTCTCTACCCGATGGTCACGGAGGATCTGCGTTCCAGATTCTGACCTTCTTTCTGCCATCTTTGCTTCTGTTTCTCCCATGTTGTTTGCCCTTCAGGAAGGCTTCTCCTCTGCACTTCGTAATTTTATCCTTAATCATGCTTTCCACCACTGTCTCCAATATACCTTAAGGAGCCTGTAACTTTCTGGATCAATTCCTAACCCTTTTCTAAACAATGTATTGATATAATTGTAGTTTATTACAAAAGTCGATCTTAGGGACATGTTGCATATTTTCTTAGAAAATCAGCAATTTCATTTTGGAGTTCTAGAAGTTACTGTGAAGTTCTTTAAGTTCGTGGGTTCACCTCTCCAGGAGTCAATTTGTGCTCCTGCAGCTGTCCCAGAATGAGATAAGCCGCAAGAACTGGCTTGAACCTTAATTATTTCTTATCCATCTTGCTCAATAAGCCTCAATATCGAGCTGTCAAAGAGATTTGCAGAGCAAATTGTTCTCGTGTTTGCATTTGCAATGGAGCAAAAAGACTACTCTGCAGCAAATCCACGTGGATTAAGGTGGATCGGCCCAACCCATCTGCTCAGCAATGCAAGGCAGAACAAGTTACTTTTCTCCTTATGAAGATTTTCTGGATGACAACAGCAGCATCCCAGGCTGGTGTGCAGCCAGGATACTTAAAATATTTCCTCGTCTGCAAGTATCCCTCAGTTCTGGAGTGTCGAATAACTGGACTTGGTGCATTCCTCAAAAAAGGGTGTAGCAGGGAGACCGGCCGAGTTAAGGAATATTCGGCCTGGCAAACGTGGACATGAAAAGCACAGAATCACTTTTCCTTCACTCGGAAACAACAGTTTAAAAAAAGATGAGGAGGGCGAGTTTGGGAAGAGGATTCCAGGCACCAGGAGTGGGATGAAGAAAGGGGCGCGAGTAGCTTCCTGGGATGCAGAGCCAAACTGGACTGGCCCAAACAGCGGCCAGTCGCCGTCCCAGCGGATGGCTCCTTTGGGTGCTCGCATCCTGAGAAGGGAGACACGGGAAGGGACACTCTGAAACGGGCAAATTTGGCCCCGGAGGGACGGGATGAGGTTCCTTGCTGGTTATTTGTGTCTTCAGAAACGGACATGAAACGGGACTGGCCCAGCGGACACGTCTGACCAGCTGGCTGGCCAGGATTGCTCTTGCTGAGCCAGCGAGCGCAGCGGACGTGGGCTCCCGGCTGCTCCCCGTGCGTGGCCCAGCTGCGGGGATCCGACGGGAGGCAGGCCAACGCTCCCACCGAGTTGACCGCTCAAGGAAGCCCTGGGCCTGGGGCTCAAGGCTGGGCTGGCAGGAGCGGCAGTCGGCTGGGCAGAGCAAACGTGGCTGCTGCCGGCCAGCAGGTCCAGCAGCGCAGGGCGGTGGGCAGGCAGCGGGGGCTGCCCAGGGCAGGAAGAGGGCCGTCGGTGGGTCTCTCCGGAGCACGTGCCGCAGGAGTGAGAACAGCAGTGCAGTTCGCCGCCCTTGCAGGCCACCACCTGAGACAGGTGTGCCAGCCAGCACCCCGTATGGCCAGTCCTGCCGCACGCCGTGCCCCAAATACGCGTGCAGAGTTGTGCACAAGCAATCGTGATTCTCATCACAGTACATACACAGAAACAGAGCGAGTTGGAAGGGGCCTCCTGGGCCATCTAGTCTAGTCCAGCCAGCTCTGCTCACGACGTGCCCACCATGTGGACGTCCAGCCTATCCTTGAACACCTGCACTGATGGGGCCTCAACGACTCCCGTGGAAGCCCATTCCACGCCCTCGGGGTCCTGACTGTCAGGAAGTGCTTCCTGGCATCCAAATTGAACCTTGGCTCCCTGAGCTTTGCCCCATTGGAGCGCGTCCTGCCTTTCTCTGCAGGGGAGAACAGGCCTCTCCCCATCTCCATGTGACACCCCCTCACATACCTGCATGTCGCCAACAGACCCCCTCTGAGTCTCCTCTTCTGCAGGCTGAAGAGACCCAGTTCCCTCAGTCTCGCCTCATATGCTTCCCCTGCAAACCGGCCACCATCCTTGTGGCCCTATGCTGCACTGACTCCAACCTGGCTATATCCTTTCTGTAATGAGGGGCCCAAAACTGAGCACAATACTCCAGTTACGGGCACACCAGAGTCATGTAGAGTGGTAGTTATACCTCTCTTCATCTAGAAGCCACACTTCTGGCTATGCAACCAAGGGTGGCATTCGCCCTCTTGGCCACGGCAGCACACGGCTGGCTCACGTTCAGCCTGCAGTCGACCGGCACCCCGAGGTCCCTTTCACAAGTGCTGCTCTCCAGCCACTGGTCCCCTAACCTGCACTTAGGACACCTAAGAAAAGGCGGGTCTTTCTGAGGCAGCCTGGGGAGCAAGAGGCCCCCCTGCAGGCTTTCCAGGACGAGAATGGGCTCTTCAGAAACGTGTCCTGGAGTCAAGGCCTGGAGGAGGGCACCCCCTAGACCAGCTGCGTGGTCGGGCCCAAGGGGGGAATGCCATGGCATCCACAGCCGGGATGGACAGCCTGCCCGGAAACCTCCCGTCCCTTCTTAAGCTGGTCTCTGAGCAGCGGGATCTGCTCCACAACTCGCCCGAGAGTATCAAATGGTAAGCAAAGCACGGGGGCTCCTCCCCAGCCGGGACACAAATCCAGAGCCCACGAGCCTCAGCTGGCAACGGCCCGGGGCCCAGGCCCACCGGGCCAGCAGAGAACGCGCAGGCCGTGCAGGGGGTGTCCTGTGCTCCGGCCGATGGACGCTGGCTTGCCACCTTTCTCCCGGGCTGCATGCAGCAGGTCTGTCCCCTGGGAGCCTGCTGTTCCTGTGCGTCTGCTGCTGGAATCCCCCTGCACAAGGCGGACCCCGAACCAAGCAGCCCTCTGCTTTTCTGCTGCCAGCGACTCCCAGGGAAAGATTCCGAGTCCCGGCGTTCAGAGAAGAGCAGTGAGTGCGGAGGGAAAATGCTGTTTCTCCAGTCACCCCCTCTGCACGTTTCCGATCGCTTCCGTCTCTGTTATGTCCTCCACGGGATTTCTACGAACGGGCACCAGGAGCGCAAGTCAGAGGTCGAGCTCTCGCCCAGCGGCCTCAGCGATCCTGGAGCGGCTGGGGGGCTCTTGCGGCTGGGCTTCCGGGCTTCCTGATGTTTCTACTTTCTCGCGAGCCACCCCGGGAGCTGCAAAGGCTGCAAGACGGGCAACAAGCATGCAAAATCAGTCAAACAGCTGAGCCTCCCCTGCGGCCCTGCAGTTCATTCCTGTTTTGCAGTGCCTGCCATAAAGCCCACGCTCCTTACTGTGTTCGTCCCCCATTTCTCTGCAGCTTCAAGGTCGTGGAAGTCACAGCGCCAACGATCCTGGAGAAAGGGAACCCAGGGGTCTTACGAGCCCGCTGCCACGTAACTATGCGTGGACAGAGGTCATTTTTGCAGAGTAACGGGGCCCGGCTCCACACTAGCTACAGGTGTGGTTTCAGCTTCCCCTGGTGTTGTCCCTGGCATCACCACGATGTCAAGGCCTCTGCCCTGGGGAGCCTCCACATTGGTGCTGCGCATCTCTTGGCGTAAAGCGATGCCAAGTCTTTGGCACATCCCCAAGGCTGCATGGTGCGCTTCCAGATGAGGCGGGGGGGCCACGAAACCCCAGAAAGCGGACTGATCCGCTCTCGCGCCAACACTCTCCTTTCTGTCTCACTGGGAACCCGTGGCCGTCCTGGCGCTGGGGGACTGCAGCCGACATGGCGAGCGGTCAGGGACAGCAGGAGCAGCAAGCCAGCCACACCTGGGAGGCCGCGAGGGTCTCACCTCTGCCGTAGGGTGCAGAGGCGCCCCCCTTTGCCCATCCGGCCCCCAGGCCTTCGCTTCTCCCCTCGCCCACTGCAGCTGTGCCAAGAGCAGAGGGAGCAGCATGCGGGCCGGAAGGAACATGGAAGAGGGAAAGTCTGCAGCGCCTCCAGGAGAGGGGAACGCGCTGGCCGAAGCCCACAGCCCGGCCGAGCTTCTGCCCTGCTGCAGGGGAGGGAGGGCTGCCAGAGCCCCGTTCCCCAGGGGGATTAGAGCGGTGCCGGGCTGGCCCGGGGCAGCAGCCTGGGACACGTGCCCTCCGCCTTCTCGTGCCAGGCCTTCCATCTCCATTTGCATCATGGGGAGCAAACGGTCTCCCGCAGGGAGCTGGCAGACCCTTCCCCACCCTGAGCAGCCTCCCAGCAGCTCTTCCTCCTCAGGTCCGAATTGTGGGGGAGATGCTGGGAATTGTAGTCCCACGCACCTGGAGAACACCAGCTGGTCCAGGCGCTGGGTCACAGCAACCCCTCCAAGGCAAGCGCCCAAAAACATGGAAAGTCACCCCCAGCCTTGCGAGGGGAGAGACCAGGGGCTTCCAAGGGCAGATGGGTGCTAATGTGGCTTAGCGAATGATTCGTTCCTTATCCGCAGCCCTCAGTTGCAGCCGTGCGGAGGTGGAGGGGGCCTGAGGGTGGCACTGGAGCACAACGAAACGGATCTTGAGCACGCAGGGCTCCCTAGGGAGTCACAGCGCAAGTCCAAGTAAGCGCTTACTCAGAAGCAGCTCAATGGGACTTCCTCCCAGGAAAGCAGGGAGAGAGTTTCGTCGGTTCCATAGTGTGCATCTTTGTGGGGACCCATTGTTGAGCGGCCTTGGGTGGGCTACCTGGGCTGGTACGTTCACCTGAGAATCCCCCTCCTGGGAGGGAGGGAGGGAGGGAGGGAGTCCATCTGGTGCCGCATCTTGCCGCCAGCCCTGACTTCCAGTTCGTGTGACCTGGAAAAGGGTCCTCCGCCTGCCCCAGCCCATTGCACATTTCACTGGCGCAGACGCGCATGCGTCACATAAACATACATCTGCAAGGCTGCGCCTTACTCGGAATTTAAACCACACTATTGTAATGCTCAGCAGAACAAGCAAGCCTGGGATCCTGTGGATCAAGCGAGGCTGCTGAGAATACCTGATCCGCGCCTGCGCACAAACCCCAGATTCTCATGCAAAGGAGGGAAGCGCAGAGGTGGGCCGGGGTGAACATTTTTTTCGGTGCTCAGAGGCAGGATGGGAAGGTTTATCACGGATGCCGCTTGACATAATCCACCCAGGCCTCCCCTGGCGCCACGGCAGCGCATCAGACCTCCCCGGCCATCCCCACTGTGAGAGAGAGACTGGGAAGCAGCGGGTGGGGAGGGGAAGACCAGTGATGGGCTCCCATTGTCCGCCTGCAGGATGCGCGTTTGAAAATGGCTCTTGAAGTTTCGGGAAGCAGGCGGATTGCCAGGCCTTCCCTAGACAGGTCAGGCCTTCTCATCGTCTAGCAGACCCGTTAGCAGTTCATCCCACGGGGCAGCCACGGGCTCGCCGGGCCTGGCACCGCCGCATCGCCCGGGGTTCCAGATGGAGCCCTCCCAAGCCCTCGCCGGCGAGGCTGCTGGGGCTGGAACGGGTACCAAGGACATGTGGGACAGTCACGAGCCACCAAGCCCCGAGGCAGCCCGAGTCCACGTGCTCTAGGAGCTCCACGCATGCCCACGTCTTAGCACACATGGCAACGGCCTGCTAGTTCCGGGTGTCACCAGTGTGAGGATCAGCAGCCTCATGCATCTTCCTCCCAGGCGTGAAGCCGCCGCTCGCAGTGCTGCCCCGGGCTCACCGCCACCCTCTCGGGGGAGGCCAGGCAAGGGCGAGATGGGCTCCAGGCCCCTCAAAGGCAAGGTCTGCGTTTCCTGCCTCCCAAGCCAGCACTGTGGCCGCTGCTCCCGATCCCAGCTCGCGCCAAGGACTGAGTGCAGTTGCAAGCGGAATGCGCCCCCCCCCCCCGGCACTTTGGGCAGGTGCGGCTTGCTCGCAGGCGACTCCGAGACTTGCGCACAGGGCTGGCCAGCTGGCACACCCACGCTGGGTGCAGGTGGTTAGTACGGCGGAGGCCACGAAAGGACGGCTGTCGCGCTGGCAGCTGCTCCCACGGTTATGGCCAAGGGGTACGCACGTGGCAAGGGATCCCACGGGAGGTGCGGTCCGGCGCTCCAGGGGGGCCTCCAGCTTGGGGAAGGCTGAAAAAGATTGCATGGGCCTGCTTCTGCTCCATCTGTGGAATCCGTGCCTGCGCTGCTTTCTTGAGCCCGAACTCTGGCGCCACAGATGGGTGGCCAGGAGGGGTAGGGACCGGGCCCCCCAGGTTGGTGGGCCGGCTGCAGGGGAGCACACGGCCTGTTACACAGCGGCTTGGCCACTGCACTTGAAAGCAAGTTGCCCAGAGGGGCGACCTGACCTCCAGCGGTGCAGCTGGACTGTCCTGCCTTTTGCTTGCTTCTCTCGCAGTGGCAGCGCTGTATTAACTTCCACACCAAAAGCCAGCACCGTGGCAGGCACATTTCTGCTCTCTGGCTCTTCTAAGACGCAGCAAGTCGTGTTTGGGGGAAGGCGGATCCAGTTCTCCTTGCAAAAATCCCCGTCAGCCTGGGAGGTTGCTTCCCAACAAGCCCCCTGCGTGCGCCCGGGGTCCCCAGGGGAGGCCTTAATCAAGAGATGACGGGGCTCAAAGAGAAAGGAAACAGGCAGGTGACAAGAGGAGCGAGCAGGAGGGTCCCAGTGGCTCCTTTGGGTCCTGAGCAGCCCACCTGGAGCATGAGAAACCCCCCCTTGCCCGCAGGCACTTCAGAGGCAAAGAGTGGCTGTGGGTGCCACAAACGCGGAACAGGAACCTCGCGGGGGAGAGCAAGCCCGGGCGCCCTGCCGTGGGCTCTGGCTTGCTCTTTCAAGGACGACCTTCCCCCACGCAGTACCTCCAGATGTTCTGGGCATGCAGTTGCGATCCAGCACACTGGGGGGCCACACCAACCCTGGCCGGGGCGTCAAGAGAGGGGGTCCTTTGCTGCACCGCAGGTCCCTCGGCGCTCCCCCAACGCTTGCTTGCCTCATCCCTGGGCTGCTTCCAACGGGGAGGCAGCTGCCTAGAGTAAGGGTCGCCGCGTCTTAGAAACACAGAAAAATGGAAACAGATCGAGTCAGACAGGGTCTCCCGGGCCATCTAGTCTGACCTCCAGCACCAGCTGGCTCTGCTCATGACATGCCCACCACGTGCATGTCCAGCCTATCCTTGAACACCCTCACCGATGGGGCCTCAACGACCTCCCGTGGAAGCCCATTCCACGCCCTCGGGGTCCTAACTGTCAGGAAGTGCTTCCTGGCATCCAGATAGAACCTGGGTTCCCTGAGCTTTGCTCCATTGGAGTGCGTCCTGCCTTCCTCTGCAGGGGAGAACAGGTCTCCCCACCTCTGTGTGACACCCCCTCACATACCTGTATGTTGCCAACAGATCCCCTCTGAGTCTCCTCTTCTCCAAGCTGAAGAGACCCAGTTCCCTCAGTCTTGCCTCATACGGCATCCCCTGCAAACCGGCCACCAACCTTGTGGCCCTACGCTGCACTGACTCCAACCTGGCTATGTCCTTTCTGTAATGAGGGGCCCAAAACTGAACACAATACTCCAGTTGTGGGCGCACCAGAGTTCATATAGAGTGGCAGTAATACCTCTCTTGATCTAGAAGCCACACTTCTGGCTATGCAACCAAGGGTGGCATTCGCCCTCTTGACCACCGCGTCACACGGCTGACTCGTGTTTAGCCTGCAGTCAACCAGCACCCCAAGGTCCCTTTCACAAGTGCTGCTCTCCAGCCACTTGTCCCCTAACCTGTACTTATGACAGCTATTCCTGTGCCCCAAGTGCAAGACCTTGCGCTTCTCCACACTGAACGCCATCCTGTTGTCTCCTGCCCACTTCCATAGTCTGTCCAGATCCTTTTAGATCTGGTGTATCTGCTCCTCAGTTGTGGCCACTGCTCCAGTTTTAGTGTCGTCTGCGAATTTGATCAGCAGACTGTTCACCCCTTCTTCCATGTCATTAATGAAAAGATTAAACAGGTCTGGACCCAGGACAGAGCCCTGGGGGATCCCACTTGTCACTGGCTGCCATCCTGACATTTCCCCGCTAATTGTTACCTTCTGCTTTCGGTCAGTCAGCCATGCCCTAATCCACCGGACAGTGCTTTGGTGTATCCCAAAAATCCTCAGTTTCTCCACCAGGATATCATGGGGCACTTTGTCAAAGGCCTTGCTGAAATCCAGGTTTACCACATCCACTGCATCCCCTCCATCCAGCCATCTCAAAACCTTGTCATAGAATCCCACAAGGTTTGTCTGGTAGGACCTGCTTTTGCGGAAGCCGTGTTGTGTGGCTGTCAGCCTCCCTTCCCTATCTAGCATCACTAGATCTCTCTCTATTATGAGCCTTTCCATTGTTTTTCCTACAGTGGATGCAAGGCTAACAGGTATGTAATTCCCCATGTCCTTCCTACTACCCTTTTTGAAAATTGGGACCACCGATGCCACCCTCCAGTCCTCTGGGACTTCACCCGTTCTCCACGAGGCCTCAAAAATGGAGGCCAGTGGGCGTGAGAGAACCCCTGCCAGCTCTCTAAGTACTCTTGGGAGTAACCTGTGAGGGCCTGGCGCCTTTGTAATGTCCAATGCCCTGAGGAGCCCCTCGACTTCAAGGGGGGTGACTCTAATCTCTGCCCCTAAGTCCCCAGCCTCATCCAATCTCCTATACGGATATCCCCTGTCCTGCTTTGGGGAGAACACAGAGGCAAAATAGTCATTTAGCATCTGTGCCTGTTTCCTTGTATCAGTCACTGGATCTCCTTCCTCCTTATTCAGTGGTCCCACCACTTGTCTCCCCTTCCTCTTCCTATTTACAAGCTGGAAGAAGCCCTTTTTGTTGCTCTTGATATTCTTGGCAAGTCTCAGCTCATAATCAGCCTTAGCCTTGCGAAGAATCCTTCTGCAGCGGGCCTCCTCCTCCCGGTATACCCTTTTGTCTATTTCCCCCAGTACCCATTTCCTATGGAGGCTCCTCTTTCTTCTAATCCCCCTAACCACCTCCTTTCGCATCCATGGCGGCACTCTCCTCCGCCTCCCCACCTTACTGACTAGAGGTATTGTCAGGGCTTGCGCCTGCAAAACCTCCCTTTTGAGTGCCATCCACCCCTCCTCAACTCGCTTCCCTTCCAGTAACCTATCCCAGGAGACTTTCCCCAGTCTGGCCTTCAGTTGGCCAAAGTTGGCCCTCTTGAAGTCCCAGCTTCCCTCCAGACGAAGCAGAACAAGCCCTGGGCGAAGTCGTCGTGCACAAGACCCTCAGCGTGCTGAACCGAGGAGCACCTGCCCACTAGGAGCCCCTCACCCCCTGCCCTGCCCCGCCCCACAGAGCCTGCGCCCACACCGGGGGCAGCGGGGTGACAAGGCGGCCCATTCCCACCACGCGACGGGGCCGTGCCCGGCTCTCGCTTGAAACGCCTCTTGGGCCGCCCCGCACTATGCCAGGGCAGAGGCTGCGGAGGGAGCCGGGGCGCTTGAAGGCACACCGGGAGCAGGACCTCCAGCGTCCCCTCGCCTCGGGGGCACCAACTCCGGGGCTCGAGCCGCGACTTCCTCATCCCTCCCTGCAGGTGCGTTCCAAGAGCGAGCGCCAACCCTGTCACCTGGCGGGGCATGTGCAACCCGGAGGTGGCCACCTCCCAGGTGAGGCACTCCCGAGGCCAGAGGCGCTGCTCGCCAGAGCAAGGCCCCCGCAGAGCTGGGGGGGAGCTTGAAGGGGAGGAGCTCAAGCCCCGTTGCCCCCTCTGCCCTTCCGCTGGGTCGACTCAACGGAGCGGGGTCTGGGCCCCAGACCTTCCTGCCGGGCCGGCCCTCCCGGTGCCCGCAGCACGCCCGGGGCAGCACCCCCAGCTCCAGAGCGGGGCGGGCTGGGCACAGCGCCTGGTCTAGTCCCACCTTTCCAAAGTAGCAGGCAAGCCGCCAGCTTGGGAGAGATTCCTTCAATACTCCCACCAGCCGGCCAAGCGCTTGGAAGTCTTCCTCGCCTTGAGATGACCAGCCCTCCCGAGCTTCACAAATGGGGGGGGGGGGCGAGAGGTTGGGGCTGGGACAGGGGCCCCAGAAGTAGAGGATGGGGGGGCACCCACTCCCCACCATTGTGGAGAGGCGTCCGCTGCCGTTACTCGTGGACCCATTTGCTAAAGGACACCCACGGGAGGGAGGGAGGGAGCAAGAGACTTCCTGTCCACGCTGCCCCAGACCGACCTGCACATCCGAGGGAGGGCCTGATCCGGAGAGGAGGAACAGCCGCGCCAGCAGCACCCAGAGCCAAGCTCGCCCACCGCAGCCCGGTGTGGCCCAGAAGCCGACAGCGCGGCCTGGGAGGGTCCGCCGGACTAGCAGCCTGCCCCGGGCCCCTGGCTTCCCGCAAGAGGGGCACGGGGGCTGCACCGCCTCACCAGCAGAACCCTCCGCCCAGTGCCAACATGACCACGCCAGGAGGGCGGTGCAGGCGACCCCGCTGGGTGCCGCGGGGCCCTCCTGCCCCGAGGATTGTAAGCTGTGCTCACTTGCTTTCCGGTGCGTCGTAATGCTGCTGCTGCTGAATCAGAGGCCTGAGCCACCATGGCAGGCTTGCAACGCTGGAAAATGTGTTTTAATTATCACGAGGTGCGACATGAAGGCGCGCTCCGACTGGTTGCCCCGTCTCTGGGATCACGGGGCTCTGGCTGAATAAATACATTTTGCAAAACCAACTCCAAGCCTGCACACGCTCTGCATTTACGCAGCTTATGGGGTTTGTCTCGGGGCAGAGCTGCGGGAACTTGGACAGAATGCCACTTTCCCCCCAGCAGGGGGCACGCGGAGCCCCTTTCTTGCATACAGCCGTAAAATGCGCCCAATGAGCCTTTCCAACACCCTTTCGGGACGTCCACACACTCGTTTGTTCCGCTTTGTCTCGTTTGTTTCGTGCGCACACCTTGCCCCGGTCAGGCTGAAATGTACCCCGGGGCGCACCCCGTCATGGTGCGCCAGCCGGTTCCTGTGGGAGGAGGAGGAGGCTGTCGGTCACCCAGGCACGCTCTCCCCCAGGAAGGATCCCCTGGCCCCACGTAACGCGGGAGCAGCCTCGGGGAGGACTCGGGGGAGACGGGGTTGGGAGACAGGTCGGAAAAAGCACTCCGGCAGGCAGGCGGCCGCTGCCAGGAGACCCACGGGAAACGTTTATTGCGTGAGCGGCAAGAGCGGTAAAAATGCGAGGTCCACGCTGCTTTCTTGGACGGGCAGCTGACGGCTTCACCCAGAGCCTGCAATGTGGCAGCCGGCCGGCCACCATCTTCCCATCCCGCTGCTCCCCGCGTCTTCCGCCACTGCTTCTGCTGGGCGTTCTGAGCTCCTCGTCTTGCCCCTTCTTGCCAGAACGGGCAAGCTTCACGCGGCACAAGAGCGCAGGGAGGAGAGGCGGCTGGACCGGAGCAAGAGCAGGAGCCCTGGAAGGCCTGCGGGTCAAGGCGGAGGTGCGTGTCTGAGCCGCCAGTCCATCTCACTGTGCAGTACGGGGTCCAGGGAAGAGCCACGGCGGGGTCCCAGCCCGGGAGCCCTCCGTCCTGCAAGCCACCGACCTGTCCGCGCTCGGGGACGCATCAGAGAAGCGCTGCAGACTCCTTCAGCGACGTCCGGCACAGTGGTGCCCCCCTGAGCGTCTGGGAGTTTGCGGAAGAGATCTGGACAGAGGGTGGCGGGAGACACACAGACAAGCAGAGGGGCAGGTCGCGTGGGGTCACCGCCTGCAACACCGGCCAGGGCAGCACCTGCCTCCCTGGCACGGGAATCGCACTTGGCACACCGGGTCTCCACCCAGAAGGATCCCGCCGACTGCCGCCGCCTTACGCGCAGGGTGCCACCGCGCAAAGCGGCCCTCGCCCACAGGGCTGCTTCTCCCCGGGGCCGGCAGCTCACCTCCACCAGGACGTAGTCGCCCGGCTGGGCTCGGACCGTGGCCCCCGAGCCGGCGCCGTCCTCCATCTCCACGTCCGGAAAGATGACTTTGACGTTGCCGTCATTCCTGCCACACAAGTCGCGGGTGGAGCGCTTGCTGTGCTGCAGAAGAAGCCGTGCCAGTCCCTTCAGAGCCGCTGCCGGAGCAGAGCTGCCGGCTTCCCGTCTGAGGCTTCCCGTGCCGCTCTTGCGCGTGAGCGAGGGCCGTGGGGAGCCGTGGCATCTTCCCAGGGGCCCCAGGGTGGCAGACGTGCCCCTGAGGCGGCGCTGGATCGGCCTGTGCTCCCCACACGTGGCCTGCTTCCTTTTCTAGCCTCCCTGCCCCCAATTCAGCCCCCTTCTGCCAATCCCAAGACAGCACTGGAATCAAAGCATGCCCACGGGTGATGACGGGCATGGCTGGCTGGCTGGTCTGGAAGAGGCAGGGGCGTCGTCATGGGCCCGGGACCCCCCTCATTTCCTTCCAGGCATGGCCAGGTGGCATTAGACCCCCCAACTCTGGCCCTCCAGCGGTGTGGGCCTGCAGTGACCATCACCCCTCGCTGGCTTAGCCGGGGTGAGGGATGATGGGACCGGTGGCCCTCCAGACATCCCGGCCTCCGAGTCGCCCAGTCCCGGGTGCAAACTCAGCAGCAGCTGAAATGGCTCTGCCCTCGCCCTGGGCAGCCCCTCGCCCCCCCACCCCGGAAAGGGAGAGCCACAGCCGGAGCACGAGATGTCGCTGCCCTCGGCCTCCCACCCACGAGCCGAAGGGTGCGCTCTGCCCCGAGAGCCAGCTATGGGCACGGACGGCTCTGCAGCCGCCTGCACCCAAGAATGCAGCGCTGGCCGCCACGGCTCAAGGCTTTGCACGGAGGCAGCAGAGTGCCTGCCTGGACGGGGCCTCCGAGTCGAGTCCAGCCCAGTGCAAAGCGTCCCTGGCGGGGGGCTGCCCGTCGCCCCTTTAGTGACTCCAACACGGCGCGCCCCCCCACCTCCGGCGGCCACTGGCCCCACACGCCGGCTGCGCCTTCCGTGAGCCATTTTCCGACTCTCTCGTCTCAAGCCTGCCGTTCTGCGGCCTGCAGCCTGGGATGACCCAACACACGTCGGGTCCCATTCACCCCCCAGCGTGCTCTCCAGCACGACCCACCACCCAGTCTGGGTCCAGCCGGATCCGGGGGGCTCTTGCTTGCAAATGGCTCCTGCCCACCCTCCTGGCTCCAGCGCCATTCCACCGAGCGACACTCACCCCCTCCACCAAAACAACCTGCCTGCGACCCACGGCGGCCGCGTTGGCCCGGGCGGCCTCTTCCCGGAAGACGGCCGCGAGTTCCCGGAGGCGCCGCTGCTTGACTTCTGGCAGCACGTCATCCTGCAGCCGGTGGAACGCCCGGGTTTTCTGGGGGAAGAGGGAGCCGGTGACCCAGAGACAAGCACCACCAGGGGCGGGGGGGGGCTGCATTTTGCAGTCACGTGTGCATCACCCCGGGCTCAAAGCGTGGACGGGGACACACGCAAGGCATAGCCCAACACCTCCGGGACACTGACACGCTTCTAACCCAATTATTCCATGTCAAGCAGCTTTTGCTAGAAAGGGAACAGCTGGAAGGGGCGAAGCCAAGGGGAGAGGCTTCCCCCAGCCGAGCACACAAAGCTGCGCTTGGTTTTTGGAAAGCCGGGTCGAGGCGGCGCTGGCGCACCGTTACCTAGGACCGGCCTCCCAGGTGCACAAACCTGGGGAGCGGTTTGCCAGGAACGCGAGACTCGCTCCTCACCTGGCGCTCGCTGTACGCGAAGATGAACGCCACGTGGTAGCGGACCTCCCGCATCAGCGACACCGTCTCCAGGTGCTCGGCCTCCGTCTCCCCGCAGAAGCCGGTGATGAAGTCGCTGCTGAGGTGGACGCCTGTCACAGCGGGGGCCGAAATGAGGCGCTCGCTGGCACGGCCGCTGCACCCCGGTCACGCACGCACCCGTCCGCACAACTAGGCCTCGCAAGGCGCATCCCGGCAGCTCCGCACCGGAATAAGGGCGTCCGATGCTCTTTTAGAAAAAGCTGAAAGCAGGTGCCGCCACCCCACCCACCTCCCGCCCTTTATTCCCAAGGGGGGAAGAGGGCACCCTGAGGAGTGCCGGAACACACACACTTCAAAAATCAAGTTTCTAGTCCATATTGCTGCAAAGAGACGCTTCAGAACATTTGGGGCGAATTCCCAGAAGCCAGAATGGGGCTGGGAAGGATTTCCAGTGGTGGGTTGGGACAAGGGAGCCTTCTGCCCCCCAGCCAGGCCGCTCACACGCTCCCTTGCTCCCCATTCGCCCTCCACAGCATGTTGACCTTGGAGGCATGTGGTGGATCTTGCCCCAAAAAGGGGGCTGCACAAAACGTGGGGGGCTTTCCTGGGGGGGAAGGACACAGCCCCACATGCAGCCCCACATGTGGGCCACGCTCCGGTGCACCAGCAACCTCCCCAGGCTCACGGGCCCCGGAGGCAAGAGCACCGATAGGAGAGGCTGCAGCAGGGCAGCCTTCCCCAACCGGGTGCCCCCGCAACGTGCTGGTGCCCGCGGGCGGCAGTCCAGCACCTCTGGGGACACCCGGCAGCTGCACAACTTCATGCGACGCAGCCCAGCCAGACTGCAACCTCTCGCGCCCCAGCCCCAGGTGCTGCCTGAGGCCGGACACACTGCCAGGTGGGGAGGGGGGAGGCAAGCGGGGAGCGGAGCTGCAGCGCCTACCTGGCAAAGTGTCCCGGACGTGGTGCACCAGCTCCAGGTAGGCCTCCCGCGTGTACCTGGGGGGAAGGCGCACTGTGAGCAGCAGAGGCCTGAGCGGGGCAGCAGGGTGACGCCGACCCTTCCGCGCTTGGCCAGCCCTGGCAAAGGCGCCCGGGGCCAGGGGCCAGGTGGGCTGAGCTTCAGGACGCCCCCCGCCCCATGGTGCGCCGAGTCCCCGCCACTGACCCTCTCCGCATGGCCTCGAGGACGCGGGTGCTGCCGCTCTGGACCGGGAGGTGCAGCTGCTTGCAGATGTTTGGCCGCTCCCGCATGAGCTGGAAGACCTGCCGAGAACAGCGCGGCTCGAGTCAGGCGAGGCCCGGCCTGCGGGCAAGCGCTCGCCCCCGGCCCCTCCGGCCCCCGCCACACCCACCTCGTCCGGGAAGTCCTTGGGGTGCGGTGAAGTGAACCGGATCCTCATCTCGGGGTCGATGGCAGAGACGCGGTCCAGGAGCTCCGCGAAGCGCAAGCCGCCCTGCTTGGCTTTGTAGACGGTGCTGAAGCCGTGGCTCAGGCGCGTTGGAGCTGCCGCCGCGAGGAACTGGGCCTCAGAGGTGTCCCGGTAGCTGTTGACGTTCTGGCCCAGGAGGGTCACCTCCTTCACGCCCTGGGAAGGGGAGGCCGGCCAGACAACCGGCAGCTCGGGGTCAGAGGAGGCGAGAGTTTCCAAGGCAGCCTTCCAGGGGTGGCCGGAGGGAGCTGGGCCATGGGCCAGCGCCTCTGGAGATGCCCAGTGGCAAGGGGGTGCTCCAGAAGGGAAGTGGGGTGCCACAGGGCCCCCTGCCAGAGCAGGACCCCAACCGTGGCTCACAGGCTAAGAGCTGCCAGCCGAGGGGCGCCTGCGTGAGAAGCTCACGGCCAGGCGCCCAGCTCAGCATGTCAGCTGCACCCTCTGAGCCACTCAGAAAGTCCAGACAAAGCGCCAGGGCAGCAATCCAAGCATCTTGCTCTTTTCTGGATGGTTTCAGAAACCTGCCAGAACCTTCCGTCTGGAAAACTAAGGAAACCGGGCCGGGCACCACGAGAAGCAAGGTCCCCTTCACACAAGGATGCACAGACCGACAATGGCCGAGCTTCCTGGAATTCTCCAGATTCCCCCTCAAAGCTTGTACGAATCCATGATCAGTTGGTGAGCTCCGTTTTCCTTTTCCTCAGGAAAATGTGGGCAGGTTTCCATGCAAATCTTTCCAGGTGCCCATGAGCCGTGCGCACCTTCGAAATGCACTCGTCCTTCTCCTTGTCCGTGAAAGCGCCTGTTTGCCACATGCGCACACACTAACCACCACGTAGGTCCAAGAATCACATTCCGAGTCCGGAGATGCGCAGGCATCTAAGTAAGTAACCAAGTAAATCCGGACCAGAAGCGAACTGGGCCAGGTCTTGCCTGCGTCTCCGGTCTCCAGACTGGCAGGAGCAGCAGAGCGGGCCCCTCCCTCACGCGGAAGAGATCCCGCGCTCGGCACAGCAAGTGGCAGGATTCGACCAGCAGCACCCGCGGAGCTGCCAAGCCACACCGGCCCCTCCACCGCTGGTATTTTGTTAATATTGCGCAACCGCAACATCAAACCTGCTTCACACCCCACAGGCAGAAGCAGAGAGGGGGCGGGAGGGGCACACACAGCTGAGCCATAGCTCTGCATCGCCAGGCACGCTTCTCCCACAGGTCTTGAACGGAGGGGAAGATGGGCACTCTCACGACACCCACTTCCGCGTTTCCTCCATCCCCCTGGAGAGCAGGCGTCCCTGCCTCTGTCACAGCCCAGCTTCAAGCAAAGGCAGCCTTGTCGGAGGGCCCATGACTGCCCCACAGCAGCAGAGACAAAAATAAGGACCCTCCTACAACCAGTGAGACCTGTGGATGGCCACTGGAGAAAGACACAGAAACAGAGAAACAGAGCGAGCCAGAAGGGGTCTCCCGGGTCATCTAGTCTGACCTGCGGCACCAGCCGGCTCCGCTCACATGACCTCTTGGTGGGGCACCCTAGCTCTGGAATGCCCCCCCTCGGGAGACTGGCTGGGGCCCACTCCAGCCTTCTGAGCCTGTTTCCTCTGGCTTTGTGGGGTTTTGCTTCTAGCAGTATTTTATGGCTCGATGAGCAACCCAGAGTGAGCTGCGACCGGGCAGCCCGCCATTTGCGGCAGGCCTGGCAGCTCCACGCGGAGCTCGGTCCTTCCACAGCCGGGCTGCAAGGGCCTCGGGTGCCCCATCCGCCCTCTGCAAAGCCCCTCAGCCAACGCCAAGCCGGCGCCAACGCCGGCTGGCTTCGGGCGCCACCTGATCTTCAAACCTTCCGTTCTGCATCCTCACTATTATTTTGACGCTATGGCTATTGTGGTTTTCTCTTTCATTAACCCTTTGAATGGACGCAGATGTGTCTGTAAATTGCGCAAATAAAAAAATAAACAAACGGATACAGATCTTCTTAGCAATAACGTAAAATCAGTGTGGCTGGCCGAGCTCTTGCAAGCGAGCCAGAGCCTGTGGGAACGAGGCGGCAAATAAAACCCAGTCAATCAATCCATCGATCCCATGCGAGCGATCACCTGATCGGAGAGCATCTGCACTTCCTGGAGGATGGAGGCCAGGGGGCGGCTCCGCTCGCGGCCACGGGTGAAAGGCACAATGCAGTAGCTGCACATGTTGTCGCAGCCGCGCATGATGGAGCTGAGGGAGGAAGACATCTGAGTGAGGAGGAGGAGGAGGACTGTGGAGCCACAGGCTGCCACATCTTGCAGCCTGGTTCTCACAGAAGCCCCCTGCACAGCCCAGAGGCAGTGGCGGGCAGATATGGGAGGAGCCGAGCCAGCGCGTCCGAGAGCGTCTGCTGGGTTGTCCGGGTTCAGACATGGGGGGCTCACTCAAGGGCTGAATGCGAGTTGGCGCCGATCCATGGGTTGCTCTAGAAACCAGGGTTATTATGGTGTCTGGACCCAGAAAACCGACCATGGTGAACAACCCACAGTTCGCAATCCAACAAACCAGGAGTTCCCTTCATAGGTTATTGATGGCTTGCGAGCAATGGCTTCTTAGCACAGCTAGGTTCATGGAATCACTGAATGGTAGAGCTGGAAGGGGCCATGAAGGCCATCAAGTCCAACCCCCAGCTGTTGCAAGGAACCAACTCGCACTATCCCACTCCGGTGACTGCCCAGTTTCTTCTTGAATGCCTCCAGTGTGGGAGAGCCCCCCGCCTCCACTGTCATGTTGCTCTGACATTGAGGAAGCCTTTCCTGATGTCCACCCTGAATCTTGGGTGGCGCAACTTGACCTGACTATTCTGTGTCCTACGTTCTGGGATCAGCAAGAAGAGATCTTGACCTTCCTCTTTGTGACAGCCTTGGAGGTACTTATAGAGGGATATGTTTGTTCAAACAAGCATAACCCATGTTTCAACAACAACAACCCACACCAAACTCTTGAATTGTTGTGCTGTCTGAACGGCGTCGTTCTTGGGTACTTGCAAGCCCCTGGGGATGCGCCACCCTCAGCTCCTGAGCCCATACAGAGCAGCAGCGAGTCCATCCCGCTCTTACACAAATGCTGACGTCGCTCTGGCGTTGGTCTGAACGGGCAAGATGTCAGCGTAGGTTTCGTCCAGCGAGAGGAGGACGTTGGCGGCTTGCTGGCCAGACTCGGCCACTGCCAGGAGCCGGGGAAGGTCCCGGTAAGCATCTGGCCCGGCCACTACATCGACTAGCCTCTCCCGGTCCAAGATCTGCTCCTTCAGCCTCTCAGCCATGCAGCCTGGGGGGGCAGAAGAAGCACCGGCTGAGCAGAACATCCGGTGCCCAGGCAGAGACCCATGTGAGACTGGCCAAGAAGCAGAGCTCCCGGGAAAGGGCAGCTGAGCCGCACACTCAGGAACACGTCACACAATGGCGCCCGGACAACCCACAGGGCCGCCACGTGCAAATGGACACGTCCACGGCCATCTGCTCTGCCTTCGCTCAAGAACAACGGATATACTCAAATCTGTCCCATTATACTTTCCCTTCTTTCTGAACTGTTTTGTTTCTTTGCAATTCACATTTTAAAAGCCAAACCCAAGAACCCAGGTGGCTCCTCTCCCGCATTTCAGCCACCTAAAGGCTCCTGTTCAGGATCGAACGCCGCAAATTACTCCAACGAAAAGCAAAAAGGATGTCCAGTCTGGGGGTACATGACCCACCATGGTCTACTCACACATGCACAGCACCTCCGGGTGCTACAATTATCGCAGGACAAGCGTGCATGTGAACCAACCCAAACCAGCCAATGACCTGAAGACAGGTGGCTGCAGGGCAGACAGGCCCACAGCGATTCTGGGCGTTTCGGCCGGATGGAGATCCAGCCCCTGGTCCCAGCGCCGGGGCACGGTGGTCATCTAGACCTCGCTCTCCCCAGAGGCAGCTCTGAAAGCCACCTGCTGACTCTGTGACTGTCGGGGCAAGGTGGACCTACCCCAGGTGAGTTCAGGAGGGCTCCCCAGCCCTTCAGCCTTGCCACAGTATCGGCCACGAGCGTTACCTAAAATCCCGATCCGCAGAGGCCCGCTCGACTGAGGCCGCTTGGACTTCAGCGCTTTGAGGTGATGCAGCCGGTTCCAGATGGTCTGCTCGGCCTTCTCCCTGAAACGCAGGAAGCGCAAGGCACTCACGATCGCCTCCATTCCGCCCAACGGGCCTCCAAGCAGAGCTGTGAAAAGACCCACTCCAAGCGACAGGGCGACCCGCCGTCTCCCCACACCTGCCTTAAATCTCGATCCCTCCGATTCTGGGAGTCCATTTCTGCTGAGGGGCTTTGGGGTACAGCCAGTTCTCACAGAAGTCTTCTCTGCAGCATAAGAGCCGAGCAGCAAGAGCTCCTGGAGGATGCGCCCCCCCCCAACACCTGCACGGTCACCTTCTGCTGGGGGACATGGGCTGGGCCCTTTTTTAAAACCAAAGAAACTGAAACAGCCTCTTACCTGATGGAACAGGTGACGAGCAATATCACATCAGCCTACAGGGAGAGAGGGAAACGGGGTCGGCGCAGCGGAAGAGAACCGAAGGGGGAACGTGATCTCTAGGCCCAGCAGGTCTGGGCAGGTGCCCTGCTTTGCTCCTCGCAAAAAGGCGAACGCCTCCACAGGGAGGACACAGGGTCTGGCCCCTGGGCTGGGCTACCGAGAGCAGGCCTGCAGTGCCGCCGCTCAGTTTACGGATACAGCTCCTCGTAAGCAAGGCCTGAGTCCACTGCAGGGGGGAAGTCATTACAGCAGATTTTCAGCGCCTTTCCTAGCAGACCAACGAGGCAGCAGCCTCTCCGAGCTTCGGTAGGACATGCCACGCCTCGACAGTTCGCCCAAGCAGCCACGCCGGCTGGCCTGGAAATACCCCCGGGCACACAAGGGCCGGCCCACTGCGCACCTCCTCCGGCCGGCTGGTCCTCAGGTAGCCCTGCTTCTCAAGGATGGACCAGGCGATCTCCGTGTCGTTGACGTTCATCTGGCAGCCGTAGCTCTCCAGGTACACTGGAAAAAAGAGGGGGCGTTCCTTGGGGGGTCCGACCGCGCCGCGAAACCGAGGCCCCCACCGCCGCTCCGGGGAGCCCCCGGCCCGCGAGGGCGTGGGCGGCACGGACCTTTTCTGGGCGCGTCGGCCGGAGGGCCGGGGTCGAGGTAGGGCGCGGGGTCCTCCGCTGGGTGCTCGGACGCACGGGGCCCGGCGTCGCTCAGGAAGTGCAGCAAGGACGGCCCCGCGGCTACCCTCGCGCGGAAGCTCTCCAGGTCCGCCTCGCCTGCGGGACGCGGATCCAGCCCGGCCGAGCGCGAGGCCCGGAGGGCGGCGAGCGCGGGCCAGCGCGGGGGGCGCCGGCGGAGCAGCCGGGCCCCCGCCAGCGCGGCCAGCGAGCGCTGCATCTCGGCCGGCGGCGCCTCTGGCTCCTGCAAGCAGCAGCGGGTCGCCAAGTCAGCGGCCTTTCGGGGCCGGGGCCGGGGCCGGGGCCGGGGCGGGCGCAGCCGGGTGTCCACGGGGGTCGCCCGAGGGGCCTGCAGCTTGCAGCTCGCTCGCTGGCTCGCTGAGACGCCCCCATGTTTGCCCCAGGGCGAGACGGGGCAGGGCGAAGGGGGGCCGCTCCAGGCCACGCGGGCGAGGCGCGGGCCTGCCAAGGTCCCGTTGCCCGCCAGCGCCGCCCGCGGGGCTGAGCAGCCCGGGCGCCCCGCGAGCGGCCTTGCCCCGGAGGGCGCGCTGCAGGCCAGGGGCCCGCTCCCGAGCAAGCGCGCCACCGGCCCCCGCCCCGGCCGTGCACAGCGACCCGGAGCCGGCGGAGGAAGCGGCAGCCTCCCGCCAGCTGCGCAGCCAGGCCGCCGGGGCACCGCCCGCGCGACCGACCGACCGACCGACCGAAGGATCGGGCCCCCGCCCCCCCCCCCCCCCGCCAGCCACGGGCCCTCGCCCGACCTGCCGCCGCTCACGCGGGCGCCTCGGCGGCTTCAGGGGCAGCGCCGAAATCCGCCCGCCCGCGAGCCAGGAAGCCGCGCCCGCGACTCCTCCGTTCCGCGCGCCAAACGTTCCGCCGCGGCCGCGGCCTCCGCTGTGGCTTCGCGCCCCGCGGCAAGGTCGGGCTGGCCTCGGAACCGGCGTCTTCTCGCTGGGCGCATTTGCGGCGGCCTTCGCAGCCCGGGAGCGGGAGACCGGGGCGGGCGGACTTCTAGCGCCCGCCCGGCATTTGCCCCGGCGAAGCTGCGGCGTCCGGCGTCGAAGAGCCCCGTGGCGCCCGGAAGGCGGCGCCGCTTCTCCCCGGGGAAGCGCCCGCGGGCTGCCGCCGCTCCGGCCTGCGCGCTCGAAGCCTCGACGAGCGCCAGTGAGGCACGCCTGGCCGGAGGGCCCGGGGAAAGCGGCTGGCAGAACGGCTCACCTGCTGGGGCCCAGACGGTCCTCCGTTTATGGCCCGCGCCCCTGTGCCTGCCCTTCCTGGCTGGCCTGGCCGGGCAGCCTCCCCGTCCCCGGGGGCTTGGCAAGAGAGGCCTTCCCTCCCCCGGTGGGGCCCAAGCCCCTGTGCCCGGAGGACCAGCCCCGGCTGGGCCCAGCTCACAAACCCGGGGCCTCGGACGCATCGAGGTGGCGGCGGGGGGATGTCGAGAAGCGCTTGGCCGCACTCCACAGATAGCTGTGGCAAAGGGGGGGGGGGGTCCAAAAGTCCACACTCAAAGGCCAGAAGGTTTGGGGTGCCAGGAACGGCCTTCGAAGAGGGTCGCCGCCTTCCAGAAGGGCAAGGACATGCCAAAGCAGGAAGCCTGCAGAGGGGAATGGGGTGGGGGGTGCAGGCGAGGGCGTGTGGCTGGGTGGGGAGCCCGGAGGGCCAGCTCTGCCCCCTGGCCCGGGTCCTGCGTCCTGAGGAGGACAGCCAGGCCCGGGAAGGCGGCCAGCACTGGCCACGGCCGGGTTGCGGGGGCCCGCCTCCCTCCGTCCGGGCACCCCGGCGTCCTTGGCCCTCACGCACCGCAGGGTTGGTGGCCGGACCCCCAAAGACTCAGGTGGGTTTTCATTTCGAGGAATCTGCCCCGTGGATTCCTCAGCAGCCCGGCTTTCCCAAGCCATTTGCATTCCGCAGACCGTTTCTATTTATTTATTTATTTATTCAATTTATATCCTGCCTTTTTCCTACAAAGGGCTCAAGGCAGCTTGCATCATTCTCCTCCTCCATCTTTATTTATTTATTTATTGAAAAATTTCTATGCCTCAGGGCGGCTCACAACAAGTATAATATAAACAAATATAATATAAAACAAAAACATAAACCAACTCACACTAACCAACAAGTTATAAAGACTAAAATTGGCCCATCTCATAGTCCCCAATTAAAACTATAAATAAACCTATAAAAAGCTAAAATTTACAATTAAACTAATAAATTAATAAATAATAAATCTTATCCCCACAACAACAGCCCTGTGGGGCAGGCTGGGCTGAGAGTCTGTGACTGGCCCAGAGTCACCCAGGGGGCTCCAAGGCCGAGCGGGGACTCGAACCCGGGTCCTCTGAGTCCCAGTCCCAGGCTCTTCACCACTACGCCACACTGGCGTTTAAAAGCATTTATGTAACATTACTCAAATTTAGTCATAGAAACATACATAAAATAGACCAAAATGCACGTTTCCCCAGAGGCTGAAGCGGGAAAACCTGCCATGTTTCAGGGGTTCTATATTTGTGTGTGTGTGTGGGGGGGGTACATTTTCAGGAATGCGAATTTGCACAATTCTGAATTTGCACAAGTGTGTATGAAAGCCCACGATGGAACAAAAGTTGCGACAGCCCATGAGCCATCCGTGGAATGGGCTGCACAGACCCCTGGTGCCCAGTCCCAGATTCTGGGTGCTCAGCCCCCACCCAAACACCGCGGGCGTATCTGTGGTTTCTTGCCCATCTGTGTGCGCTTGCGCCCCACCCCAAGATGAACATCGGCTCGCTTTGCCCTTTCCTGGAGCGCCAAAACGGCATTTGGCCTCGCTTGTTCCGTACTGCGTACGTTTTCTTGAGGCCTGTTTAGGACAGCGTGCCAACGTCCCTCGGGATCCTTCCTCCTGCCCCCCCAGTTCAGAACATAAAAGCAGCAGCAGCAGCAGCAGCGAACATGTTGTGGTTTGCCTTCCAATGCGCTTTACTCTTGCTTTGCCTCCTCACGGCCGGTAGCGGATGTCGGCCCCAAAGACCAGGCAGTCCTGCGGAAAGGTGCGCCGCACAATGCTCGATGGCAGAAAAGCAGCCCCCCCCCCCCCCGCCCCGCCCACGGAAGGCTCCCTTTTAACCGGGAAAGCTGGACCGCAGCCACGTCCGGCCTCCAGGGAAATAACAGCTGGCCCGGCGTGAGAGGGCACTGCCATGCGAGCACGGCGGAGCGAGCGAGCGAGCTTCTGCAGCCGGCGCACCGTTCCCAGCCGGGCTCCCGGGTCGGCTGGGTCTTTCTGCCCGGGGTTTTCCCGGTGAAGCGCAACACTGGGCAGGCGAGGTTCGGAGGGGGGCCGGTGCCTCCGGCGTCTCGGGCCAAGCGCAATGCGAGGCGCCCTGCGTGGGTGTTGGCCGCACATCAGAGGGCAGTGCCTGGCCGCCGCCAGGGCTCACCGCCTCCGAGCCTCTCGGGGCAGGCCAAATACCTCCCTGTTTGTTTATGTAAGGAGCATGGGGCGCGGAGGGGAGGCGGGGAGCCCAGCCTCCGGGAATTCTCACATGGCTCTGCCCTGCCCTCAGCTTTGAAGGCGCCGCTGGCTCCAGATTTCCACTCAGGCTTTCGGCTGTGACTGGATGTTTAACCGTTCGCGTCAGCACTGAAGTCGAGACGGCAGCCCCTGCTTAGGCTGAAGAGGAGGCACCCGGGTGCAAAAGGGACAGCGGCACCCACGCTCAGGAGCTGGCCCTGCCACGGGGGGGGGGGGGGGGAGTGGCCCCAGGCAGCCAGTGCATGCAGGTGGCAGCCAGGTGTGGGCAGAAAGCGCTGTGCATGGCGCCGTGCCCCTTGCGGAGTGGCCCGCTGCCTTCGGGGGCGGGAAGGGGCTGCCCACACGTGACTGGGCCGGAGTGCTGAGCGCTCCCCCCAAGAAGCGTGCTCCTGCCGGCAAAGGCGCCCACCTGCAGGGGTTGGATGACGACACGTGCAGCTGCAGGCTGCCGGGAACGGGAAGCGGGAACCCCTCCGAGAGTCCTTGGACGAGAGAGGCCACAGGCGAGAGGGAAGCCCTGAGGCACCAGGGCGGAAGGGTGGGAGGCATTGCGCATTCCTTTTGAAGAGGGTGGGAAAGAGCCAAGCTGGCCGAGAACCGAGGCAGAACCCGCCTGAGAGAAGGGTGCTCCCCGGAGACGCGGCTGGGCTGGGCTGGCAGCTCCACACGGCCGGCCACGGGAACGGCTGGGCAGCGGGGCCGGCGCTGTCCTTTCGGGCCCGTTGCCACATTCCGCCATCGCTCTGGCAGCCCAGCCTTCCCCAACGCAGTGCCCTCCAGATGTGCAGGCCTGCCAGAGACGGTGGGAGCGTGCGGGGAAAAGCGGGAAGACGAGGGGGCTGGCCCACCCTCAAATCGGCGTGGGGTGTCGCCGTGTTCCCGCCAGGGCCGAGCATAAATGCTTGCGCCTGCTGGCGTCTGCAAAGGGGCTCTACTTGAACCCCCGCTAGTGTTCCTGATGCAGCCCGAGCAGCTCAGCAAGGCTGGCGGCAGCCCCCTGGGCCCAGGTGCACCCCTCCAAATGTGCGCGCATGATGACACAGCTTGCCGACGCCTGGCACAACCAGAGGCACTCCTTGCCCCATCGCCCCCGGCTTCTACATGCCCAGTTGCGGAATGCATCCCCCTCACCCCATGAGCCATGCTTTGCTAGTGGGAAGCAGCCCAGCGTGGCCCGGTCCCCACAGGTTTGGCTGGGGATGGGGCGCATCCCTTCCCCAGCCCTGGGCCCACCTTGGTGCTCCCCTGCCAGGCAGCCCGGCAGGCCTGGGCATTGCCCCCTCCACCCGCAGAAGCCCCCGGGCACCCGCTTTCCCCAGAATCCGGAAGGGCGGCAAGGGCACTCCACGCCTCCCATGAGGAGCCCCCGGGCAGGAGCCTGGTCCTCACCGTTAATTCGGGGAGCCAGGATATCCGGTGCGTACATGTTCAGGACAGCCGTCATCAGAGGCACCTGCCGGGTCGGAAGAGGCGACAGATGTCATTGCCGCATCGCAGGATGCGCACGGCCGTGTCCTGCCACACTCAGGGGCTCTCTAGGCGAGCCCCCTGTCCCTGCAGCGGCCAAGCCCTGGCCAGGCTCACACGGCGCATCCGGCCGCAGTGGCGAAAGGGCCCGGAGAGGCTTGTCGGAACCCAGCCAAAGTGCTTCCTGTTCTGGGCTGCTGGGTTCAGGCGGCACATCATGCCACCCTGGCGGATCACCGCGTGTGTGTGGACCTGCCTGCCGTGTCCGTGAGAAGCCCGCAAGGACACGCATGCCATGGGCCCGTCCTGCTCTCGCCCCGCAGCATCAGAGCCGCGAAAACAGGCAAGAGCTCCGTGGCCCCTTCCAGCCCGGCCTCCTCCCAGCCGGAGCAGTCCAGCCGGGTTTGCACTACAAGGACCACATCGGACAAGCTGGCCAGGGATGATGGGAAGAGCAGCCCAGATCTCTGGAGGGTGCCAGATGCCACAAGGCACCTGTCGCTAGTAAATATTCCGTGAAAAGGCATTTCATCCCATTTCAGGGCCTGGAATGTTCCCTCCCAGCCTTCCTTCTCTGCTGCGTCCAGAAGCTGGCGGCAGCTGAGAGCCACTCAGCAGAAGTCCGGCCAAGTGCAGGCCGGTGACCCAGGGCCAGAAGCCACCCCTGTGACGCTGCCCTCTGCGCTCCCGGCCGTTAAATGCACCCGGAAGGCTGGATGGGGGGCTCCCTGGAACCCGGCCTTCTGTTCACGCAGAGCTGCCCCCGGTGGGAAGCACGCAACTGGAACACCCATGCTCCCCAGCGGCCGGTGTGCACAGCCGTGGCACGGGACTCGCTGCACCGCTTCCTCCTCCGGGAGTTTGCCCAGGCCCCCTTCAAAGCCCTGGTGGCCCTCCCTCGGAGCCCCCGGTTCCCCGCGCTCGGCAGGGCCACGGCACGGCCACCCGGGTGCCCCGAGACGTGCGAGGGGCAGATGGCCTGGCCGGCCTGCACTCTCCACCTGCGAGCGCACCCCACCTACCGCTGCGCACCGGGCTGGCTGGGATCGCCACGCCACGCACAGCAGCACTTAACGTTGAACGCCGCCACCTGCGAGCTCACTGAGGAGAGCTCGATCCTGCTGGGAGAAGCCTAGAGAGCAGCTGGGTGCGCACCCCACCAGCAGACGCACCTGCTGCCTCGCACCTGCCCTGCTCCATGCACGGGACGAGCCTGCCGGACTCCACCGCCAGCCGGGCAGCAATGCTGCTGGACTGCGCAGCGAGGAGGAGTGGCGGGCTGAGCCACGAGCGCCGCCGGGCCCAATCTCCACCTGCCGCCGTCCACGTGTGCCGCCAGCCCCTGGCACCGCGACGCACCGCCTGGAGCAGGAACAAGGGCGCCTCCTGCGCATTGGGGAGGATGGCCAGCGCTTGGATGCCGAGTGCCGCCGTCGCCCACAGGGAGTTCCCGCCGACGGTCACGAGCGGGGCGAGGAAGGCGTGATCCACGGTGTCATGGGCGCGTCGGGTACAGCTTCTGCAACTGGGCCAGGGGAACGCAAGGCAGGTCTCCAGGGCGGGCAGGAGGGGGGGAGCAGGCCCGGCCCCTGCCCCAGGTGCTGCTCTGAGCCATGAGCACCCCCACCCTTTTGAGGGGGCGGGCAGCTCTGTCCAGGTGGCACGCACCTGTGGGATGTAGCTCTGAAAGGAGGCCATGTTCAGCTGGACTGGGGCATCTCTGGGGATCTGCAACCAAAGTTCTTCGCGGCCGAGAGTCTTGCAGCTCCTGGAAGGATGGCGGATTGGCCTGGGCACAGGTAACGGTGCCCACGCCGTGGCATCTGTCGGCCCTCTCCTGGAACAAGGCTAGCCACGGAGACTCGCGGGACTCCATCGCAGCCTTGGAGTTGGCTCTGATGCCAGGGCTGCACCATGGAACATGGGGGTATTTTAAGCAGAACGTGGGTCTTTTAATCAGGCTCAGAAGTGGCATGTCCTTCCCTCATGCCAGGACTAATCGCACGTGAAGCTAAAAGCAATTGTGGGACGAATCATGCGCAGCAGCACAAACTCTTTGAAGTGAGGGAGGAGGGGGAAACAGTGCCTCTGAGCATGTGGCGCAAAGCCACAACGGCACCCGCCAAAGCTTCTTTTGCTGTGTTGACTGCGTGCTAAAGTCTTCCCGGAAATGTGGATGGGACAGGACACGGCAATGGCACCCCTTTGTGCCTGTGCCGCCGCCGAGGCAGCCCCGGGGCCCCATACCCAGGCCGGCACCGCCTCCCCGCTTGCCCTTTGCCATGTCGCTGGTGGTCTCAAACTTCGGCCGCCCTGCCTTGTAGAAGGCCTTGGCGGCCTTGCTGAGGAAGTAACTGGAGACTGCAAAGTAGACCATGCGACTGTTCGGCCAGGAAGGACAGGTGAGGCGGTGAGGCGGGAGCAGCAACGGGCCCAGCGCTGGAAAAGAATTCGCCCTGCAGGAAGCGAGTCAAAGGGAAAGGGAAGGGGAGACGACGGTGAGTGACTCTGCGTGATCTTCAAGCGTCTGGGAAACACCGAACAGGGAACCGTGTGCGTCCCACTTCCTGCTTCTCGCGAGCCGCTGCTGCACTATATCCCATCTTCCATCCAAGGCAGCTCTCCATTCTGTCCTGACAACAAGAACCCTGCGAGGTAGGCTAGGCGGAGAGGCAGGGGGGGCATCAGCTCCCGAAGCAAGGCCTGCAAACGCATCTCCGTGCAGGAAGAGGCATGAGCACCTTTTTGGGGTCTAGCAGCTTGTGTCCCCTGTTTTAAGCCCCCTCCAACATGAGGGCCGAATGGTCAGAGAAAGCAGTGCCCCTCATGAGCCGAGCGCTGCAGGGACCCCCGTCCCAGAGCAGACGGTTTGCCCGACCTTCAGGCCGACATCTGGGGAATTCGGTGTTGTGACAGGAGGGCCAACCGGGGAGAGGTCCACGCCAGTCGCCTTGTCGATGGCTGCTCTGACTGAAACCGACACAAGCGGACAAGAAACGCAATCAAAGCCGAGCCCGGGCAGGGGGACCACCACGCGGCAGGGCTGGGGGCCGCTGCCAGCTCCCCAGAGAGCGTTGGCTCCAGCAGGCCGGAAGGAGAGTCGTGCTCAATAAGGATGACAAGGAAAGAATTTGGAGGAGGAAAGCGGAGTGACTGAAGTGTTTCCCAGTGGGAAAGAGAAGCCAGAGGTGCTGTGGGGAGCGGAAGGCCGATCTCCTGGTCGCCCCGCCTGAAGTCAGGGAGGCAGTGGGCGGCCCGCCGAGCGGAGCCCCCCACGGTGGCTGCCCTGCTGTGCCAACTCAGCACGGATGGCCTGCTGGCTGCGCCATGGGCTGCTCCGTGCCGTGGTCTCCCTGGATGGGCAAGCCCTCCCGCGGGGTGCATGGCCAGCGAAAGGAGCGTGTCGGGCTGAGAGGGGGCAGGAGAGAAGCCGGGAGGCCGTTCTGCACCCGTTTAAAATAATTGCAAGGGGGGGAAGCGCTTGCGATGGTGTGTCCGGACAGCAGGAGGGGATGAGGCGAATGAGCTGCAGGGGAACCGTGGGACCAGCGATCCGGACCTGCACTCGTGGCCCCCCCTTGGCGAGGCTGGCCCCTCACGTGGACGCCGTTGTCCCCCGGGCTCTTCCAAGTTCTCCAGCTTGTTTTGTTCTCTGGTTGTTTGGAGCGAGGGAAACCTGGTCTTAATTATAAATTGCAACAAACTGGAACAAATCCTCATGCAAAGATAACCCCCTTCCTGCCGCAGCCCTGCCACCGTTCGCTCAGCTGAGAGAGAGAAGCTGAGAAACGCCTCGGGTGAAGCTCGCGTTTTCCCTCCGCAATGAAAGCGAAAGAAGCAAGATGCCTCGGCGTGGTGGCAGGCTGAGCCGCTTCGGAAGGATCGCTCTGGCCCAAGCATGGCGCTCAGGCCACTGCGCGGCGAGGCCTGGCCCGACGGTCCGGCCGTGCTTCCCCCTTGCGCCCCGCCTGCGTTCGCCACGTGCAGGGAAGAGCCCTCTCAGCCCTGAATTCGCCTTTCCAGCACGATCACCCCAGGCTGGGAAAATGTGCAGCCCAGGGGCCCACGTCCCCCACGGCTCACGTTCTGGGGGCTGCAAAGATGTGGTGGACAGAGCACAGTCCAGGGGCAGTCCATGCCCAAGGCTGAGCGCCCCTCAGTCACGGATGTGCAGACCACCTTCACAGCCACACCCCGACCCACCCGTGCGGCGATTAGAAACATAGAAGCGGAGCGAGTCGGAAGGGGCCTCCCAGGCCATCTAGTCTGACCCCCGGCTCCAGCCGGCTCCGCTCATGACATGCCCACCATGTGGACGTCCAGCTTATCCTTGAACACCCGCACCGATGGGGCCTCAACGACCTCTTGTGGAAGCTCATTCCACACCCTCGGGGTCCTGACTGTCAGGAAGTGCTTCCTGGCATCCAAACTGCACCTTGGCTCCCTGAGCTTTGCTCCCTTGGAGAGGATCCTGCCTTCCTCTGCAGGGAGAACAGGTCTCTGCCCATCTCCGTGTGACACCCCCTCACACACCTGAATGTCACCAATTAGGGCATGGAGAGATGCTTCTGAAAGCCCACTTGCCCTGGGGGAACAGGCGGGGTAAGAAAGGGGTGCTGCAGGGTAGAAGCGGAGGCCCTGTCTGGCAGGACCAGCTGCTGGGCCAGCGCCCCCCCCCCTCAGGCAACACACTGCCCCCCCCAGGCCTCCAGTCTACTTCCCCACAGGAGCACAATGCCTGGGGCCCCCCGAGTAGCTCTCAGCGCACGCATTCCAGGGCCCCCGTGCCTGTGACTTCCACACGTCCAGGTGTGCCACCCTCAGTGATCCAAACTTTCCGCCAGTGTCTCAGGCCCCACAGGTGGGCCACATCCCCATTTCAGGTGAGTCCCCCCCCCCCGCTTCCTCATTTACTTGATGGTGGCAGCTTCCAGGCCAGAATGGATAGGAGGGCAGAGAACGGGGAGGAAGGAAAGCACGCAGAACGAATTCAAGGCTTTCAGTCGGGGGAAAAGGCAGGTTGTGGACTGGGAATGGATGGTGAGGACAGAATTCCTGTACTGCCTTTCTGAAGACAACCAAGGCAGTTTGAAATGATTTCAGAAAAATTAAAACAACAAACGCATTAAAAAGCATTTAAAAAGCTGTAATTGCGGACCAACACGTCGGCCTGAGTGCACAAGAGCCTTGAGCAGGGGGCCGGTGCAGCCACAGGTCGGCAGTGCAGCTGCTGCGTTTGGCACTGTGGGAACTTCGGATCCTCACACCTCGTGCCCCCGCGTGTGAGCCCCCCCCAGAAGCCGCCTTGCCGGAAGCCCTTTGTGAGCTGTCAGCCATGACCAACACTTACAGCGTGGGAATTCTTCTCCGTGTCTCCCTCTCATCTCTCCCTCCCTGTCCTTTATTTTACGCGGCAGAACTCCAAGCACGTGGACGGGGCTGCAGGCACAATCAAAACGAGCACCTGTCCCAGGCGGAGGCCTGGAAAGGGCCTGAAGGAACTTGGGATTCCCCCCCAGCCCCAGGTAGGCGACCGCTCGGAGTCTCCAGTCCCACCTGTTTCTGAGCCCAGGTCTGAACTGGGCAAGGACTAAGACATCTTCTCGGAAGGGGACATTGCTCTTCACCTGCCCAGTGGCCTGTTGCAAGCGTTACCTGTCCACACCTTGACTGCTCCCTACCTGGCAGAGACTGTAGATACGGCTGCACTTGGAGTTCCACCACTTTGGTCGCCACTTCTCAGACCTGAGAAGGAGAAGGAAGCAGACAAGCGATGTGCTTCCCATGCGGCTTCCCCAGCGGCCCTGCACCGTCGTCCCCCCCATCCCTGCACCTCACACAGGGGAGCGGAAGCCAGGAGGCCCCCGTTGCCCTCGGCACGGGGCAGGTGGTCCGGCCACGCTCAAAGACGTGCCCCACTAACATGGGGTTGAGAAAAGAGCAGGAAATTGGAGGCCGAGGACTTGTGCCCTGCTTGAGAGAGACCTGCCGAGCCCCCTTGCCTCGTGGGTGCCGGAGCTCGTGCGTGGAGCGCCTGATGCTGAGCCGCGCCAATGCGCAGAAGCCCGACCACCACCAGAGGGTGCGGGCCTCCATTTCAGCCTTGGGGGAATTCTTGAATTAGCTCGGGGGGCCACAGGATCTGGGGTGGCCAGTGAGGGCTGCAGCCAAGGGCCCTGCTGGCGTGCGACTGGAGGGGCCACCCAAGAGCCCCCCCCCCCCGGCCTCCCGGGCTTCGGCCGGGGCTGTGGAAGCGCCTCCGCCAGCGGGCTGAGCTCCACTTCAGAGCACGGAGCAACAGTGGGAGGGGCAGGAGGCGGAAGGGGCCAGGCAGCCCAGAAAAGCCACGTGGAGCCACATGGTTTGTCTAAATGCATTTCTTTAATCAGATAAGTTACTTTCTCTCCCGCCCAGCAGCTGGAGCTCCCTGGCCAGAAACCGGGCCTTCGAAGAGGCACTTCCGCCTTTCGGACGGCGGGGGGACAACGCTGCACAACCGTTGGGCAATCGCGGAATAGGCAGTGGCTGCAGGAAAGAGGGCCGAGCCGGGGAAAGGGGGCGAGGCCATGTGAGGAAGCCCGAGGGCCGTCTCTGCCCCCAGTTCTGCACCCTGGCGCAGCGTCTCCTCCACGCTTGGCCTGGGTTCGGCTTCGAAGGCTGCAGCTTCAGCGCGACCCCTTACGGGTATTTTGAAGAATTCGTTTACGCCGCGCCCTCGTGGGCCACTGCAAATGCCAGTTTGGCAGAGAGGGTCCTCGGGGAGCGAGCGGCCAGGTGGAGGGCGGCTGCCGAGGGCCACGCGCCTCTGTGCTCCGGAGGGGTGCCGGGCCTCCTTCCCTCTCAGCCACGCAGAAAAAATGCCCACGGTGGTGCAGCAAAGAGGAAGGATGATCAGGGGAGCAGACGCCGCTGTTGTCCCCCAGAAATAAAAAGCCTACGGAGAGTCCGGATGCGTCAGAAAAGTCGCCCCAAGTTCCTTGAAGGGGAAGCATCAGAGCTGTAAAGAAGCGTTAGCACATCAGCTAACCTCACTGAGCCAGCGGTCAGACTAGATGGCCCCGGAGGCCCCTTCTGCCTCACTCTGTTTCTGTGTTTCTAATTTATGGAAGCACCATTGAGAAAGGAATGACCTGGAGGCAGACCAAGGGGAAAGGAGGGTGCGGAAGGGACGAGCGAGCGGGGTTGTCTCCACGAAGCCGGCTCCTTTGGCGTGGAGACTGTTGCTGGATCGATTTCCCGGACAGTCCAGGCAAGGATTCGGCCGAGCGATTCCCGGTGCGTTTCCCTGCGGTCCTCCCTCCATGGACTGGGCAGAACTCACTCCCCCATCCTCAGGTTCAAGGGGGAAGGCTCCCCGGCGAGAACAGCACCGGCCCCCCGTGGGGCACAGGGCCGTTTGGGCCAGCGCTCTGCTTCCCGCCCGAGGCCTTCGGGGCAGCCACAGGCACAGGGTGAGGGTGACCATGCTCCCGGCAGCTCCACTCCAGAGGTGCCCTGCCTCTGAACGGGGCGTGCCAAAATACCACCCACACCCTCCGGGAATTGCTGTGACTTTCTGGCACGGATCGGGGCCCCAGACGCTCCTCCTCAGAGCTCACTGAGCCCCGGTTGAAGCTGAAGCCTTACGCCGAAGAAGCAGCCCCCGAATTCATGGCTCGGGGCAGGAGCAGCCCTGGAGAGGCAGCGCGGGGCTCCCGCCTCCCTGTGACCCAGTGCCCCACGAAACCCCCGGGCCAGCCCCCCTGTGCCCAGGGGGTCGCAATGCCGCCCTCAGGCCAGGCCTGGAGGAGCACGGGGACGCCAGTGTGCTCCAGCCACGGCGCCTGCAGCTGGGCATTGGCTAAGGAGCCCGGCCCCCTCAGGAGACCGAGTCCAAGGCCCCGAGGGCCCCGGGTCCAGCCAGCCTGAACGTGGCCACACGCTTCCGTTCGCTCCCGGTCTGGCGTGGCTGCTCGCTGAAGCGGCGTGCAGGCCGGGTTTGGGCAGCATGGGAATCCACACACGGGTCGAGGGTGGGGTGCTGCTGAGCCACGGGTTCGGGCAGAGATGTGGGTTGCTGAAGCAAGCCAGGATCACCAGCCGTGGCAAACAGCCCACTGCTCACAGCCTGCCACAAACAGGGAAGCTTCCTCACAGCAGGATCCTGGCGCACGGGCCGTGGTCGGTGGCCTCGGCTCCGTTCAGACCACACAATTCAGCAACCACCCGCAATTCAGCAGCAGCCGCCGCTCAGCTCCTGGGGATGGGCTTTTGTGAAGTCTGAACCCAGCAACCCAGGATGCTGATCTCCCCGTCCTGCTTGCTGGTGACCCTTCTTGGGGGCTGATCCATGGCAGAACCTGGTGGTGCCCCGGCCCCGGCCAGCCCAGGAAGAGCAGCCAGGGGCCTGGGTTGCTCACCTTGGCCTCCTGCAGCCCCCAGTGAGTGTGGCGTGACCTGGCATCCCTTTGTGGGTTCACCGACCCCCCGAGACAAGCCATGGGTGACCCAAGTGGCCATGTTGCCCTCAAACAAGCCACCCTTCAGGAGGGGATCCAGGTGCACAGGACGTGGCAGCCCACTGTGGCTTGTCGCACACTGTTGGAGATTACATGAGCGGAGCCGGCTGGAACTGGGGTCAGACTAGATGGCCCCGTGAGGCCCCTTCTGACTTGCTTCCTGTGTTTTGAATGGGTCATCTGCTGGTGATTCAAAGGCCAAGGAGAAGGAAAGTCCCCAGTGCCCCTCCGGACCACCATGCAGCATCAGAGGCAGCTGAAAGAGGCCACCCCCTCCAGTCCCAGGCCAGGAGCCCCAGGAGAACATGGCCAATCATCTCAGAACACCCTGCGCGATCTGGCAGAGCCAGCGGGAAAATGCTCCTCCGGTCCACGTCCTGGCATCCGTTGGCTAACAGGCAACCAAGATGGTCTCGCTCTGGAAGCCGGATTAAAAGGAGCCCGGAATGCGTCGTGTCCCAATGAACCAGTCTTTGTCTCTCCTGAATCTACTCCCAAATGATCCATCAGCGTTTCGCACCAAGCTCCGGCGTTATGGCAGCACTGCCTCCCAGCCGGCTGGTCCCACACCAGTTGGGCTTCATGCGCCGCGCTCCTCGCACACTCTGGCTCTGCCCACCCTTTGCTGCCCACCTGAAGCAAAGGGGCCTTCGAGTCCTCACCTGCTCTTCTAGTGCCCTTTTGAAGTCCCGTCACATCTTGGAGGAAGACGCTCGGTGAGCTGCGGGGGCAGAGGCCCTGTGTGAATCGTGTGGGCGGCACAGCGGACTCCTTGCCTCCTCTTCCGGGGGGAGCAGCCGTCCAGTCGCTGCGGCAGCGAGAATGAAAACGAATCTCGCTCCGTATCGGGCACGGGACTGAGGAAGAAACCCTGGTAAAACGTGGAGCTAGCAGGAAGTGACATGCCAAAGGTGCGGTCCAGAGTTTCGCGGTTCGGTTCCGCTCAGAAGCAAACCCCACTGAGCAACGGGACTTGCGTCCAGACCGGTGTGTTTACAGCTGCAGCACACAAGTGTGTAAGATCAACACCAGCGTGCATTCGCTTGGCATATCTGAGCAGATCGGCACCTCTGGTGCCAAAGGAAACCGCTGCCATGATTAAAGCCTCATCGAATAAAATCAGATTTCTTGATTAGTTCTAACTGGGCTATTTCGAGGTCTCTGAGATTCTTCCAGTGGAGAATTAGTTTCTGCTCAGCAGTCAAGTAGGAACTGGAAGGCTCTCTCATGGGTTTCCGAATGTGGCCTTTTCTGATATAAGGTCTGGGGCCCTTGACCTCTTGCATTCAGGCGCCTGGTGGAAGGGATTCTGGTTCATCATCGGCACATCCAGTGGCCTCCCCATGCTGTCTGAGGGGTCACAGGATTCTCTGGAGAAGCATCGCCAAGATCCTGAGAGCCGGGATTCTGGAGGCAACCCCTCCCCCCCGGCCAACCGCCTCCCCGAGGTTGCACAGGCCCTTCAGAGGGGAGCAGAAGGGGCATGCTGGGGTGCGCCGAGGGGAGGAGGCAGGGGCCATGGGCTTTGGCTGGTTCCCAGGCCGATCCCGGTGGGTATCTCAGCCACCAGTCAGCGGGCGAAAGGGGAAGGGGAAGCCCATCATGATGAAGCGGCAACACCTGAGCCGGCAGCGAGCCAGAAGTGGAGGAACCCCACCTTGCCCGTGCATCAGCCCCGCAGCACAGGTAGCGGCAAATAACTCGGGAACCCATCATCTCGGGAACCCATCATTTCCCCACAGAGCAATGGGGGGGATGCTTTAAAATACAAAGTGTCAAAGGCCCCCCTTGTACCCCTATATCCTTTTGTCTGAGTGTTGGCAGGTTCTTCCTCTCAGAAGGGGCTCCCGTGCCTGCAGGTGCCATCCGATTCTGTCAAAAGATAAACAAGTCAGCCGTGCTTCTCCGGCATCTTTTGAAATGTATTAAAAGGACACGCACAACCGGGAGCCTCCCAGCTTGGAGGCCCCAGGATCTCGGAGCGGGGCTCCAGACCTGGCAAGCTCCCCGCCTCACAAGGCTTGCAGAAGTCCTCCAGCTTGGCCAAAGCATAAAAAGGCTACAGCCATCCGTGGGTGGAACATTTTGACAGAGAGATAGCAAAAACTTCAGAAAATGTGCTGAGACTCCAAGCCAAAGAGCACTTCTAGCCCAAGAAGAACCCAGCAGGTGCCAGCGATCGCCCAGGAGGGAGACATGAGGACCAGAGGCAGAACAGGTGCGGCCAGGTGCGGACTCCTACCATACTCGAGGCCTTTGGCCGTGATCCTGGCCATGACCGCAGGGCTTCTGTCCTCCTCGGCCAGCACCAACCCGAGGCAAGTCAGCACCCAAAGCAGGATCCGGCGACATTCAGCCATGCTCACGGCCTTTGGAAGTTCAAAAACTCTGCTCGGGCTGCTGTTTATATGCTTTTCGAAGCGGGAGTAAAACCGAGCAGCCAAGAGAAAGCCGGAAATAGCAATCATGTTGTCCCTGGCTAGCGGCACCATTGCATAATGGCTTCTGGTCCCCCGCGGCCAGTACTTCCCCTGGAGAACCTGGAAGAGATCCTGGCTATTTGGTGGTGAGCAGAAAGAGCTCTGCAGGGGGGCACTTCTTTTCCTGGAATCACAGGATCATGGAAGAGTAGTTGGAGGGGGGCAAGAAGGCCATGGGTCCAGCCCCCCGCTCTGCATGGGAATTCTCATTCTGCATCTTCCAGGCTGCGCCCTGGCACCGCGCACAGGAATTTTGCTACTCAGGAAAGCGGCGTCTCCTGTTCCTCTTTGGAGAAACGATCCCAAACCATTCTGCAGATCTGTACGCAAAGGTGCCATCGTCAAGCCCATGTGCCGCTGACACAGTTTGGGTTAACAAAAATGGTTCATGGGAGAACCCACGGTTCTGACCCCGAGGCCCTCTCTGCAGATAGTTGTGGCGGGTGGGACTGGAAAAGGAAAAATGCAGAACTACTGTGTATTTGTGTGTGTGTGAACTGGTTTGGTCATCAGATGGCCGCACACCCCAGATATTGGGGAAGGCCGGTGCTCCCGTAGCCCTTCTGCTCTTGGTGGAGTCTTCCTGGCCACTGTCCTCCAAGCCTTCCAGGACGTGGTGCCAAGAGCCAGGTTTAAACACCCAAGTCCCTAGCAAGACAAAGCAAAATGCCCTCCACTTCAGCAAGGGAGCCCGGGCAGCCTAGCGACAGGAGTGCTGGACTGGGCCCGGCGGAAGTGCCACTTGGCCACAAGGCGCCCGGGGTGACCTGGGGCCCGTGCCCGACTCTCAGCCTAATCGACCTCACAGGGGTGTTGCTGAGAGGAAGAGGGTTATGTCCCACCGTGAGTTCCTTGAAGGAAAAACGGCGAGACGTAAACATAGCAAACTAACAAGCAAGAGCGCTTTAGCCGTTCAGTGCTATTGAAATATAATAATTCCATGCACACACGCACAATCATTCCTGCGGCAAAGGCACGATAGGAAAGGCACCCCCACTGGCACCTACAAAGCTGCAAAGCTCACAAGGGGGAAGGCGGACGGCAGTGAATGACGCACTTTCCACACTACGGGGAGTGAAGCTGGCAATATTGACAGCCCTTCGACTTTGCGGAGGAGGCGGAGAGGCAGTTTCCTTGGCCACGTCGCTCCGGGAGAAGCCCCACTTCTGCCAAGCTGGGTGTGTTGACATTATTTTGTATTGACACTGGGGTAGCGTACAAACCAGTTAGCAATGGGAGCAGGTTGTGTTCACCCTCAATGTGACAAGAAGTCTCCTGCAGCTGGCTAGTAGCTGTCTCTGCTTGCACGTTCGCACTCCTGGTGTCCCGCACCTCCGTTGCCGCTTCCGGGATGCCCGCTGTCCGCCGCACCGTACGCTGAATCCGTTTCCTTTAAATGGGTCTCCGTTTGGCCCAGGTCTAAAACTCACTTTCTTTCTCATCTGCTTTGAATTTCCTACCGATCCACTCCTTTGGGGCGATTCCCAAGCTTTAGGCTTATGAGGGATGGAAATGTGATCAGTTCCAGTGATCTACACTCTGGTGAGCTCTAAATTAGACTACGGTCTGCACTGTCTGCGGGGCTGCCCTTGAAGTGTGCCAGAGCCTGCGGCTCATGCAAACTGCGGGAGCTGCAGGTCCAAACACGTAAGACCGGTTCGGCCCGCTTGCGTTCTGCTGCAAAGCGCAGGTCCGAAGGGGGTTCCACTCTGGGATGGACTCAGAAGCACAACTCCCAGGAGTTGCCATCCGTGTGCCAAGGGGCCGTGCTGTCATCTTGTCGCATGGGGAGTTACTCTGGCGACTGGAGCGCCGCCCTTTCTCGGTCTCCCGTCTCCCTCTTCTGGAGGGCTTCCGCATCCAGCGCATCCTCCCGGGTCTCCGCAAGCAAACGGCTTATCTCGGAGGGGAAATTTGGGGGAAAAAAGAGCTGGATCGGCACTCCTGCCGCGTTTCCAAGGCACCGCCGCACAAGCAAGTCCTGGAGGGGGGCCCTTCGTCTTCTTGTTGGTGCTTCGACCCGGCAGAAGAGGCTGGAGGGTTGCAGGCGGCTTCACGTGCCTGTAGGAACTCTCCCACCACCCCCACCCCCCGGCATCCTGTCCCGCTTGGTGCTAGCCTGGAGTGCCGCACTGGGCCACTGCACCTGCCCAGTTGTGCTGCCGATCACAGTCCTGGCCTTGTGCTGATCCCACCTTCGCTGCCACATCTGTCATGCCCCCGGCCTCCCCTTCCCCACACCTCTCCAGCACCGGCCCTGGCCCGGCCCCTTCTGCCACAGAGGTGGCTGCGTTGCTGCGGCTTTGCACGTCGCAAAAGAGCGCTCACGGACTGGCGGGTTTCACTAACGAGGCCGCCTGCATTTCGGCCCATCTTCACAGGCGCATGTCCAGGATCAGGTCCCGCACCTCTGTACACAACATGAGGGACAACACAGGCAAGACCTGAAAGTACATTTAGTTGCCGGGTGGGGCGGTGGGACGTGGTGTCCTGCCACAGCGGGGGGCTGGACCCACTGGCCTTCCTGGCCCCTTCCAACTGGACTTTTCCGGGATTCTTGAAAGGCTCCCCCAGTTCAGATGGGCAAATGGGTGTATTTTCCATCACGTGTGTTCCTGTGGATTCCATTCTGCTTCTGCATCCAGTTGTGATTTAAAAAAAAAACATCGCCAAAGCATATATTCCAAAGTGTGTTTTCACTCAGAATGCATAATTTAAATGCCTTTTTGATATGTTTAAAATGCCAAACCATGCACCATATTAAAAAGCCCATCCTCACCCCCCAAAAGGGGAAAAACGAAACAAGAAATCGGTGTATCTCGAATTGCTGAGCCACATATTGCTCCCCGGAATCCTTGGGTCCAGGAATTCACGAAGACAGGATTCCGCAGCCAACCGACTCCCACCCGCTGTGGCATTCCTAGCATCCTGGCACGGCACACCAGGGAGGGAGCGGCCCTTTCGCCGCCATCCGCACAGCGGCACGGAGCTGGCCTGCCGCGTTGCCAAGGGTCTTGCGGATGAAGCGAACACGGATTAGGAGCATGTCTGGACACCCGGCAGTCTGGGCGAAGGAGGCAGGCTGAGGAGGGGCCTGGTGGGTGACCTGCCCCCTTCCCAGGAGGGAGGGGTGGACCCGTGTTTGAGGCAGACTCGTTCCCTCCTCCTGCAAGGGCGAACCACCACATCCGTTGGCTCCCTCTGAGGAGGGGGCTTTCCATAGGCTAAGCATGTGTGTTGGGGGGGGGAGGCAGCAGGTGCTCCATCACTGGGTGACCTTCCTACAGTGCTGCAGAGTTGCTCTGTGAAGGAGTCGCTCAGGGACCAGATAAGATAATGCCGAGATAATCCGGGCCGGTGCCTCCAAAGGCAGAATCCGCAAGCAGTCCTGAGCTTGGTCTGGGCTCACCCTGGGACCTCTTTGGGGTGCAAGCATCCAGTTCCAGGGTATGTGCAGAGTGGCTTTTCGTCAGCACCACGGTTGGAGACAGGCAAGGCCATGGAGGGGCTGGTTTTGCATTTGCTCCTGGCCCAGCAGAGCCAAGGGACTGGGGCACGATCCCTCTAGGGGTCAGCCTCTGTTCCCATGCAGGAGAAGAGCCTGCACCGGGTTTCTGGAAACCGAGCGCCCGCGTGGTCCGTGCAGCTTTGGAGATACTTTTAAAGGCACAGAGCAGTCCGGCTCTCCCAGGAACCAACTGCCCGCCACCTGCTCAGCCCTCCATTCAGCACCGGCACTGGAGGGGGAGGCCGTGCAGTCCTCGTGGCTGGTGGGGCAGCCCGCCACAGGGCTGGCCACGGGGAGTGGACACCTCCGCAGGCGGGGATGCCGAGGCATCACAATTTGAGTAGCCCTGGGGAAATTTGGCTCTGGTGGGTGGGTCTGCTCTATCATCTGCGTCCAGCTCCAGAGCTCCTGCATTGTGGAATTCATTTCCCAAAACCTTAGAGACCATCCACAGCCTGCTCTCAGGTCTCCACGCCCAAGCTCCACAGCCGCTTCTCCAGTCATTCAGACCCGGGACTGCCATTTCCCCATGGCCGGTTTGGAAACACCATAGAGTCCCATGGCAAGAGCAGCAGTGGATGGGGCCACTTCTACTGCCCTCAGCATCCTAGCAACGGGGGGGGGGGGCTCACTTCATTCCCATTGGCTGAGCAACGTGTCCGTCTCCAGCATGAAAACGCATGGAGGGCAAAGGGGGGAATCATCGCAAAACTGCTTCTTCTCATTTCATGAAAATCTCTGTGGGGCTGGAGCAGCTGGGGAGGTGCCAGACACGCAGGTCCACGGGGGGGGGGGTAAAGGGAACCCCACCTCAGGGCCACAGGGGACCGAGCAGGACGAGGCTGCGGTGGTCCCGAGCCAAGACTGGAGCCTGAGGGCCGGGGCATCATTTGCAGGGGCTGCTGGGAGGTTTGGTGAGAGGTGGAGGACAGGGCAAGGGGCACAGCGACCGTGTTGCCACGGGAACCAAGCAGCCGCCTGACCAGTCCGTTTGGGCAAGGCTCCTCGTGCCACGGAAGCCGTGCGGTGGGACCCAGCCAATGAGTTGCGCCCGTTGCTGGGGAGCATGGGCGGGAGGCCGTGCCTGCGCCCTGCCCTGCCCTGCCCTGCCTTGGGCTTCCCGTTGGGGCTGCTGGGTGCAAGCAGGATGCTGGGCCAGGTGAGCCCTCGGTCCAGTGCAGCGGGGCTCTTCGAATGCCCTGGCGGGACCCCAGCTGCGTGGCTCTGTGCCGGCTCTTCCGAGGTTCGATCCTGGACGCCGATCGTCACGGCCACGAGTTGTCAGCCGGATGTAGAGGAGACCCATTGAAAGAAGCCATGCAACACAGTGCCTGCTGGGACCCGTCGGACTCTCTCGCACCAAAATCTGGGATGCCCCCTTGGAGGGATGATGCTCTGGCTTCGGCTGCTTCGGAGCCCTGGCGGGGGCATTCCAGGAGGGAAGGAACCTCGCCTTTCTGATGCCCCATGCCCAGAGTGGGGGGCCCTTCCTGGGGGGGCCTCCTGTCCCGGCGGTGAATTGGGGGAGCAGACCGGGCCCTGTGCCCGTCCCCCCGTGGCAGCCCGCAGGTGCTCTGGCTGGTCTCCCCACCGCTGTCGCCCGACAAGAGAGACGCTCACGGATGAAGACCATGTCCCACGCTAAGAAGCGGGGAAGGCAGGGCGCTGCCGGGCGGGAGGTGATGAACGGCTTTTCCTGGAAACGTCCCTGGGGAGCAGCTCCTGCCCAGTCGCTCCTCCGCAGCCGTGCCCGCCAGGTCCCTCCTTGGCCACCGGTGCCTCGTCCTCCAGCCTGGGAAGCTGGTGCAGAAGGGCTTGACTCCCCCAGTAGCCGCCGTGGGGACGGCTTCTCCACGGGGCAGGTGGCCTGAAGGGGGGGCAGGCAAGAGGCTCTCTCCCACTGCTTTAGGGAGCACAAAGCTGCGTTGATGGACTGGGCCAGGCCCAGCTCTGCGTCCCCCTCCCACCCCGCCAGTAGGGAAAACTCAACTCCCTCATTTCTCCCTACATTCAGTTTAAAAACGGAACTCCCATGCTCTTTCTGTCCTGCCTATAAATACATTTGCGACTTCGGGTCAGTTTCTGTTAAAGAAGCGAAGACCGGCCCAGAGGGACTCCTCGCAATTCACTGCCGAGGCAGGGGGCCCGCCGGCTGACCGCTCCCCAGTGCGCTGCTCTGGCAGAGGTCGCGGGGGCCCGGCTTCCACCCCTGCCTGAAGTGGGTGCTCGCGGGGGAGCCCAGCTCCGCTGGCGAAGAGGCCCTTGCCAGAAGAAGCCTCTGCTTCCGCCTTCCGCCGTGCAGGGATGGATGGGTTTCCAGGCTGCCTGACAAGCCCGTTGAAGCGGGGGGAGTGCCCAAGGGAGACAGCTCATCTTTAAAGAACCGCTTGTCCTTTGCGAACGAGTCCGGAAGTCTGCGGAGTTGCTCCAGGCCGTGTGGGGCAGAGGGCGACTGCCCCCACCAGATGCCGGCTGTGCGCGTGGGTTTTCCTCGGGGAGCCCTTGCTCAACAGCGGAGCCTCGCTCGTCTATGGCGGAGGGAGGGGTGAGGGGCTTCACCGTGCAGTTCTGCTTCGTGCCCACGAGCATCCTGCTCTGTTGACGACGGAAGTTCACTTTCGCTGGCAATCGCTTCGTCAGCAGAAATGGATGATCTCCCGAAAGCCCACGTCTGTTTTCCAGGCCTGCCCACACTGGCTTTGCGCCCATCCCGGGGCCATCGGGCGGGGCGGAGGGTCTGGAGCGCTTGCGCAAGCGCATCACCCTGAGCACAGAGAGATCTGCAGGGAAGGGGCTCTGCGCTGTGTCCCCCGACTGCTGGGAACGTGTGACCTCTAACAAGGAGAACGGCACCATGGCTCCGCGTGGCACTTCGGGCCCTCAAGTCTGGCGCGAAGCCCCGCAACACGTCGTCATTCCACCCAAAACTGCTTTTTCTTACCCAAGTTTTGTTCTGCTTCCACTAAGAAGTGAGGGAGAAGCGGCAGCAACTAGTCAGCACCCCTGGCCAGGGGACCGAAACATGCGGGAAGGGTTACTGGGTAAGGAATGGAACAGCTGGAAAGTCTGGATCTTCCTGCCAGGGAGGTGGAAGGGGAAGTCAAGGGGCCCCCTAGAACAAGCCACTGTGCGGGGCTCCAAGTTGGGGAGCAGCTCGGTGGCCCCTTTTGTCCTGCCGTCTGTTGCATCTCGCGCCCAGAGCCCAGCCATCCCTCCGCTATCTCTGGCAGCCCATAATCGCTCACTGGCCAGCAGTTGCCCCAAGATGCTTGCCGGGAAGGCAGGTCGGCCGGCCCTGCCCGGCACTGGTTTTCCCAGCGGCAGCTCTGGGCTTTTCCTGCCCTGTCTCTGGGCCCAGAGCTCCGGGTCACGCTGGAGATGGCTTCTGCGCCGGGGACTGAGCGAGCCGGAGCAGCAGCCAGGACCTCGGGGCAGCAAAGCGCTATTTGGGGGCATAATTTAAAAAGTTCAGTGGAGAGGAGGGCGGCCTTTGCCTCCCAGGCCGGGCAAGCGGTGCCGCTCCATTGTGCAGGTTGCTGCTACACCTGGAGAGCTGCGGAATCGTGCCGAGAAAGCACAGATCCGGCGTGAGAAATCCTCACGTTTGCTGCGCTGCAGTGGCCGTGAAGATCGGTGGCCAGGATCGTGCCAGCCCGTGTGGGGCAGAGAAGCTCGGAAGAGCTGGCACAGAGCCATGCAGCTGGGGTCCCGCCAGGGTATTCGAAGAGCCCCGCTGCACTGGACCGAGGGCTCACCTGGCCCAGCATCCTGCTTGCACCCAGCAGCCCCAACAGGAAGCCCAAAGCAGGGCAGGGCAGGGCACAGGCACAGCCTCCCACCCATGCTCCCCAGCAACGGGTGCACGCAGGCGCTCTGCTCTCCCCCGTGTACAGGGAGCCCTGCCTTCCCGCAGCCCGCGAGGGTGGGCGGCGCAGACGGGCCGCTCCCTGGCGATGGCGGCGGGATGCGAGGAGCCTGCCAGCGGGACATCTGGCGGTCTCAGGGGACGCGGCCCGGGAACTCTTGCAAATTGTGCTGATGGCAGCAGGATCTGTTTACCCTTGCTCTGCGCTTCCCTTGGCTGACGTGTTTTTAACGGATGGGATTGTTTTTCTGTTATAATTGTAATAGTGCATTTTATCTAAATGTTATTCTTCTTGGCTGTCTTGAGCACTCTTTGTTTTGGAAAACCAGGATGTAAATTTTGTGAGCTATCTCGAGAACTTTAGCTTTGGGAGGGGTCTAGAAACGAGAATGCCGCGGAGCAGGTGGGACCCTTGCGCAGGGAGGCAAAGGGGGCCCCCGGGACCGAGCTCGTGCTTATGTTTCCCTGATGCAGCTGGAACGGGTGTGTTGGGTGGCCGATGGGCTTGCTGGCTGGGAATCATGGGAGGTGCAGTCCAGCACATATGGGGGAGAGGCACCAAGTGTGGAAAGCTGACATGCTCAGAATGGGAGATGCCTGCTGAGAAGCCAGGGCGTCTTTGCCTGCAAACTCCATTCCGCCCTGGATACCGAATCCGAGAACCGTGGGGTCGGAAAGGGCTGAGAAGGCCCCCAAACCCAGCCCCCTGCTCAGTGCAGGACTCCAGTCACAGCAACCCTGGCAGAGGGCTGTCCAGCTGCCCCTGGTGGGCCTCCAGAGCGAGAGAGCCCACCGCCTCCCTGGGCCTGGGGTGCCACTGCACACTGCTCCACCAGCCAGGAAGTTCTTCCCGATGCCCGGCCAGAACCCGGCTCCCTGTGGATTGAGCCCTCCGTGATAAGGCTTCACGTCTTTGCAGAGCGCTATCCTGGCTGTGAAAGCTGGACCAGAAGGAAGGCTGAGCGCCGAAGGATTGAGGCCCTTGAGTTGTGGTGCTGGAGGAGACTCCTGCGAGTCCCTTGGACCGCAAGGCGATCAAACCGGTCAGTCCTAGAGGAGATCAACCCTGACTGCTCCTTAGAAGGCCAGATCCTGAAGATGAAACTCAAATACTTTGGCCACCTAATGAGCAGGAAGGACTCCCTGGAGAAGAGCCTGATGCTGGGAAGGCTTGAGGGCAAAAGGAGAAGGGGACGGCAGAGGATGAGGTGGCTGGATGGAGTCACAGAAGCAGTTGGTGTGAGCTTGAGTGGACTCCAGGGGATGCTGGGGGACAGGAAGGCCTGGAGGAATGTTGTCCATGGGGTCGCGATGGGTCGGACTCGACTTCGCGACTAACAACAACAACATCCTGCCTCCCCTCAGTCTTCTCTTCTCGAGGCTAAACGTACCCAGTTCCTCTGTCGCTCCTCACAGGGCTTGGCTTCCAGTCCCCGGCCATCCCTGTTGCCCTCCTCCGAACCCTTCCCAGCTTGTCTCCGTCTGTCTTCAACGGCGCTGCCCAGAACTGGACACAGGTCTCCACACGAGGCCCGACCAGTGCTGAGCGGAGGGGAACCAGCACTTCCCGGGAGTTGGAAGTGATGCTTCTCTTAATGCACCCTAAAATAGCTGCATCACGTGGTTGACTCATATTCAGGTTGTGATCCACAACAGCTCCACGATCTTTCTCACGTGCAGCACCGCTGAGCCAAGTATCCCCCATCTTGTAATGGTGCATTTGGTTTCTTCTTCCCAGCTGCAGGACTTGGCATTTGTCCCTGTTGAATTTCCTTCTGTTGTTTTCAGCCCAGCGCTCCCACCAGTCAAGGCCACCGTGAATCTTCTTTCTGTCTTCCAGGGTATTTGCTGTCCCACCCAGTTTTGGGTCATTTGCATCTTTGATAATTGTTCCCGCACCTCCTCATCCAAGCATTAATACGTAAATATGTTGAAGAGCACAAGGCCCAGGGCTGAGCCTGCGGTGCCCCACTTGCTCGCTCTCCCCAGCTGCTGAGAAGCGCCGTGAGATCCACTTCCGTAGCCAGCTATAGGCACCCCTGAGCCCCCAGTACCTGGCGCACCTTCTCTGCCTGGGCATGCGACAGTATTCCAAATACCCGCAAAAGGACAAACACGCCCGCAGCCACAGTCACTCATGAGCCACTAGGACGGGTTGCTGGGCAGCAGGACCACCTACAGCACGTGCAGGGAAGACTATGCGAAATTCATGGCGTGCCCACACCTCTGTGCGACGCCTTCTACTAGGCCATACTGCCAGCCCTGCTCGAGATGCCCCTGAGGGCCACTTCTCCGAAGGCTGCAGGCTCCCGCCGGTTCAGAAAGACCTTCTGCCATGAAAGGGGATTCAGAGGCCTTCCTTCTGCAGGCCGCCGCCGTGACGCGCCTGAGGTCAGCCCCTCCACCAGCTGCCCGGCAGCTCCTCCGCAGTCCCTTTCGTCCCCCTCCCTTGCCCCTTCCGGACTTCTGCCCTGTGACATCATGATGTCTGGGGACAACCCGAGACACAATAGGGACCCGGAGGCCGAGCCAGGGCGGGCTTGCCCCCAGAAATGCAGGGCTGGCGACTTCCAGGAGGCCCCCACGGGGGCCCCAGGAGCTGCTCTGGGCCGGTGAAAGGGGCCTCTGTGCCTTCCGAGAAGGATGAAGCTGCACGGTGACCAGCCTCAGCAGCTGCACAGGCAGGCGGGGCGTGGGAGAAGACCGTGGGGCGCGTGGCCCCCATCTCCAGCCTTTCCTTTGGACAAAGAGGACGGCCCTGCGCACGCGCCGAAGCTTTTCCTTCTAATCCGAAGACCATCTCTGGAGAATCCTGCCTTTGCGCTAGTACCCGGACCTGCCCGGATCTCCTCTCTCCCAGCCTGGGGCTGTTGGTCACACTGCCTGGGGATGATAGGCTCCGTGCTTTGTGAGAACACTTGTCAGGGTCAGGAGAGAGGAGCTGAGCGCCTCGAATGTGGCACGCAACGCCCTGATCCACCTGCTTCGGCTCCTCTTTTTATCCTGTATGCAGGGAACTTTGCGAATATCGGTAAATTGCAGTTAGCATTTCTAAATTTGCATCTATCCATACGAACTATTTGTTGTTATATGCCAACAAATTGTCAAGTCGTTGGCACATGCCTTCTTCCCTGACTTACGGCCACCCTGTGCACAAGAGCCCCCAGAGCGTCCGATCTGTGAGAGCCCTGCCCAGCGCGTATAAACCCAAGCCTGCGGCTTTCCCTATGGAAAGATCCCTCCCATACGTGGCCTTCCCGTTCGTCGCCTGCCTTCGGCTTTCCCTGGCACGAGAGGGCCTCCTCCACGGAGTTCTGCCTTCTCAGAAAGTGCCCAAAGCAGGACAGCCGCAGCCTCGTCATTTTTGTTTCTAGGAAAAGTTCTGGCCTGATTTGAGCTTGCTCATCTTTCTCTTGGCCCAGAGGATTTGCAAAGCACAAGCGTTGCACAGAATCACAGAACAGTAGAGTCATACGGGGCCTCGAAGGCCACTGGGGCCAACCCCGTGCTCCATGCAGGACGCCGAGTCACACAGATGTCTGTCCAGTCGCATCTTGAAGGCCTCCGGTGTGGGCGAGCTCACCACCTCCCCTGGAAATTGCTCCCATTGTCATACCTCTCTAACGGTCAAGAAGTTATTCCTGATGTTCAGCCAGAATCTGGCTTCCTGTAACTTGAGCCTGTTATTCCATGTCTGGGATGATTGGGGGGAGACTCTGGCCTTCCTCCGTGTGACCACCTTTCAAGAACTGCTGGAGTGCTATCCCCCCACCCGTCATCTCTTCTGGAGGCTGACCGTGCCCAGTTCCCTCAATCCCTCCTCACGGGGCTTTGCTTCCAGTCCCCGGACCACCCTTGCTGCCCTCCTCGGAGCCCTTCCCGGCCTGCCTGCATCTTTCTTCAACTGGGGTGCCCAGAACCGGGCAAAGAACTCCAGATACAAATACAGCTCTTGCTGTCTGCCTTGCACCTTAACCTGTCAGCATCTCCACGACTCTTCTTTCTGTCTTCCAGGGCATCTGCTGTCCCATCCAGTTTTGGGTCATCTGCAAAGCTGATCAGCACTTCCTCATCCAAACCATGAATACAAATGTTGAAGAGTGCTGGGCCCTGTGGTACCCCACTTGTTACGACCCCCCAAAACGAGAAGATGCCCTTGATGAGCACGCCTTAAGTCCGATTCTGCAGCCTATTGTGGATCTACCAGTTGGATTAAGTAATATGAATCAACTAATCTGAATTAGCACCTGCAATTAAAATGCAAATTGATACCCTTCCTTGCCCGTTTTGTTGTTGTTCATTCTCAACATCTGGGAATGCAGCTTGCGTATTATCCAGGCAGCCTCATCATGGGGCCAAGATTGGCAGAACCGTGTCCCTCGGAGCCTTCCCGGTATGTACGAACAACGGGGTGGCCGTCGAGCAGCCCTGAGCTCGGTTCTGCACATTCGCACTTTCAGCAAGACCCCCGGCCTGGCCCCATATGCATGGGGACCAGCCGCAAGCACTCTTCCTTGGCACAGGCTGCGATGCCCTCCAGCAGCCTGACTGGCAGCGAGAGGCGCCGCTCCAGCCCCAGACCGAGCTCCCCCGGGAAGCGCGGGGGTCGCGTTTCGGCTCCGGCTCCCGCGAAGGGGCAGAGGCTTTTGCCGGGGCGCGTTGCCCTCCGCAAGGCCGGACCCCCGGCCACCGGGCCGCGGTGCTCCACGTGCGGACGGCAGGGCCGGGCGGGCCCGGGAGGCCGCGCCGTCCCCCAACTTGTCGCCCCTCCAGGGCCGCGGGGCTTTCCCCGACGTGCTGCCGGGCCTGCGGGCGGCGCAGCTCCGCGAGCGTCCCTGGGCCGGGCCGGGCCGGGCCGGGCCGGCGTGGGGCGCTGCGCTGCGCTGCGCTGCGGTTGCGCTGCGCTCGGCCTGACGGGGCGCCGCGAGCCCTTTGCGCGGCCCGGGCAGGCGCAGCCGCCCCTG